>CM052541.1:154247760-154307458 GCA_028533065.1 Trachops cirrhosus | reverse complement strand
CCTTTGCAACAGCATGGATGGAGCTAGAAAGCATTATGCTAAGTGAAATAAGCCAGGCAATGAAAGACAAATACCATATGATCTCACCTTTAACAGGAACCTAAACAACAAAACAAAGAAACAAGTAAATTATAACAAAGGGCACTGAAATGGAGGACGGGATGTCAGAGACCAAAGGGGAGAGGGGAGGGAATTTCAGGGGAGAAGGGAAGGGTTTACAGAAACAAATATAGAGGACACATGGACAAAACTACGGGGCTTGGAAATGGAAGGGAGGTGGGGAGGGATGGGTGGGTGGGCTGGAATGGGAATAAAAGATAGAAACTGTACTGAATAATCTAAAATAAAAAATTAAAAAAAAAAAGAGAAACAAAAAAAAATAAAATAAAATAAAATATTATGAATCAGAGCTATTATGCTTCTTAATATATATTCTGTTTAATGAATATTAAACAGAAGGAATACATTATGTTAGAAAACCATTTTGTTTCCATATGGACCTAAGACTTAATTAATAGAACATCAAAATAGTTCTGAGAAATGCCCTACCAGGTACTCCAATCTCAAGTGAGTATAGTAATTAACTTTAAAAAATTAAATACAATATAAGAATAAGATAGGATTCTGCAAAATGTAAAAATATCCCAGAAAAAAATTTTAATTTAGAATTTGAAACAAGAATGAGTCTTCAAACATTAAAAAAGAGATGCATATGAAAAATTGAGCAATGTTTATTATTCATAAAAGTTTTTTTAACTTTCTCCAAAACCTGTAGAATAGAAACTGGGTTACTAACAGATTTAATGAAAGAGCAGATAACACACAGTTCAACTCCTTGAACCTTTCAGAATGGGGTGTCAACTTGCTGGCTCTAATTTTGGGGGGGTTGGGAGAATGGCAGTGTGTTGCATAAGACTCTGGGGACTCAGGATGGAGTGGCCTAGGACAGTCTTCATACTAAAGGACACACCACTTAAAGTTTAAAAATATTCCTTAATACGGAACAGCCAGGGTGTTTGCAGTTGACCATGATCTTTCTTAATCAGCTAACATGACACCTTCCTTCCACATAAAACAAAAGGTTAAAGAAAGTAACTAGACTGAGTAGCAAAGAGAACGGTGCGGAAGGAGCGTAGGCAGTGCAGCCTGTCTCTGGGTGAGAGGGTTGACAACTGCTAGCTGTGTGCCCACTGCCCAGGTGCAGGCTCTGCCTGAGCCTGTTTCCCATCTGTAACAGAATGATCGTAATATTACTAATATTGAAAGAGTTCTGAAAATTAAAGGAGAAAACAAGTAAAACACTTAGCATGATAGTACTAATATGACTGTCTGTGTTTCCACTGAAAATAGGTCCTTGTGGTTTTGTGAGAAAGGCATTTCAAAGGGCACACATGTGGGAGAAGCTTAAACGTAGTGGTGTGATATATTGAGGTGAAAAGACATACTAGATCCTCCGGGATGTAGCAAGTGGGCCGGCTCTCAATAGCAACTGTCCTGAATCCTTGATAATCTTCCATATATTCTCTTAGTTTTCAGCAACAAGCAGGCTTGTCATTCAAAGTATACAACCTACTTTCTGGGTTTTCCCGGGCTTGTGCTGGGCCATCCCCTTAACGAATACCTTTCCTGGATCTTTCGAAACTTCATGCCCTTATCCAATTTGATTTTTCCACAGGCTGGACTCCTCCCTTTTATGGTGCCATTTTAGTTTCTACTGTGCAGCCCCAAAGTTCTGTTTCATCAGGTTTCTACTGCCCATGTGTTTACTTCCCCCTACACACCTTGGCTTCTACTGCTCATGCACTCAGCAAAGGAATGTCCCCCACTGTTTTATTCCTATTCTCCCCTCCCCACCATAGTCCCAGCTACCAGGCCAGTTGTCCCCTGGGGAAACTGAAAAGCCAATTCTTCTTGCCATTTGGGGATTAAGGCCCTGCAGCAGAGGGCAGCTGTCCCCTGGAGAGCCTGTGAATGCTACAGCTTCCTAGTTAATCAGACTTAATGTCTGATTCAACTCTCTAGTTAATCAGACTTAATGTCTGATTCAGCTCTCTAGTTAATCAGGCTTAATGTCTGATTCCATTTGCTTCCTTCCTTTATTAATAACTGACTAGCTACCTATGCAACAGCAGCAAAAAGGAAAACTGAGTGAGTGATCCAGCAGAGCATGTGGGTGGGGTCAGTGAAGAGTGATTTGGGCACAAACATGCATTAATGTCTTAATCTAAAATGAGTTAGAGGAAGGGTGCCCTTGGGGAAGGGTCAGGGAATAAGAAACTAGATCCTGCTGTTACGGGGGCAGATATTCTCAAGAGAACAACTTCAGAAGGACAGAGAACTTGTAGATGACTAGTAAGGAGATAGTTTATTTGTAAACCAGTTTTTCTGTTATCTGTATATATAAAAGAGACTATACGGCATCTTGTAACTTGCTTTTCTCTTTTAAACATGTATTGGGGGCTTCTCATTTTAAATAAATATGTTTCTGTGTCATCATCAGTCTGAATGACTAAAATTACCTCAATATCTATATAAAATTGTTTTTGTTCTATAAATTTTTATATACTTAGGCTATTTCTTTCCTTTCTTTTACTGTTTATAAATGATAAATGCCCAGTGCCTCAAGTGTTTATTGATTGACTGCATTTATTACTACAATAAAAATGTCTTCAATCTTGTACATTTGTTCAATTATTTGTTTATTAAGTCTTTAGAGGTGAAATGCTTAGTCAACCAGTATGCATACTTCTTAATTGTAGCAATTGCAACTAATAAACATACTTTTATCAATTTGTTCCAAGCTTTAATGTGCAGATGACAATTGAGTTGAGTAGATTACTTAATTGGGAGATAATAAAACATTCAGAACATCTGGGGTAACTGTAAACAAGCCTGCAGGAATTTCTCCTAAATATTCCATCTGTGCTATGTGTTTAAACTAAAATGTCAGTTGCTGTTCTCACTGTACACAGTTATGAATATGGGCCTAAAGTAGATTTATTTTTGTTTATAGTTTTTGATATGAAGTAAACACCTGATACCTAAATTGAACACAGGTTAAAAGCTAAATTGATCTGCATAAAAAGGTTAACAGATATTGATGTGCACAAAATTTCTGGTCCTACTGAGCAGTTGTCATCCTAAGCATTCCTTTCACTGAACTTTTGAGTTTACTTTTGCTCTTTCTTAGAGCTGGTATTTTGTCTGGATATGACCTCCACAACAGTTTCAGGAACAGTGCGTATCACATAAATTTTCTTAGTGCTTGTGTGTCTCAAAATGTTTTTATCTGCCCTTTACACTTAATTGTAGTTTGGCTGGGTATATAATTAAAGCTTCAAAATAACTTTGCTTTGAACTTTAAGATATTGCTTTATTATCTTCTTCCATTAAGACATTGGCAAGGAGAAGTCCAATATTCTTCTGATACTTCTTTCTTTGCAAATGATCTATTTTTTTCTAACTAGAAACTTTAAGGATCATCTCTCCTCATATTTAATGGAGTTTCATGAGACTCCATTTAGGTGAGGGATATCTTCTTTCATTCTCTTGATACTTAGCATTATAAATCTGAAGATTTCATCTTTCTCCAGTTTTGCTATCTATTCACCTATTCCTTTTTTATTTTAATGTTGTATTCTCTTCAATTATCTATTTTCCCCCAGATTTTGAATATATCATATCCTGTATTGATGCTTGATGCCTCTTAAATTTTTAACCTCTTGCCCTGGCTGGGTGGCTGGGTTGGTCTATCTCTCTCTCTCTCTCCCCTCCCTCCCACTCCCTTCCTCTCTCTCTAAAATCAATAAACATATCCTTTTATCAGGTGAGGATTAAAAAAAGTTTATCCCTTTCCCCCTTCTATTTAGCTTTTTGAGTTTTCTGTTTTATTTTCCAGCCTTTTGAAAATTTTTGTTAAGTATCATATTTTTTTTTAATTCTAAGAACTTCTGACCTCACGGATTTGTGCAAAGCTTCAATTTTTGTTGTATAAATGCCATATTATCTCACATATTTCTATGAATATTAATTAGATGTTTAAAGTTTTTTTCTGAATTATCTCTCCAATCATTATCCACTGAATGTCATGTAGAGAGTGTGTCAGTAAGCTGCTCTTTGTCCTGAAAGACTAAATCAGGAGAGTTTTGGGAGCACTGGCATCCATAATGGAAACCCACCCAACCTAAAGAACAGCTTCCCAATATATCTGCCCAAAATGACACAGTTGTTAAATCAGAGCCAGAACCATATCCCAATGATTCTGATTTCAAGGCTGGCATTCTCTCTTTTCTTCTTTTGGCTGAGTGTACCAGCAGATGTGATCATGGCCCATTAGTCTTATATCATAAATTTTTTAATATTTCATATAAGGTACTGGCCCTTTATAGTTACCATAGACTTTGGTATGTAATGTAAGTCCTGTAAAATTATATCATTTTTGAGGGAATGAGTCATTGACAATTATATATTTATTTATGTTTATAGAGGTTTTCATGTGTGAAAATAGTTTATATGAAACATTTTAGTTGAGTAACCTTTCCTGTGCCAAGAATGCTGGGTTTCCCTTAAAATGCCAATGCTTTGAAGTCTAAGAAAAATATTCTACAGCTCCATGACAGCTGTTTTCAGGGAGAGTTATAGTTAGTAGTTAATGGTTACCACAGTATCCCAGTTAATATCATAGCAATGAAGCTGAAATCCTGTCCAAAACACAAAAGTTACTGTATTTTTATGGATTCAGAGGGTATATCTGCTCTACAGTTAAAATCAAGTCAGTTTTCAACTAGTGAAACTCAGATCTACGTTTCAAAGGTATCTCTCTAATAGGGGTGGTGCCTATTTTCCTACTATCCATTGGGGCATTGAGCCCAAGTGTGTCGAGCAAGAGAGGAGCCAGGAGGACGCCTGTCATCTGGAATCCTTGGCAAGTTCTACAGTGTCAAAGCCTTCCTGAATAGCCAGAGAATTTTAGGAAGAAATGTGAAAAAAAAATAAATCCTCCTTTAAGAAACACACACAAAATACTTTAAACAATACATATTCTCATTGCAACTGTTGATTTTTAAGGTCAGGCAATTACAGAGAATGTTTACCCTGTGCTTCAGCCACACTGCAGTGTTTCTCCATGAGGACATCTGAGTTTCCTCAAAGAGTAATCAAATGTCTGCTTCCTAAGAGACAGAAGTGCCTCGATGCCTCTGGGAAATCTACCCACTGGGGACTTGTCAAAAGTATGTGGAGGCCGTCAATTCTTGCCATCAGGTGGCAAAGCGGAAAAGCCAACAACAACAACAACAGTGATTTAAAATGTCATAGCATTCTGACCTCTCAGGGGATGGTAAAAGTTTTAGCCTACTTTATTTAGCTGTTGGTTTCTTGGGAAGATTTTTTGGTCATAAGAGCAGAAAATATATTTAATAAACACAGGGTAGAACACTGGATAGTAGACTTTAGTTAAATCCCTCTGTGGATTCTATTGTAACAAATACAAAATCAAGAACAAGAATACAGACATTTTTAGAAGAGTAGTGGGCAAGACAAAATAGAGAAGACAACATGGGAAACATTTCTTAAATGACTCAATAGATTTAAAAGTTCATACACACACATACACAAAACATGCAATGAATGTATGCTTGTTCAGATGGGAAGTTAAAGGCCTGAAAGCGTTAATCTGTGGTTGGACAACCCCAGTGTGCCTGTAGGGACCACCCTGGGAGGTAGAATTGTGTTCTGATTGGCAACTGTGAATATGCTCTAATATATGTGTCGATGCCAGATGTGCTTAGATTAACATCATCAAAACAGGGATGTTTTTGCTGATACATTGAATCTCTGCAAGCAGGAGCACAGGCACACCCATGGATAAAATGACAGAAGGCTTGAGTGGTGAAGTAATTTCAAAATTTAGGGAGAATTTAGATGACATCAATTTTGGAAACCTTCAGTTACATGTAATAAGTCCCTCCTTTTGTGTTTCTGTAATGCCACATGTTGTGTTGTTGCTCTGTAAAGTTCAATTATACCTTGCCAAGAGTGACTCAGTGCCTAGGATCAGAGGAATTTTCATCTGAATGCAACTTCCAACATAGTGAAAAGTTTCTCAAGAAATCAAATTCCATTTGGTCAATAAAGCTAACACATATTGCTCTACTTTGAGACAAATGTTACAACATTTTACTCAGTGGCAAAGTGCTGTAAATATTAAGAGCTTCATAATAATAACTATTGCACTAACATTTAGAAAGAATTATATTTGAATTCACCAAAGCTATTTATGTTAGACTTAATTCTGCAATTATATGTGTACTTAACTTTCTGCTTTATGTAATCAAAAAGTGTATTTAGTATCAGGTCAATTAGAATAGAATTTAAATTAGTCTTAGATCTTTCTTAGAGTATAATATGTTTATTATCTTGTTACTGAAAGAATCCCTAATCCAATTTATGTGCTATTCACAGGGACATTCTATAGAATTCTGAGCAAAATTCCGATTGTAGAGATTATTGTTGTTTGTTTATATGTTTGTATATACCTTACATAGAAAAACAGAAAACAAACAAATTTAAGAAATGATTCTAATAAAAAAAAAAACAGTTCAGAGAAAAACCTCTGGTACTTCCCTAGCTCAAAAATATCAATTGGCAAGTACATTTTCAATTAGGAATCCAAGGGAAAAAGTGCTAATCAGCAAGACATAGCCTGTGAGTCACACCCTGGACTTGGCCCCTCCCTGAGCAGCCACAGGGCCTCTGTGGATCACCAGGGTGCCTCACTAGACTTTCACAAGAACCTGAACCCTTGAGACAGCAACACAGGAGCTGACTCGATTCTCTCGCTGCACACTTTCCTCGTTCTCCATCTCACACTCCCCATTTTTATTTTGACTCATTCTGTATGTAGTAATTTTTTTCTCTCTCTTTTCATTAACACTCTTTAAATCCCATTTGGAGAGTCAAATACAAATGCTAGACTGCTAAAAAGCCTATTTTCTAAAGTGAGTAAAAGTTATAGGCAGAAAAAAAACTGTTAATTAACCTTTTCAGTGAGAACTTTGAAAGACATCTTGATATTTTAAAGAGCAAAGTTTGTCTTATCAAACACGTGAATGCCTAAAGGAATAAAATGAAGCAAGCCCCAAGTTCCTTCCCAATTCCACCTTCCCCTGACAGATTTACCCTCTACATTAACTTGCTGCACTGCGATACCAGAACACCACGGATGGGATGGCTTACACAGTGGGAAATATTTCCTCATAGTTCTGGAGCCCAGGAGTCTGAGATCAAGGTGTGGGCAGATTTGATTTCTTCTGAGACTTCTCTCTTTGGCTTACAGATGTCCATCTTTCTGTGTCTTCTTCTGTGTGATTGCCCCTCTATCATCTTGTCTCTGTTCGAATCTCGTCTTCTTATGAGGACACCCATCATATTGGATTAGGGCACACCCTAAAGACTCCATTTGAATGTAATTACTCTTTAAAGGCCCCATTTCTAACTGTAGTCATATTCTGAAGTACAGGGATTACAGGTCTTTGACATCTGACTTTTGGTGGGTGGGGATACCATTCAATGAATAACACTCTCCAATAACCATTTCCTCATTGCTATGTCATGGTAAATTATTAGTGCCCATACACTGTTTAAAATAAAGCACAAATTTTTATGATAAAATATTTTTTGCTTTATTAATAAATATTTGTTTAAAAATATTAGGAATGTTGCCTTTTTTGTTGTCGACATTATTATTTAATTCTGGTTTTTGATCAGCATTCCCTCCTGAATATAATGAAAGTAAAGTATAAACTACAAGTCTTAAGATGTTACTTCTTGTATTAAGCATCTAATATTTTCAAATTAGCTGCCATTTTTAATGTTTAGACTAACTTCCAAGGTTTTTGTCATTTACTTGGCTTTTCTTACACAAAATATCTGCTTAATATAAAATGAAATAGAATTTCATAGGAAAGCATAAAAGGGAGAAAAAGAGAATAGGAGTCTCCAATCAAAGTGGGAACGTGAGGAAGCGAGATGGAGAAGGTGACCGGAAATGACAAAGAAGGCCCTGCCAGCTGGGATGTCCAGCTCATCTGAGGCTTGTTAGAAGGTGGCAGAATAGCAGGCTTCAGGGCCACATGCCCACAGCTCTGATGTACTTGGCATTGAAATCTTTCAGCAGATCAATGATTATGACCTTTCAGCATAAAGGCAGTGAGGTTAATTTTTAAAAATCAATGAAAGGTAAAATATCCATTTATTCTAAGGTGGTTTTCTGTTGGTATGAACATTTAAAAAACTATATGGTAGAGCAAAAGTAGGGGTATGGTTGTTCATATGAAAAATAATACAATAATTAATAAATAATATTATAAGAGTAAATTGTTTTGTGTGCTCACAACTGCAAACCTGCTTTCACTCACTCTATATATCCCATATTGTCTTGTTCACATCCATAGTGCAGCTATTCATAAGTTAAAAACATATCCAATGTGTCCACTAGATGTGTTTTTCTGCCTTTCTTTTCTGAGCAAAATATTAAAAGCATAGTCATGTCTTTGATGGTGTTGTCCAGGACTTAATCAAAAGAGAGTAACTGTTTCACTAATTAGAGATGGCATTAGATGAATGTAATATGGACAGTATGGAAGATATTTCTAGAAAAATACTTGTTAGCTCTTTGCTGAACATCCTTTTTGAATGGTATTCTAATGGTGTTAGTGTCTAAAAAAGTATATATGGTTTTGTGTGATATCGTTGCTATTTGATTTGTTTCAACACTATTTTGCTTGATCAGAATGCTCGGGTTAAAAAGACAAACCAAAACAAAACATAACACTAAAACAGGGAGATTCACTCATGAAAGTACTCTACCTCAATGCATAAGTCTATCCACCACCTTAATACTAAATCAAAGAATAAGTTAAAAAATAAGGGTTCTGTGAAGCTATAAAGATCAGCTTTGAAAGCAGAAAAAGTAAACCCCAAAACCAACCATCTAACTGCTTTTAGCAGAAAAAAACAGCTGTTGCAGTTTGTCCCATGTTTGTGTGTTTCCAAAAACAGAGTAAACTCTGTTCATAAGTACATGGATGTGTGTTTTGTTTTAGCACAGTTTTTGCAATGAAACACACATAAATTCACAGCATTGAATTTTTATTCATATAATTTTACAAATTCACTCTTAAAATCAGCCCTGTGTTTTTTATAAGCTAAGGTGACTTCATTGAGGTGGATGACTAGTCACAAGTGGAGGGATGTGTACCTTGGTGTTTGTTCTGAGAGAGTGTTCATGCGCATGCCTGTGTGTGAGACATTGAACACAAAAAACTATATATGGTACTTTGGAAATAATTGTTTTGATTACAAATAATAGCTCAAGTAGAGCTTTCATTTAAATTTTTATTCACCTGTTATCCCACCAAAGGAATTGTTGCTTTAGGTTTTTGGATGGCTCTCAATTGATTGCTAAATTTGCCAAGAAGTTACCTAACTCCATAGTGCCACCAATGGGTTTCCCAGGGTACCTTTACTGTACTGGCATTTAAATTTGAGACTAGAAACTAGAGTCGTTTTCTGATTCCCTTCTTTTCCTCTGCAATTAAATGTTCAGTGATTTAAATTTAAATCCCATGGCCCTAAGCAATACTAAACAAAGCAAAGCAAATAAAAAATTCAGCCCAGGTTTTGGCACCAAAAAAAAAAAAATTCAGGATTGTTTATTGAGCCTCTGCTTCGCCCAGAGTATTATGGGTAACTCAGCTTGTAAAACAGGGTGTATGTCCCCAAGCAGATTCCTGTTAAGCCTGTTGTTCTCAGAAATGCTCCTCCTGGAGACTGTGTAAGCTTTCCTCTCAGCTCTGAAGAAATCCCAAGCTCTTAATTGGCAATTGGTGCAGTGACCGCCCTTAGTGAAGGGAGTACTGTTCTCCATTCTATCTTGGCCCATAAAACAGGGAAGTGCATCATTTAGAAATGGAAAGTGAGAATCCGTGATATTTCTTGACTCCCCCACCAAAAACAAACAAAAAACCCTACCATCACCACCAAAGAAGAGCAATAGCTGACCTGATTCATGAAATTGGGAAAAGAAAATAAGCCTGCTGTGCTTGCCCATACTCTCTTCCCTCCTGCTATCATGTCTTTGGGGAGAGTTCCGAAGGCTATCTCAGTTTACCCTGTTGCCTGCATCCCTTGAATGTGAGACAGGGATTCTGGATAAGTGTATCTCTCTGCAGAGATAAATTGTCCATCAAGTAGGTCATCTCAAGTTCTAGGTGGGGTGGGAGAAGTTGTGGGGAGAGGAACAGGACCGTCAAAAGGCAGAATGTTTCCCCATATTTAAACCAGAGCCTCCCAGCCAGCCTCACAGAAATAACACCAACAAATCTGATTACCACAACTAAATTTTTAAATTTTTGGTTGGAATTTTAGAGGGTAGATATATGTAAAGTGTTTGTTGCTCAGTAGTCATACAACTAAACACCTACCAACAGAAACGTTCCTTATATAACCTGCAACTTTTAGCAAAATTACATGAACATGTTAAGTTCCTGTTAATGAATGAATTAATTAAATTGATGTAGCAACCAGAAAGTCATATTTATTTGTTTTCACTGGATGAGAAAACCTTAATGAACAATACTTCAGTAGCCTTTGGATTCATTTATAGACATTCGTGTAGGTTGGTCCTGCTACCCTGCTTTGCCCTTATCTTGAAAATTGCATCCATATACTGTCAGTTGCTACCACAGTACTACATAACTTTGCTGCTCAGAGGACAGCAGAGTTTTCATTTATTGACGTTTATGAAGAAAATGTTCCAGAAAAGCAATGTAGGTTATTCAAAGAGCAGCAAATTAGAGAGTGTTTAGAAGCAGAGGAGGGGGAAATGCCCAGAAGAGTTAGGCAGTAGGGGCGTACCTGGTGGAGAATTCTCAAAAGCAACAAGATAAATGACTTTGCCCTAGTGAGGTCACCAATTACAGCCTGTCTTAATAGTTCACATCCTGGGTGAGAAAACTGAACAGTGTATGATTATAAGTTAATGGACACTACAAGAAAATAAAACCTTATTTATTCTTAACTCATCACAGCAGAGACTTCCTTTTATGCTCTCATTTATTAGACCATCAATTAATTTCTCTTTACACTCCAGGACACAGCATGGAAAAACCTGATAATTCCGCGTAAACCTATAGAGCAATGAAATGACCACTGCCCACTGAGGGCTGCAAGTATCCATGCCCCTTGCTGTGCTTCATGTAGACCTACTACCCTGGTGGGAGGATGCCCTTTTGGTGCCCACATTAGGTTATTGATCACTAATCTCTCATACCATGAAAAAAATGGAATACTCATCTATAAATTCAGGTCCTCTGAAATCCGTGCCAATATTCAGTTAAAAAATGTCCATTTTCTCTGACATCTTGGAATTGACCAAGGATTTTCCAAACCCTTGTAAAAAGCATTTTTAATTAATAGCCTGCTAACCTGACTTGATTTAAACAGCTCCAGTAGTAAAGAAGTTTCTTCCTCACTAAGCAGTATGTTCCACATGAACAGATTTCTTAATGTTGGATTCAGATTACTTCAATCTAACTTCAATCATTTACCCTTCTTTGTTTTTTTTTTTTATATTTTTCTCCTAGTATCTTATATACCAGCCTTTGGGGGAATGACATTTGTCATATCCAACACCCATTAGTGCAATTAATCTGTTTTTCAGGATAAGCATCACCAGTTCCCACAGTGGTACCTTATACCACCACATGGGTGCCTTATTCTATCCTCTTCCATCTAGGGGGGTGGTCCTCAGAGTGAGAGTCAGGATTCAATGAAATTAGTGGACAAATTCTAGATTACATACACTACACTCTGCCTCTCCTTTGTATTTAAAATTTACTAAAAGACTAATCACTGTCTTGGAAAAATAATACCCAGATGAAGAAAGTCAGGAAAATCACAAGAAGATGAGTATATCTTTGATGCCTTATCTCTGTTAATCTTCCTAATTTGGAGTCCTCATTCCTTACTCAAGCATGATCTTTCTCATGTGTATCTAGATGCTTCCTGTCCATCAAAACTTCCTTTTCTGTGTCATATACCATCAGGAACCTGATCTTCTCTGTAGAAAGTAGATTGATGTTGAGTTAATCAGGAAGGCTTAAGCTCAGTAACCCACCTGAAATGCACAGATACCCAGAAAACACTTAAAAGATAGCTAACAAGGTCATTTTCCATATTTAGAAACACATAGGTCTGAGCTGCCTCTATTTAGAACTAGTGTACAGAAAGGACAGACCTTTTCTAAATGAGGGCTACTCAAAGTACGGTCCTAGACAGACATATGAGCAGTATCTGGGGACTTAATTGATATAAAGACTCCAGACCCTGCCCCAGACCTACTGATAAGAATATCTGGGATAGAGCCCAGAATTCTCTCCAGGAAATTTTTACGCAGTATAAAATTTGAAAAGTAAGCTTCTCTACCTTGGTTCACTCTCATTCTCTATCCCTTGCTTGGGGCTATGGCTTCCTGTTGACATGACAGCAGATGTGGTAACCTGAAAGGAGAGTACATGATCTCCAGCATTGGGGCTGTAGTGCTCAAGATTTTCAGTAATCCCGTTTGTTAGCCTTACCTCCGACTTTCTCCTCCTGAATCTCTTCCAGATTACCGCTCTTGGACACACTTTGGTTTGTAGCATTGCTCAGCCTGGAATCCCAATGGGATCCATCTTCATCTGTTAGATTATATTCAAAATAAAACCTCAAATCTCACCTCCTCCTTGTCACTCTCCTGATATACCTAGAAACCACACGTAGGAGAAAACACTTTGTTTTCTATGCCTTCATATTGCATCTTTCACAGCTGCCTTGTACTTATTACTACATTTTGTCATGTGTAATAATTAAGTTCCTATAAAAGGAAGACTGAAGCAAAAATGTATATGCTAGTAATTAGTGCAAGGAGAGAAGAGAGGAAGCCATGCAGAGGAGGGAGAGAAATGAAATTCAAGAAAGTGAATTCCTGAAAAGAGTCCTGCTTACTATCAAGTACACTTAATTAGTTATTCTTAAGGAATCAGCCTCACAGATTATGAACAAATGCATCTCAGAACACTGTCTATAGTGAAGAAGGGAGAAATAATTATGCTGGTTTCTGTCTCCCCTGGTAAAAATATGTGTTCTATGAGGTTAAGAGAGGTTCTCTCCCTTGCTTCTAAGTAAGTTGTACTTGAGCTGTTCTCCCTGTAGCTTAAGCCTCAGCATGGAAAGAAAAGCACTGGAATGGGAGAGCAGTGAGGACAGTGAGCAAAACACTCTAAGGTTCCATTCATATGAGGTTAGTCTGAGCCCATTCAGAGTTAGCCAACCTAGCGGCAGCTGGGAATCAAAAGTGGACAATGGTCCCAGAAAGAGGTGACACTGAAGGGATCTAAAGTGATGCATGAAAGTGATACAAGTTATTTGTCTGCCTGTAGAGACTGCATGTTCCTTGAGGATAGAGCTTGGCATTTTCCATTTTCACAGACAGTGTTCACCACAAACATCCTAGGTCCTTCCTGAAAGTATGTGCCATAGAAATGCAAGGTTATCAGAGCTTAAAAATGTTTGCCTAATGAATTGCATTGTGATTAATAAATTCTCTCCACATCAGAAATTTACAGTCTGGAGATTTATTTCATGAGGCAGAATTCTTTAGCTATATTTTTTTCACTGTGCATTTCAAGGACCTAGAATAGTGTTCAGCACATAATGAGTATCCAGTAAATTTTTATTGAATGAATGAATTCTATTCAATCCCAAAAGAGATATACAAGAAGAGAAATATGCTCTTGAAATGTGCTCTTGAAAATACTTACACTCCACAGAACCCACTAAAATTGTTAATCAGAAAGGCACAATCTGCATATTTGACCTTGTTGGTTTCCTTACTTATAAAATGAGAATAACACAGTGGTAAACTTCACTGGAATACAATATTGGAAGTTCCTAGTTTAATTGTGTAGAACACTTCACCATATTGAATGCTGCCAAATAGGTTAAACACTTCAGATTCTATTTGATTTTTTCCTTTTTTATTAAATATCTTATTGTTCTATTACACTTGTGCCTATTTTTCCTCCTTTGCTCTCGTCCACCTAGCTGACCCCCCACTCCCACAGTCAATCCCCACCCTGCGGTCCATGTCCAAGGGTTATTCATAGATGTTCCTTGTATTTAATGGGTTTTTATACAAGTTAACATGTGGATGCCAAAATAACACTGCACATAGATATGTAGCTGGGAGATGTAAGAAGAGAGTAAATGACAATAAGGAGATTTTTAAGAGGATTAAAACGCATCTTGCTATTTCCATAATCCAGTTACATGACCACATTTAATAGCAACGGAGGCTGGGGAATACACAGTAGTTTCCCCCTTATCTGCAATTTTGCTTTCCATGGATTCAGTTACCCTCAGTCAACCATGGCCCAAAAATATTAAGTGGAAAATTCCAGAAATAAGTGAATCATAAATGTTAAAGCGTGCACTGCTCTAAGTACTGTGATGAAATCTCACGTCTTCCCATTTCATCCTGCTAGGACGGGAATTATCCCTTTGTCCAGCACATCCACACTATCTATACTACCTGTCACTCAGTAGCCTGCTCGATTATCAGGTCAGTTAACAGAGAAAGAGAGGGACCACATTCACATAACTTTTATAACTTTTATTACAGTCTGTTTTAAAAATTGGTTTATTTTGTTATTAATCACTTGTTGCACATAATTTATAAATTAAACTTTATTATAGATATATATGTACAGGAAAAGACATAGTATATATAGGGTTTGGTACTATCAGTAGTTTCAGGCATCCACTGGGGGCCTTAGAACTTACCCCTTCAGATAAAGGGGGTTTCTGTAGTTTTACTGTGTACCCAGAAGGAAAGGAAAAGCTCCAAACCAATAATTAACTAACTTCTCCCGCCAGAATTAAAGATTTCACATCAGCTCCCTTCTGTTTGTCAAGTTTAAGAGAAGATGAAGGGAAATCTCTGTGTAAGTTTTCACTGTGTAGGGGTGTTCCCGGACACGCTCTTATAAACGCCATTCCTTTTGAGACTTGGACAAAAGTGGGGACACAACAGGAGTATTGACAATTACAGTGTCCACCATGAGACATTTTTAGATATAAAAAGGCTCCATGTACATGCCAGCTATTTTCACCGAGTGCACAGTGGGGAGATAGCGTAGTCCTGGGGTGACCAGTCTGATTTCACAAAAGGCGGGCAGTCAATCAATTCCTACAATGCTGGCTTTGGTGCATCTCCAGTGAATGTTTTGATATATGTAAAAGTACTTGATTTTTAAAAGGTATATTGTTAATAATACTGATAACAACTGTTCAAACTTAGTACGTCAACTTGTAGTGCAACCTAAGTTTAGTGACAAAATGACAAATGCATATTCCATTTGGTTAAGGAATGTGAGGTAAGAAATTCAAGAATAAAAGGAAACCGAACTTTTCCACTTAATTGTACCTGATAAAAGAAAATCACAACCTCATTTCATTTCAAATGAGATGATTCAAAATAATTATTTTTCTGACATGTAATACATAGATCCTAAATAATTACATTAATGTTTATTATGTTATAAATGTTTTATACTTGAAATATCTGTAAATAATTTTAAAGGCATTACTAAATCAATGAATGTTACATACAGAAGGATGGAAAACAAAATGGTGACAAGGATGTAAGGTACAACATAAGGAATGTAATCAATAATATTGCAATAACTATGAATGGTGTCAAGTTGGCACTAGAATTATCTGGGATCACTTTGTGAATTACATAAATGTCCAACCTAAATGCCGTATACCTGACTCCAATATAATACTGAATGTCAACTGTAATTAAAATTAAAATTAACAAAAAGTAGAACCAAAAGAGAAAATTGCTTATCTCTAGAGCATCTTACTAAGAAAAAGCAAATTCAGCTAATATTAAAATTCATTTTTGAGATTTAAACTCACTCAAATATTCTTCCAAAGCTTTAAAATTCTTAGATATGGATGATATGTAGGCTGTTTTAAACTGTCTAGCCATTTTCTTAAAGGTAGGTCCATTGCTTTTTATATGAATTTCTTCAAAACTGCCTTTGGAAACCCCACTTATTACTCACTGGTGTGTGTCTCAGTAACACAAATATCCTTAGAGGTGTTTGCACATGGATACACATTTTAAATTCTAGCCACATGTTCTTTTCAGGCACTGCTTTCTTTTAGAAGACCAGAGCAGAAACATTCTTCACTAGCATTTCAATAGCAGAATATGTATTTTTCAGAACCACTTCACCTTCTCCTTTTAAGGACTTCTTTTTCTCTTCTCTCCCGTAGACTCCTCCCACCATAACATCAGTTCTTCCCGCATTTCCCACCCCAATCAGCTATAATATTAGAAAAGATATCTATGGCTTGGTTTGTCCAGGCAGAAGAAAGGCCCCCTGCTGTCCTGCAAACGGCAGACTCTAACTCCACTCGTGTTCACTCTTAAGTCATCAAGACGTCTGTGACTTTTAGTGTCAGTCATGCAGAGTCATGGTGACAGGGGAGCTTTAAAATAAAATGTAGAAGCTCAGATTATTCCACCTTCATCCCTCCTCTCATTTACTTCATGTAATTAGTGTTATACTTCTACAGATTTCTGTGAGGTTAATGTCTACAGCACATGTTGCACCCAGAATATAAATGTGTCATGTAGTTTTCTCTTTTTAAAAAATGGAGTATTTACTATGTGTTCAGTTAGCAGTGATCGAATTTAGCTCTTGTTAAATGCTGTAATATATTTTTTACAATTGTTCATAAACCCCTGGGTTGTAATATTTTTCTATTGCAAAAAGTGTCTTCTGCCTAGAATAAAACTACCTTAGGACATACGTTGTTATAATATTTACATGAAGATTAGCTTATTTAACAGCTCAATTTATAGTGGTTTGTTACAAAGATATTGAAAGATATTTTCTTTATAAGCCATTTAAAAAATATTAGAGAAGGTGGTGTATCAGGAACTCTTCCTTCCATATTAAAGCATTACTGTAGGCAGCTTGAAGAGATGCATTCTTTTTGGTGTTTTCCCTTTGGAAAAAGAGCCTGTGCTATGAAGAAATCATGTTTTCAGCGCTGCCTCTAGCTTTCCTTCCTCATAGCTTCCAGTGCCAGATTTATTTTGATTTCACTATAGCTTTTTATGTGATTGCCAGGAGCAAGATAAAAATTTATTTTGCAAAGCATGTTTTATTTCAGGTGCTGGGCGAAAAGTAAATGCAATCATTTTTACTACAGATATTTTTCAATAAATTTGGAATAGAAAACATTATAACACTTCCCAGAATATGCACACACAAAAGCTTGCTCTGCCTGGAGATCATCACTTAGAGGAAAGTAGTTTTAATTTAAAATAAATTACTTCTCTTCATTTAATATTCACAAATGTTTGTAAAACTATAATTATAGCTCAGGAACTATTCTAGACATAGAAATTACAAAATTTTAAAAATTAATCCTGCTTTTAAGGATATCAAAGTGTGGGGGGCAGTTAGGGGGTGGAGGGATCAAGCAAAAAGGAAAAAGGACTCATGGACACGGACACCAGTGTGGTGATTGTGGTGGGGGGCAGGGAATAGATGGAGGTGGAATAGGGTATAAGGGCAATGAATGGTATTGGAAAAACCAATAAAAAAGTCTTTTAAAAATTAAAAAAGTGTGTTAGGCAAAGGAAACATGTAAGAAAACAAATTACAACCCAGCATAACTGCAAGAGTGGAGACAGGTCCAGAGCAAATGGAGAAAGCACAGTGGAAAAGCAATGAGCTTTTCTCAGGTCAAAGTTCTAAAGAGGAGCAAAGAGATTAGAACTTGCAGGAGGTCTCCAGGTTGACAAGTACATGATGAGGTGAGAAAGCTATGTTAGGCAAATGGAACAGCAAGTGTAGTGGTAGGAAACAGCAAGGTGGGTTTAAACAACAAAAATTAGCTCAGCTTTGCTGAAGTTATAAAGTACAATAATGGGAGGAGGTGGGGATGGTGGAATGTAATGAGGCTAGAAAGGCTGGAAATGGCAACAAATTATGAAGGGCCTTCTGTTGCAAAGGATCGATCCCATAGGTGATACATGGTTCTTGAAGTGTCAATATAGAAACCATATAATCAGTGTGTGTGTGTGTGTGTGTGTGTGTGTGTGTGTGTGTGTGTGTGTGTTAGAAATATCACCTTGCAGGCAGTACAGAGGATGGGTTGGGGGTCTATGGGCATGACAAGAGATTGAGGCTATTGTAGTTATCCAGAAGTAGGAGGGTAGAGATACTGAAAAGGTTAAATTTAAAGAACTTGTCCTTGCTTAGATGTGGGCAGAAAAGAAAGGGGGGAAATGAAATGACTTTTAGGTTTATTTGTTGGGCAGTGGGGCACATGGCACTGTTAGACAGAATGCAGATCTAGGAGTGTGTGTGTGTGTGTGTGCACATCTTTTGGAGGATGTGGGGATAATGCATGGCATGTGAATGTGGTTCATTGGGGTTCACGATTTCGATTTTTTTGTTTTCTACAATATATATAGTTTTGATAGATTGAAAGCTCCAATTACACACACCCTGTTTACTCCCTTCTTAAGAGGAGTTCCCTCATTATTTCCTCCTGTATCTAAGCTAGCCTGTGTTTGTAGTCATTCAGAGCCCTCTGTGTGTGGTCGAGTTCTTCGCTCTTCCAATCCCCCACCTCGCTGTGTTGTTCATCTAGTTCCTTTTTACCACCCTTTTTCATTACTGCCTCATCTGATGTCTAAACCTTTTCAAAGCACGTAGCTTCACATTCCTCTCTTCCAGGTTTCTCCTGGTTCTTCTTTCTTGATAATCAAATCATATTAGTTAAAAGGCTAGAAATCTTATTTTCACTTATATTAAAAGTTTCAGGTATACATAATACTAGAAGACCTCATTTCTTAAAACTTTTAGAGGCTTCCTTTTGGTCATGAGTCTATTTCAGAGGTGTAATTTCAAATTTAGTCCATGCGAGCCTGATTTTTGTTTAAACATTTATCCTGTAAGTCACACTATTTAATACCTCAGTCCCAAGATTTCTGGTGCATTTATAAAGGCTGGCACCAACTTGTGAGTTGTGGAAAGAACAAAAAGAAACACAACATATGTAAAGTGCTTAGCATAGTGCCTGACAAATGGTAGGCATGTCATATGTGATAATTTTGTTACAATTATTATTACAAATAT
Source organism: Trachops cirrhosus (assembly GCA_028533065.1). NCBI lineage: Eukaryota > Metazoa > Chordata > Mammalia > Chiroptera > Phyllostomidae > Trachops > Trachops cirrhosus. The sequence goes on along the minus strand of CM052541.1, from coordinate 154,288,187 downwards.
TACTGGGAAGTTCAAGTCATATAATCAGGAAAACTTCAGTTTACTATATTAGGTATAGTTTAAACTGGCATCCTTAAGAAAGAACACTTTATTTCCATTTGGAAATTAACATTGGTGTGGGTTGTTCAAAATGAGTGACATATTATACTTCTCCAAATACTGAAAACACTTGTAAAAACAAAACTGTAATAGGTTAATTTGAACCAGTTTTCTGATTCCCATGAGTACTTTTATTATGTTTTTATTTCCCATAATCATATGGTCATAGGAAGAACAATTTGTATGTTAACCAAATTAATGGTACTCATAAAGATTGTTAATTTGATGATGCGCTGATTTTATTATTAATGGTTTTTAATAAAATACTCTCCAATGGATAGTAACTCATAGCCCAAACTTTTATAAAAAGCAATAATTTCAAATCATGTAGTACCCTCTAACTCAACAAAAGAGTTTTATGGAATTCACGTTTCATATATGTTTGAATGTACAACAAGTGTTGGTTCACTGCCTACAGCCGATCATATTAATAAATGTCAAAACAAAAATGAAACTACTTGTCTCACTTTCATTCCATTTACTATATGAAGAAGAATGGTCTTCATATTCAAAAGTAGAAAATAAGCATTAGTAAGAAGGAGTGGATGTGCTAAAAGGTAAGAATTTTAGAGAGAACAGTCATCCCTAATCAGGACAGATTGTATCATGGTAAATTACGGACATCTCACGGGAATTGGCAGATGAGATGCTGAACCACTGCTAAGATCTCTAAGGAAACTAAGGAACAAGGAAATCACCATAAATCTTGAAGATGAGCAAATATAGTTTTTCACCATGAAATTGATATACGCACTATTTTTTTTTTACAAAGTTGTATTTGGAGGATGGTTGTTGAGTATTGGGAGAGAAATCTGCATAAATTCACCAACAACAAATTATTGATTACTAGTATTTTTTTCTTTTTTGAAGATAAAATAAAAGCTAAACATTCAGGGAAATTCTATCAATATTGTTTTATATTATCTCTAAATTTTAGCATGGAATTTTTAAAAATCATGCTATAGTTTTATGAATAATATGAAATATATCCTCAATAATAATGTACTTTGGAATATTTATGTAAATTTGAAGAGTAATAATAATAAAAAATGTTAGTGACTCCCAATCAGTTTATTAAATGGAGGACTTGTCTACCAGTTTGTTTCATCCAGTAGATTCTTTTTAAAAATTTACACTAAAGTAATGTACAATTATCTAAAATCTCATTACGGAGTAGTTTATGCTTAAAACCAGCAGTCACTGCCTTATCTTTCCCCATGGCAATCACATTCCCCAGAAGGAGTCATCTGTGGTTCCTGTGCTTTGATATATTTAGTTAGCTCCATTTCCTCTAAATGATATGTTCCTACTACTATTACTTGATTTATCAATAGTAGGCATTATTTATTTCTTATGATAATAAGACTTTGAAGATTTAGCTTGCTTAAAAATATGTCTTATTCCCACCTTTTCTCAATAAAGTTATAGCATGTCTTATCTTTTTATGTCTTTAAAGATTATGTTTTAAACCATGGAATGGCAGACTATGACTACTAGGCCAAATTCAACTAACCACCTTTTGTGTAAATAAAGTTTAATTGGAACTTATCATACTCATCTGTTTATGGTTGGCTATGGTTGCTTTCATATTACAATAGCCAACTTGGGTTTTTACATATGGTTTTTACCATATGACCTACAAAGTCTAAAATATTCTGTAAAGAAAAAAATTACCACCCCCTGATTTAAACTTCTGGTTTGATTTTCAACCATAGACAGTATGTACTGAACCACTTTACTGCCAAATAAGTATATCAATACACACAATCAGTCCTCCACTTCTCATCCCCTTCTACCCACCAGAGCTGTACGGTTGACCCTTGAACAACACAGGGTTAGGGGCTCTGACCACTCCCACACAGTACACAATCCATATGTAACTTTTGACTGCCCCAAAACTTCAGTCCTCCCTTGATATCCACAGGGGATTGCTCCAGGGCCAGACCCAGACACCAGAATGCCCCAGTGCTCATGTCTTCCTTCTGCAGAGTTGGTCTCCAATCACGGGTCAGAACTCCTGTCATCAAGCTGCTGTGGGCTGAATCCACAGATATGAAAACTGAGGATATGAAGGGATGACTGTATATGTATTGAAAAAAGCTGTATATAAGTGGACCCACAGAATGAGTTCAAGCCCATATTTTTCGAGGGTCAACTGTACTTTGATTTTTACATTATCAAGACTGATGACATTTAAATTCTGTTCTGCCATTATACATAGCTTCCAATCTTTATCTGTGAGTTGAAAGTTGAAAATCAATATAATTATCACAATATTATGATGATATACATAGTTCCCCATACATACTTCAGTATTTTACTTTCTATTAGATTTCTTAATATGTTCCTTAAAGTAGATTTCTACTCTGAAAGAAAGCATGCTCGAATGAATTCTCCTTTTTGACACTCCAACAGCTTGGCTGGTCAGATGTCATTGACTAAATTGATCCATAACTGTAGCAGGCAGAATGCTAAGATGGCCCCAAGACTCCTGGTGTGCAGATCTTTCATAATCCCCACAATGTGAACCCGATGGGTTTTAGTCCCGTGATTAGGTTATGTTATAGGACATAGATAACTTCTATAAAAAGGAAATGATCTGCATGAGCCTGACTTCATCACATGAGCCCTTTAAATCTGTGTGCTAATTTTACATACAGAGGAGCAGAGCAAGTAAGCAGAGAGCTGGAAACCTGCTGAGGTGGGAAAAAGTAAACTACAGTACGAAATGCCAATGAAAGCAAGTGTCCTCCAGGAACTCAGACCAGTCCCCTCTTGACAGCTAGCAAGAAGGCTGGCACCTCAGTCCTACAGGCAAAAGGAAACAAATCCAGCCAAAATCCTCACTGAGTTTGGAAGGGGGTCCTTCCCCAGGGGCTTCAGATAACAACTGAGTCCTGCTAACACCAGACACCTTGATTTCAGCCTGTGAGTCCCTGAGCAGAGAACCCAGTCAAACTGACTTCTGACCCCTACTGACTGGGAGCTAATGAAGGTTGAGCTAATAAGTTGCTATTGTTTTAAGCAGCTAAATTTTTAGTAACTTGTTACATGGCAATAGAAAATAAATGTAACATCTACCAGCTGAGTTTTGAGAGTCACAAAATCCCAGAGGACAATTAGGGTTTCTTTTCTTTATCCTTTTCAGGTTGTTTTAGAATGTATCCACTAATAGTTTGAAACATCTTCTACAAAATGTAGAGTTTAATTCCTCTCCCCTTGCATATGGGCTTGTGTTACTGTCTTACTTTTAATAAATAGAATATTTATGGAATAAGCGAAGCTGTGTCCCAGGCTCGGGTGAAAAAAGTGATAGGTGCCAAAAACTGGAATCAACCAAGACGTCCTTCAGTAGGATAATGAATAAACACATTGTTCTAGATTTATACTACAGAATATTATTCAGTGATCAAAACAGGTCACATAGCCACACAACACCATGGAAGAATCTTAAAAGCAAAAGAAATCAGTCTTTTAAGACTTCATGCTGTATAATTACATTTATATAATCTGGAAAAGGGAAAATTATGGAGATGAAAAACAGATCAGTAGTGTTGGGGCTTGGAGTGGTAGGGGGCGTTGTCTAGGACTAGGGGAAGGACACAAGGTTCTTTTAGATTCAGCTTGCCGATTCCTTATAATAAAAGTGTTCTTATAATGAGCTATGAGCCCTACCTAACCTGGGCCATGCCCAAATCTTTATTTCTTCTCATATTTCCCCTCCTCTCTATTCCGTGTGCTCCAGACAAGTTGCCTTTTGCTCTAAAGATGCATGTTCTACCTTCTCAGAATTATTGGGTGGGTGGGCCAGATGAGATAAATGTATATAAATATTTTCTAAAATATTAAACAAGCATCACTGGCATCAGTTACTAGTAATTCCATGCCTAGCTTAGAAGGATTTTGCAGGGTGAGGGGTATAAGGTGTGTGTCTTGGCAGGCTGGTTTTTAGCAAGTCTGCCACTGTATTTGAATTGTCTATGTCTGTACTTTTCTCAGAGCTGTTATTCTTTGCATCTATGGCTTATCAGGGAGATAAGAAAGGTTCAATAAATTAACCACGTCATAAGACAACCTAGAACTGTCTCCCAGTTTAATTTCTGCATCAGTTAAGCTGGGAATCTTCTGAAGAATGTTTTCAAGACATTAAAAGAATAGCAACTATATATAAAAGATAGAAATTATCAGCTGTCAGTTCAAAGATCCAAAAGCATGGAAGGATAAGAAGCATAAAGAGGCACCATTAGGCAGATTTACGTAGAGCCTGCTGATCTAGATGCATCCTGACTTGCTGCCCATTCGAGAAATACAGAAGAGATTGAAGGAATATGAGTGAGTTCCACATTCTTGCATTTTGTTTCCTCATTACTCCAGTCTTTCTCCTTTGGGGGAATTTGCCAAACTTTTCTGTCCTTTTACTTGATTTGTGAAAAATCTCAAGGAAAAAAGCATCCCTTTGGTTGTCATTAGGCCAGTGTATGCTTTATTTATCTCTCAGGAGATGGTGAAAGTGCCTTTGGGACTGAAAGACCAGGCTGCATCTGATTTACACATAATACACAATCAGTACCTTCTACAGTTGCACTTTCATTCCAGTGCATTCTAGTTAAATTTTGGGAGTAGAACCATTGAGTGGGACCATCATTATGGATGCAGGCCATGGAGCTGGCATTGCAATACCACATTTCCCCATTTTCATCTAACTGGGTTGATATAAGGGATTGTTTTTAGTGATTAGAATTGGTGACTAGTCTGAATAGTTTATAATTACTTGCATAGAAATGGTATATCCTGTACTTAACAACAAAACAAATGATAATTTCAGGCCAGGAAAGTAGCAACCATTTAAAACAGAAAATGTAATGTAGCAAATTGATGATAAATCAGTTTGGTGAGGCAATGCAGAGATTAGCAATAACAAGAAACTCTGCCCCCTGTTCCTGTAACCTGGAAGAAGGAACAAAAAAGGAGGAGATTTCACCAAAGTCCAGGAGCTGGAGTTTACCCAGTGGAAGTTGGAAGAGTGATCACTTTTTCTTTTAAGTCAGAGCAAGAGCCACAGAGAAAACATAACTGTTGGAAATGCTGCCTGAGGCAGGCGGTTAGAGGAAGAATTCCCTAGCCTATCTTTTTCTGCCATACTCCAATCTTCTGCCAGTACCTTCTGTTGGGTAAACCTAAGAAAAGCCAGCTAAATACAGAGGTTGGGAAAGGCAGTTTATAGGATTCAGACCTCTGTGAGGTAGCTTAGCAGAGGAAGGCAGAGAATGAATCTGAGAGCAAGCGAGTTCAGGAATTGCACAAATAATTTTTCATACAGATCCAACAATCAAATGTATTTACTCAAAATTTAGTTATGTATCCATGCTGAAGTAATCAGCTTCATAATTTTTTATTTTTAGGAATTTTACTTGTTAAATGAGAGCCATTAACTGAAATCTTAGTAGGATTATTTAACATTAAGATTTATTATTGTTTAGAGCTCACTTACCACATAGAGTCCAGCTCTCTGGACTAGAAACTTCACAATGGGGATTCTGGGCTGTTTTATTTGGCTGATACAATCTAATAATCTACTGAACTGGAATATTTTAAGTAAGAGGGGACACTTCAGTTATTCACAGCTTCTACCGTTACTATTTTTCAGTACTTTGCCTGCATGACTTCTTCCTAGATCTGAAGATATTTACATTTATAGTTCCTGTACTAAAATTTTTCTTGTCATTTTTGCATCAAAAAAGTGATTAATTTCTTATCAATTTATAATCTGATAATGTCTATTTGCATGTATGGCTACCATGAAGGAAATAAAATTTAAATTGATCATAAAAATCAGCAAACCCAGGAAAGCTACAGATAAAATGCTATCAATTAATAATCATTTTATAATTGTCAGACATTCAGGTGATAAGGTTAATTAGCATGCTACTAATGTTATAGATTATGATCCCAAGGTCAAATCATTTTCTTCATAAATAGAACCTACTTGACAACCACTCTACAAAATGGTTTATAACTAATTAGATATTGGTATGTAAATGTTAAAAGTCAGTAGTCTATTGGCTATGGAGATAGGCAGGATGGGAGTTGACATTTTTAGTTCAACAAAATGATGGTTAGCTGCTTCAAGGAGGTAGAATGAAAATGAATACCGAATTCATCCAGTCTCTATTCAGATGAATGCAATGGTAAGGCGAAGAAAAATAGGATTTTAGGATATTGGTAAGGCTATAATTAAAATGATAAAGCATGAATCCTAAACTAGATCATGACTGAAGTTAAATGAGACAGTGCTTCATTGACTGAGAGTGTAGAATCATATGAATAAAAAGATGGATGTATGGGTGGAGAAATTAATCACCTAAAACAAATGTAAACAGATCTTTGGCAACTGATACATATGTGTCATTAAAAAACCCTAAGATTTTTTGCAGAAGTTTAAGATATATCTAAGAATATTCTATCCTTTTGACTATCAAAAATTTCTTCTGATGTCCTAAATATCCAGTATGAATCCTTGGCCAAGATTATTTTCAATTCCTATAGTTAAAGCCCTTAGGGAATCATATTGAACACTTTAGCATACAGTATGGTATTTTCGTAATGAAATTTAATTTCAGATTATCTCCTGCTTCTAGTTGATTTTAAATGGGAAAACTTCCCAAATATGCTGTACATAAGTGCAATAAAAGTGATAAAAACCTATCACAAGTGGACAGAAACCTGACATTAATGTAATCTAAATATGTTGATTTTTTATTATAATACCATCTACTCATTTACATGCAACTAACATAAATTTAAGTAAAATTTATACTTAAAATTTTCTAGGTTCTATGGTATGTTGGGAGTAGAAACTCTAATAGATTGTTTCTTCTCTGACTACCTACTAAATTAGGAATGATTCATAAAGAAGGCAATATTTATTCTGGGTCTTGTTGGATAGGTCAACAAGGGAGAATATGGAAGATACCAGTGTTAATCAGAAAATATTCACTTCCTTTTAGGTGAAGCATATTTGTCAACCACATTGGTCTTGACTACGTGTATTGCTTTAGCCAGAGGAAGTTAGTCTGATTCAAGCGGAGTTCTTAAATGTGCTAGTGTGATCTAGTGTGGACAGTAATGTGCTAGAAGGAGAACATGCTAGAAAATTAGTGGCTAGTCCAAGGAGAATGAGGAATATATGGAGCTGATCTAATTCCAGCCTGGAGTCATACCCAGCAAATACCAGCTGAGCCTGACCTGAAACAGAGCTGCCCATACAATGCCTAAGAGAAGAGCAACAATGTGCATCACTGTAAGCCACTGCACTGGGTCTTGGGGTATTCTGTTATACCTCATCATTGCCACATAACCAGTAATACACAAGGAAAGGCTTGCTTGGTAGGGGGAATACCATACAAAAGAATATGACTATTATTTTTCTATGATTAGACATTGGGTGACTATCAGAAAAATATAGGAGCTGAAAAAATACAATTTCCAGCCCAACAATGAAACTAAAGATTTAGACCAAATCCCATAGGTGATGGGAGGGATGTCATCAAAGTAGTGTTCACAGAGGGAATAACATAATCATGCTCCACAGAGTTAATCCTGCAACTTTATCTGGGAGGATATTCATCAGCAAACTCACTCATTTAACATATATAATAAGCACCAACTATGTGCCAGACATTTAAATAAGATCTCAGTTCTTATCTCCTAATGAAAGGAAATAGACAATAAACAATAAGCATAATAAGCAATGTATATGGTATATTAAAAAGTAATAAGTGCTATGAAAAAAGTAAGTAAAAGCAGAACATTGAAGGCAGGGCTACAGTTTTTTCAAGTTTAGAGGGGGTAGGTCTCATTGAAAAGGCACCATCATCTTCAAATGTGCAATATTCAAGTATTCTTCAAGGCTGATGGTTATCATGTAACTATAAGCATCCAACCAAAAACTCCATGTAAAACAATCTATAATCAAGGGTATAAAGCGTTCCTTATAAAATGCTTATGATTCACATAACTTGTAAAGCAGTGGCAGACAGAAAGAAGTTGTAGAACATCATGATTCCCATAATAACAGTAAAGACATCTTTGTAAACATGTACATTGTTCTATTCTGTGATGAAGTAGTTCATGAATAGGCAGTAAGTGCTGCTGGTGGGCCACCTGGAATCTTGGGACAAGCCATATTTTCAGCACCACTGAGCCTTCAGTGGGGAAAAAATGGTATTTGATGCTCATCAAGGCATACAGCAGAACCCTGACGATCAACCCTGACTTGCCATTCTAGAAAGTACTTTTATGCTGGAGAATTCAAACATTGTGCCAGGCCTGTTTCTGGGAGACAATTGAACTGATTCATTATGGTTTCATTTTACATTAAGAAAGATAGCATGAAATTATTTGAATGATGTAATGTCTGGAGCTCCTGCTTTGCCGTAGAGTGGGTACCACACAGATCCCAAGCATCTCAGTGTTTTAAGTGTACCTATGCTGATAGCAGCTGCACAACATAGGTACTGCAGTGTAAGAGGATACACGATTGTGTGCGTGTTCTCTTTTGCTCTTGGAAGTAGCACAGATCTGTGGAAATCTTTCTGCAAGGCAGATTTTTGGTAGTTCACCTTTGCATCCCCCTCTTTCTCCTCCTTCACATGCTGCTCCATCGAGGCTGCCTCACCACTGCTGTTTCTATGTGTCTTCTCAGACATCATCCTGGCACACAGCTGCTCTCATCTCAGAAATCCCCAGCTGTCCTCACAATGTACATTTTTGTATGCCCATCACCTGTGGTCCACATTACAGCCTGAGTGATCTTCAAAATAGCCTGAGTGATGCAAGCCAGTCAGCGACCTGCTTAAGTCTCCTCACTAGCCTCCCTCTGTTGTTTCATTTTTCTCTTTTTCCATAGTCTATTCTTAATAAAAACTTACATTGTTTATAGTTTTAGATATTGGCCATTCTATTTCTAGTCATTTAAAAGTTGCTTTTGAATTTTGAGAATGCACATGTAACAACGTTCATCTTTTAGATGTGAGTTAAAACACCACTTCTTCAAGGAAAGTGTTCTGACATAAGACCTCATAGCACCCTGTTTTGATATTTTATAAAACTTACTATGACCATACATAAAATTAATTATGCAAATATTTTATTACATGTCTGTCTCACTCTTTTGGCCTCTAACCTACCAAAAAAGCCCTAAGTACCAAGGACAGGAATTGTGTCTATCAAATTCCCACCAAATCCTTAGTGACAATCATATCCAACATTTAACAAATATTTCTTGAATGAGGGGATTGATTGGTCAAGATGTTATTTATATAGTTAATCACTAGCAGAATTTTTTTATTTTTAACAGATAAGAAAACCCTAACAGAGATTTTTTAAAGTAATGAAAGTATATAGAGATAATATCTTCTATGTATTGGAAAAGTTACAATATATGGTTCAAACTGCAAGTAATTTTTTTTTGAGGAAAGAGAGAATGCTATATCAGCTGTCTAATAAAGTAACTGGCATTTGTTTCACTAAAAAGAGAAAAAACATACAATTTATTAATGGCACTGATCCTATCTAGAAGAAAATCCTGTTCTCTGTTTTCTGGGTAAAAAACATTTAGTTCTCCCCAATATCTTTCTTCAAGCTTTATGGAAAGGGGGCACACTTTCATTTGGCAAAGACAAATACTCATTTTTAATGTTTCAAGATGTATTTCAAAGACAGTCCCCAAAACAATTTAGACGTACAAAACTCAGCTCTATCGTCCACATGACATTCTTCCTGGTCACTATCATGAGTAGCCTGAGTACTGGGAAACTTTCCCAGTTCCTTGGTCGGAGATCATTCTCTGTCCCAGCAGGCAGTCCTCTAGTTCCCTCGTTCCTCTGACTCCCTGCAGGTCCTTCTCTGAGATGCAGTATCACACACAGTGGCCTGAGGTCTGGGCAGCAGCAACCTCCCCGTCCATGCTCCTCTGGCTTTCCAGCTTCCCAGCCTTGACCCAACAGCAGTGTTCCTCAGCTTTGACCTGGAGAGATGCTCCACATATAAAATGAAGATTATGTGGGGAAGTGTCCATCTAGAAAAATTGTTTTGAAGACTGGATTTGACATATATACAGCATCTAGGACAGTGTCTAATCTATTAAAAGGTACATGAACAAAGAAATACATGATTTGAAGCATCTAGTTTAAATTACAATTTCATGCTCCATTTTAAACCACTGAGTGCTTGGATATCGTGATTCTTAGAGTGGAATATTCTATTTATAAATGGTTGTTGGCCCATGTCCTCAATAACCATATCGAATGGTGCTATATGAGGAAAGTAGGAACTGCGTCTCTAAACTCTTCTAAGGATTTGGAGCTTCCTCCTTCTTAAAGCAAGGCTTCTGTGAAAATTAATCAATGTGGCATTCTCAACTATTTCTCATGCTTATCCTTTTTGTATGTTCTTCAGGAACCTGTGGGAAATCCTGAATGAAAAAGTGCTATGGTAATCTCACCCATAATTGTTCTCTCACTTTTGTATTGTAAATAAGCACTCGTACACTCAGCAATTCAGATAGGTGGGGATAATTATAGGGTGTGCTGTAGAAAGAAATCACTTTTTAAGAAAAGGAATTGAAAGAGAGTCATCACTTTAATCCCGTAACTTGAGATTTATAAACTATAAAATCCTTATTTGATGTGCACACTTGATATCACTGGGGCATCTTAAAATAAAGTAATATTTTAGTAAAACTTCTTAAACAAAAGGTTTAAATTCCTTTTGATTATTACTTAACACAAATAGAAAAACCAGGTTTTTGTTCTGGAACTCACTGAGTAGACAATTCTGCATGTTTGTGCATTGCAGTAAGCTGTTGAACAGTTTCACTCTAAACTCTAACAAAGAAAAACCTAAATTACAAACTTAAAGCAGTTTATCTGGTAATATATATTTTTAAACAAAAACTTTTTTTAATGGGTCCATGTTACCTTTGACCAAACAAGGTCCAGCAAGAGAAAATAGTATTACTTTTCATAGTAGCCAGATGACAGGAAACTATTCATACACCTCCAGCTTTCTTCTGTGCCAAGAGGGGTGATTTTGCTGTTTCCTATGGCTGATCTGTAATTTGGTTCTGTAGTGAAAGCCTGAGAAATGGCACTCTCCCCGGAGCTGACCGAGCAGGCCACCGCCTAAAACAGGAAGAAAGTTGCAGTCTAAGTCTAGAAGGAACTGAAAGGAGACAAGCAGTGTGCTGACTCTCGGATCCACGAGCAAATGCCAGTTAAAGTGAGATGGCTTCACTGAGCACATTTTGCTTTTCACCACAGCATCATAGGCCTTATTGCAAACCCACAGCACAAGATGCAATACAGGCCCTTTTGTGATCTTTGTAGTCCCTTATTTGCTTTCACAGGCTAAGGAACATGAGGGTGAAGAGAGAGGGAAAATATTGATCTTTAACAGTCTGTTGGCCTATCCCTCCTTCTGTCCAGATAGGCAAATCCTTGTACTTATTGTAAAATGTAAAAGCCAACCTTTCTGTCTGTAAGATTCTCATCTCAAGGCTCAGAGGTGGAACAGAGTAGTAAATGTTCAAGAGGAAAAAAAGTTCTGAGATCAGATAGTCTGAGTTCAAATTCCATTTCTACCTAACTAGCTACATGACCATTGACCGATTACTTAATTCCTCTGTCCCTGAATTTCTTTGCCAAAAAAGAGGGATACGATTGGAGTTCTTAATACATAAGATAGTGGTGATACTTAAAATTTGTAATATATTTTAAGTGCTTGGTTTCATAGATAATAATAAAGTCATCTAGTACTAATTCAAATATTCCAAAATTGACTTAGCAGAATGTATGTTTGAGTGTCCATCTTCAAAACACAGACCCTGGGTTTCTAAATTCATAGTATACGACTTATGAGAAGATACATGTATCTCAAAATACTCAATATCAAGCCGTGAGCCTGAGGGCACCTGAATACCAGCTCTTTTTTTGAGCTGAAATTCTTAAGTGCCCCTCATCACTCCTTTTTTCCATGTTTACAGTAAAAAAAAATGTATATTGTGATTGTGTTTTAAACTAATAGAAAATCCCACACTGCTTCTATGAGGAGGAGGGCCCTGTGAAATACAAATTAAGTGATTTGCCCAAAATAGGGTTGCCAGATAAAATACAAGACACCAAGTTAAATTCAAACCAAGTTAAATAAATTCAGGTAAACATGAATAAATTTTTACTATAGGTAGGTCCTGTGAAATATTTGGAATATACTTATACTAAAAAAATTTATAGTTTTTCTGAAGTTCAAAATTAACTGAGTGCCCTATATTTTATTTGCTAAATCTGGCAAACCTAACCCAAGAAGACATCAAGCCTTCAGTTTCTTCTGTCCTGTCCAGCATAAGGACAAAACGCAAGAAGAATATCCAATATTTTATTTTCAGGTTAGGAGTTACTTAAAATAGTAAATTATAGAAATGATAGTTTTAATAAGATGATAATTAGGATGTAAAAATAATAACACTTTCTATTTTAGTGTTATGTATTATAAATTATAATTATTGATTGGATAATAGTTTTATAAAACTCACCAAATACACATAAAAGCATTAATTTATTCATTGCTATGTTTAATATATGATATCTGGACCAGATATTTGGTCCACAGAATCTGGACCAAAAAGTTTAAATACTTTTTATTTTCCAGTGGTCATAAATATTGACATTTAAAAATAACTTTTATCCTTTTTTTATTTAAAATTTTTTATTTATTTATTTTTAGACAGAGGGGAAGGGAGGGAAAAAGAGAGAGGAAAATATCAATGTGAGGGTGCCTCTTGTGCACTGACTACTGGGGACCTGGCCCGCAACCCAGGCATGTGCCCTGATCTGGGAATTGAACCTGTAACCCTTTGGTTTGCAGGCTGGCACTCAAGCCACTGAGCCACACCAGCCAAGGCAATTTTTTTTTACATTTATTTATTTTTATTTTATTGTTGTTCATTTACAGTTGTCCCAGTTTTTCCCCCATTGCTCTCCCCTGCCCCAACCCCCCACAGTCAGTCCCCACACTGTTGTCCATGTCCATGGGCCCTTTATACTTGTTCCTTGACTAGACCCTTCCCTTTCTTTCCTCCCTTATCCCCATATCCCCTCCCCTCTGGTCACTGCCAGTTTGTAAGTGAAATAAGCCTGGTGGTGAAAGACAAATACCATATCATCTCACCTATAAAGTAGAACCTAATCAACAAAACAAGCAAACAAGCAAAATAAAAATTATTTTGTCTTTTAAAAGACACAAGGTATTTAAGGGCATAGAATTTGGGGGGAAAATTACATCTAAAAGGTTAAATGGTAGTATTAACCAGTTCAAGATTGATATTATCAAAGGGTCCAATGTGGTATTTATTTCAAAGACGGTATTGAAATAGGTTATTTAGGATACTGTCTAATGAATCTATCAAAACAATAAGCACAGTTCTCAAATGTTTATAATTTGAATACCTTCTAAATCTACCACCATCTCCTCCATATGGATTTCCATAACATACTTTTTCATTATAATCCCCTCTTCTCTCATATTCTCCCTTCCCACCATAATCTCCCCCTTTCTGAAACTCCCTCTTCTAACCCAGTCCCCATCACCCCTTTCTTTCCACTCTCCCTTCCCATCCTCTACCCTCCTCCCCAACCCACTCCACCACCCCAGCCACTTCCTCCACTCCTGCCACCTCATCTACCATCATCACCTCTTCAACTCACTTTGCTCAGTTGCCTTTCTTTCCTGTCCAGGACCCTTCCCATCAGCACCTTGTTAATGGCACATGTGTTCTCTGGGCTGGTTCCACTACTGTTCTAATGATCTTGGGTAAATCCTCATAAGCAGCAAGTATGTGTGCCAAGGTCATAGTTGTCATGCATGGAAAGACACAACGTTTAGGTTCATAAAGTCTTACTATGTTATCATCTTTTTTAAAAAATGGTTATAGTGCTGACTGGTGTGGTTCCATTGATCAGGCATACTGCTAAGAGAAAGGTCATGGGTTCAATTCCTGGTTCCCAGTCTGGGCCTATGCCTGGGGTGCAGCCAGTCCCTGGTTGGGGAACCTACAAGAGGCAACTGATTGATGTTTCTCTCACACATCAATGTTTCTCTCCCTCTTCCTCCCTTCAGTTCCTTCTCTGTAAAAATAAACTCTTAAAAATAAAAATAAAAATGTTATTTCTATACATGACAAATATACTTATCTATATGATGATTTCTTTAGTGATTAATCAAAATATGGATAATTTATCACTGCAATGGCCATGTAAATATGTTATGACTAGATTGGTAAAAATACTTTGTCAGAAATTATTTTAAAAATAAAACATCACCCTGGCTGATGTGGCTCAGTGGACTGAGTGCTGGCCTGTGAACTGAAAGTTCACCAATTTGATTCCTGGTTGGGGCATATGCCAGGGTTGTGGGCCAGGTTGCTGTTTGGGGATGTGTGAGAGACAACCTGATTGATGTTTCTGTTATACATCTATGTTTCTCTTCCTTTCTTTCTCCCTCCCTTCCCCTCTCTCTAAAAATAAATAATTAAAATCTTTTTTAAAAAATTAAGACATTGACAATGACATTTTATTCTTACTTTAATGTTAGAGCTTCTTAACCATGTTGTTTTTCTTGAGCCATCAATAGCTAACTATAGAAGGAAACCAAAATAATAAACAAAGCTGAAGTTTTAAAAAAATCTATCAAATGCTGTCTAAGGAAAATAAGATAAAATTTCTATCTTATCCCACTTAGTTTACATAGAGAAAGCCTCTGAGGGGAAGGCAAATTGCAATGCTGCTTTATATTCATTACACATGTACATGTTAAGAACTAGTGTATCTTATACTCTTGGAGTGGAAAATACAGAAATAAATAAGTTACAGTTCTTGATCATGAGGAATTTCTAATCTAGCTAGATGGCTATAAAAGCCTACATATACAGAGATCATAGAAGTTAGGACTGTAAGACTGTTACAACCAAAGTAGTGGAGAAAGAATTTCCATTTGGAATAATCAAAGAATTTTTGGAAGAGGTATTATTTGAATTTACCTCTGATTGGAATTTTGGTGAAGATGAAGAAAATGGAAGCATGGTTTACTGACCCTTTTCCCCTGCAAATAATGTCCCTCTCTGCTACTCTCACAAAGAACCATTGATTTCACAACACCACTTTGCAAAAACACAAAATATTAATGGCAGAATTCTACACATACTCAGCCTCTGTTATAAGTTCATATACTCAGAGGATGGATTTTTATTATGTGCAAAATATGAGGAATTATGATAACTACTTCAGAAGTTCCCAGCAGCATAAACAGCTGCTAAATCATAAGACTAAGAGACACTGATCCTCATGATTTTTATGTGTGTGCTATTTGAATCTGGGTAAGGTAGGGGAAAATTGGACAAATCTGAACTGCTTTATATTATTTCACATCACTCTGGAGGGTGTAATTAAAGCCAATGATAGGAAGATACTTTGCCTAGTTATAAGGAACCATTTCCTGACAATGCAGACTGACAAGAAGTAAGATGGACTCCTATAAGATTCAGTCAAATCCCAACTCAGCCACCGTTTGCAGCGATATTGCAGAAGAGAATCACACGTGGATAGGTTAAAGGGCTTGATTTAAATACTCTCTGAAGTCCTTCCGATTCTGAAGTTTTAGGATTGTTCAACATACAGAGTAAGGTGATATGGAAAGTGAAATCGGTTATATATGGGGACAGCATGACTTGATGGAAGAGGTGGCCTGACTTTAAAATTCTGTTCTTTGAGGATCTCTTTGCCAGTTCCAAAGCTCTTCTTTAAAGAAGTCAACAGCAGTCAGTGTTAAATCATATAACATACACCCTTTAGAAGCAGAATAAAATTGTAGTAATAAGTATGTCATAAGAGCACAATAGTACACTTGAATATTACTGAGTATGAAAGCCAGATTATAATCAGATACTGGTAGTAAATGTGAAGAAATCTGATTCTAACCATTACTAATTATACATCAAAGTGTGTTTATGTTGTGGGGAAAAAACACATGTAAATTTAATATTTCTGATTTTAAAATTAACCATCTGATAGTTTCTCTATACCATCGAAGAATAGTTATTCTTATGGAAACATGTTCAGATGTTGAACTTCATGAATTTTTATTAACTATTGGTACAGAATTTATAATTAACTTCAAAAATATTTTTTCCTGAATTATTTTGAAAGAACAATTATGAACAGTTGGGCTAATGGAGGATCTTTTTTTGCAGGGAGAGGGGTTATTGCTTTTTTTGCCTTTAAGTAAACATAAGTTCTGAATTGTAGGGGGAAGGAATGTAAAGGGGATTCAATGACTTTTAGTGATGAAAAGAAGAAAGAAAAATATCTAGCTCATTTGGTTGCTTGTATCTTAATTTAGTAAGACAAGGAGTCATGCTTTTGCATTTTGTACAATGAAAATATCCAAGTCCAGGTGTGAAATTGGGGAAACATAAAGTGAAATAAGTGTCACTCAACATTTAATTGACTGTGATAGCATGGCTAGGTTGTGGCTCCTTCTACAACTCCTAATTAAAAGTAACTTTCCAGCACAGCAAAGAAGAATGCCAGATAAGTGACATTAAGAACCTTGAGTTATATAAATTTGGTACATTTTTAATCTTTTTAACTACAGATGAGTTATAGTGTCACTATTTCTTTGTGAATGTTAAAAATCACACAGAAAACACATTAATTTTCTGGTCCATAAAAACACTTATTGGGGACTATAGAGGATATTGGATTTTAGTAGGCCTAATATAATTTTTGTCCCCTAGTACCACAAGTTAATGTAAATGAAAAGGGCATTGGTAATAATGATTTAAGATATATGTTAACTATTAATTTATTCATTCACTCAATTATGTATATCATATATATTGCATTAGTAGACAGCTTTGTAGATAATTCCGATGTGCACCAAGGTTTAGAAATCCCAGGCCCAAATAAAATAACACTACTTATACTAGCTAATCTTACTTGATATCAAAACAGAAAGATAAAATATCAAAAGAGGTATCCCTAATATCTTTCTGTTCTCTCCAATTCCTTCTGCCACAATGCCACATCTGACCCTCAGCGGCACTTGCTTTGTCATAGGAGCCTCTTAACTGGTTTTCTTTTTTCTGTTCTATTTAGATATTAAAATGCTCAGGTTACTAAAGCCTCAGCCCTTACCCTAAATTGACTCTACAGATAATCTCATTCAGTCCAGTAATTTCAATCACCGCCTGTACAAATATAACCACACTTTTTGTGTGCAGCTTGAATGTCTTTCCTGAGTTCCCTCCTGATGTATTGTATTTCACAGTTTAACGCACATCTCTCAAATGAGATACAAAGATACACCAAACTCAGCTTGTTTAAAAATACATATAGTATTAGGTTGGGCAAAAAGTCCATTTAGTTTTTGCATTTATTCCATAAAAGACACATTTTTTAATTTTCACCATAACTTTATTGATTTGGATAGTTTATATCAGCTATCTTCTGGGTAGTATAATGTTGATTGTTCTCAATTAATGTCTCGATTTGATTTCTATCAACTTCAGCTGGTCTACCCAACAGTGGACCATCTCCAGCAAGAAATCTCCAGCATGAAATTTCACAAAGCACTTTTGACACATATGATCAGTCACAGCACTTCCCAGTACATATATTGGGCAGTATATATACTGCCCAAATCATTCACTCATTCATTCATTCATTCATTGCTTTTCCCTTGCATTTTTATCTTTTTGAAAATAATAAAACATAATATGCTGAAAATTTTGCATATTTTCTTCCATCTTCAATATTAAAATGGCTATACAAAAATTCAACTATTTTAATAAGTTTTTTTTTAAAAATGCATGATGATATGACAGTTCTAACAATATAACCTAACAAAAGCATTTCAAATGAAGTTAAAGCCAACTAAGTACTACTTGAATAGAACCATCTTACAAAAAAAAAGCAACAACACAGAACGAACTTTTGGCCAAACCAAAATCTCCCTGACTTATTTAATGCCCTGCCAAGCTGATCGTCTTTTATCATATCAGACTTCACCATGATCCCAGTTTTAGTCCCTGGACTATTCTAGTGGCTCCATAAGCAGGGACTGTGGATCTTTCCATGTTTTCATTTATTGAACTCTTTTTAAAAAGATCTGTTTCACACAAATCTGCCTAATTTTCTTTCCCAAAACACTCAGTGTCTGCCCGCCTAGGCACCTTCCTGGATGGTAGTGCCTTGACCTGGAATATCCTCCCCTCACGGTCAGCATGCGTGCTGGTCCTGATGGCCATTCCCATGAAACACTGTCTGATCACATCCCAGGAAATAACTTCCCCCTCTCTGTATCCATCTCATATTCTCTGTAATAATTTACAATAGCCCTTCCTTAATCACAGGTCATTATAAACATGACTTACATGGTTAAGAGTGGAAACTAGATTTTATGTCTTTTTCAAAAACCTGACACACCCTGCAGCAGCCCTAGGAACACTCAAAACCCTACACAATAATCATAAAAGAAATCCATCATTTCACTCTCTGTAGCCTTATCTTGCTCTTAAAGGCAATTTATTTTGCCATTGTTCAGTGGTTTTCTGTGTATTTTTAATGTAAAAAATGCATGCATATTTTACAGAAATTGGAAATACTGAAAAAATACAATGAAGAAAATAAAAATTGCACAGAATTCCATCACCCTTGGGTAAAGACCTCCAATATTTGGCACATTTCCTTCTAAATTCTTTTTCTATTCCTATGCGTAGGTATTTTCTATAGTTGCACAAAGCATGAATATTTTATGATGTACTTTTTTAGTTTTATGATGTACCCTACAGATTTCTATAATTTTTTTAAAGTGGCCAACCTAACAGCCTTATTAATCATAAATGTTAATATTATCAACACTATTTCTGATTATTTTGAAATATTACTAAACACCTTAAATGCTCTGGTAATCATATACAGTAAAGGCAAAAAGGACTCCACAAAGAAAAGAACTAAGATGACTCTGTTTATAGTCCCATGATTCCATGGATGTAGGAGGTCTGTCCAGAAAGTATCCAGCCATGTGCTATGAAAAATAGAAACATTTATTGAAGAAGATACAAGAAACATTGTACATAGGACAGTGATGCTTCAGTCCTCTTCAAAGTAGGTGCCTTGGGACCTCACACAGTTCTTCAAATTGCCTTTGGTTGCCCTATTGTATTTTCCTGAATCTCATCAACAGTCTGAAATCTGCTCCCTTTCAAAGGTGATTTTACTTTTGGGAAAAGCCAGAAGTTGCAGTGTGCCAAATCTGGGCTGTAAGGAGGTTGAGTCACCTGGTGATTTGATGTTTCACCAAAAAACTTCATGAGATGTGAGGCATGAGTGGGCACACTGTCATGAAGAAGCTGCCAATCACCAGTTGCCCATAGCTGCAGCCTTCTGAATCATCTGAATAGTTTCTGCAGACGAATGTTCAAGCTCAGTGCAAAATTTGATGCAGATTCATTGCTCTACTTGCTCAGTCATTTTGAAAGCAAGGGCCACATTGTACACATGCTCACTCAATGGCATCTACCACCCCTACTGACTATTACAGTGAGGTCGTCATTGTTCACACATGTGCATTCCAGTCCACTCTCCTGGCTGCCAGGTTACATGGATGTTGCACAAACTGTTCTCATTATATTAACAATGGTTGGATTTTTTCCAGACAGACTTTGTATAACTCAAGCATAGAAACTGCAGGGTTTGGGAAATTTGTACTTACATTTCCCAGAATACAGAATAATAGAAAGCAACAGTTGTAAAATAAGTGTGCTCTTTCATTCATTAAGGAAAAATTACTGAACACTCATAACTGCATTAATTACATTGTGAACTAGATATACCGGTGACTGTGATTAGAACTCACATTCTAATTGGGGACATACACAATATATAGTAAAACAAATAATTGAAATCCATACAGCTTGTAGTAAGTGCCAAGAGGGAAATAAAAAGGATGTTGTCTAAAGAACAACTAATGAGATCTACTTTAGGTAGGATAATCGGGGAAAGGACCAGCCACAAGAAGAACAGGGGAACCACTCCTGGTAGAACAGGGAGTTCACAGTGCTGAGGACAGACATGGCGTGTGTCCTGTGTCCTGTAGGAAAGGACAGAAGACCAGCCAGCATTGCTCACATTGGCAATAAAGGTATGAGCAGTGTGAGGGGGGATTGGAGACATGGGCAGAACTCAGATCATATTGGGCCAATTTTTATCTTAGCTATTCTGCAAGAATATAAATACTAGATTTATAATAAACCTAAATATAAAAGCTTCTTAGACTTTACAGTTCCTTAGATTACTTCATCTACTTATTTATCTATGTACACATATAAAGACAGCAGTTAATATCTGCAAGTCTGATTACAAATGAATACATTTTCTAATATGGTCATTTATATAGCTCATTATAATAATAGAATTTTTTAAACTTTGGGTAAAGCTAAGTGCATTTAATGCAGTGGTGCACAGAGAAATGTTGATTGAATCTGAACTGCTGTTATTACAAAGATAAGAATGCGAAATTTAAATATATTGGAGCAAATGTATATCCAATATAAATTACTGCTGGTTTGTAGTTTATCTTCTTTAAATAAAAATAATTGAAATAGGAATTCATGGAAATGGAGAATAAGTCTGAATATCACTTCAATAAATTACTTTTTAAATTGTTTATGCCATTAACATCTCATATTAAATGACACAGATAATCTTAAAATGTGTGAATTATTCACAGTCAATTTTAAATCTATAACCCATTTCTTAGGACTAAGGCACATCTTGGCTGTCTCTTGCCCCCATGTATTTCAGCTGAATTACGAACCTGCCTGAAGCGTGGTGAATGTGGCCAACGTGCATTTTACACTGGTGCTGTGGTATACTTACAGTATATTCTACACCACCGCCTCCTGTTTTAATGCTGTTTCTAGCCTGTTTTTTCATCTCCTTTCTTTTCATCAATTTCTCATTCTTCCAGCACATTCAGATTTGTGACTTGACATTCTGGTTTCTGGATTCTGGTTTCTCTGATCTCCTGGTGTCAGGTGTGAGTGGGACCCAGAGGCAGGAGTGCCCAGGAATTTTTAAATTATATTTTTTGAGTTATTTCCCCCCACAGCCACATGGTTTATTGGGCTATGATGGATAGGACTAGGGGTGGGATGCATGTCATATCTTTCAGGGATGGCAGCCGTGATGATGAGAGAAGGCTCTGTGATGCCCGGGCTGAGGAACCTCTCATCTGCACATAGCCCCTGACCAGGGGTGGGAAGGCCAAACCACCTGTGCCAATGATTGGGTAATGATGTTAGGTACCTCCAGCAATACCCCTGACTCTAGTGCCACCATCTCCGTTTTCTCAATGACCAGGTTCCAGGGCTCGAGCTGCCATGGATTGTATAGTTCTCCATACCATCATGGGCCTCCACCTTGACCCTTTGCCTCCTAACACTCATCTAGGGCTCCATAGATTCATAGCTGTGAATATATAAAGAAGGCAGGCATAAACCTTTTCTTCCAGGGCAGTATTTATTGAAAATTGATGGCCAGGGTTACATGTTTTCAAAAACAGATTCTTAGGCCCAATTTAGACCTACTGAATCAAACTTACTTGGGCTGAGAATTAGAATTTTCTTTCTCAGTAATACCCTTAGTAACATTTATTTGCACTGACTTGAGAACTCCAGTTGTTTAAAGTTTATTTCTATGCATCTGTAAGTGATAACAGCCTTTTTCCATGGAGGATTTTAGATGACTAAATTCCCTAAAAATGAAGAAAAGACAAAATAGTTGAGCAAAAACATTAATATATGGCTGTCTATAGAAAGTACAGAAAATATGTATTTAAATTTAAAATTTTTCTAATATATCGGTACTTGGGAGATTTACTTCAAATTAGATTTTTTTTTTCGAAAACAGAGATATCATTTGAGCTGTAACTCAAAAAATTCACATTTCTGAGTGAGCAAGAGCAAGAAGGAGAGACAGTACACTTCCACATTCTCAAAAGCCTACACATACATGTAAACAAAGTAAAATGTAGATAAATATCTTGGTAAAGACAGTAAAAATTAACTGCTAAAGTACTCTAGAGTCTAAAAGTAAAAGACCGCTTCCTAAGTAATTCAGCACAGCCCTACTTCTTAATGAAGGGTTGGGAATATATCAAAAAATAATCCCAGCTATTTTATACTTCAAAGATGAAGCAACAGAGGCCTAAAAAACATACCTGCATTGCAGAGATAATTCTTTACCTATAGAAAAGTGAAGACTATCGTAGGCCAGATGATGTAAGGTTGCTTGCTTTGTGTAGGAGGGGGGTAAACTTCCCAGAGGAATGGCCTTACATAAGCACTTTGCAAGGAGAAAGGGCACACCTCACTTCTCTGTGAATGAGATGCTGGTAGGTGTGCCCTTGGAAGGAATGCACAATCGTTCATCCAAGAATCTCACAAGAAAAGAGAAAGATTTGCCTCAAGTCTCCAGGTAGTTGAATACATGAAGTGAATTTTAAGAGATTATTTTTATATTAAAAAAGCCGCATGTTTTTCTATGCTCTGCTGTTCCACATTGCCATTCTCCTCTCAGCAGCTAATATAAAAACAGCCAAGGGGGCCATGGCAACAATGGAACTGGAGAATTCATCGTACTTGAGGTAAAATGGATTCAAAGCATCCTTGTAGTCAAAATGTCTAAAATCTGAGCCCCTTTACCTATGGGCCCCAAAGACCAGAGACTAAGCAAAGTCATGCTCTTGAACAAGAAACTGGGAGCCCTGAGCTTTGTCTCCTGCTTCTGGGTAGGCAATCTTGGGCAAATCATTTAATCTCCCCATTAATTGCCTTCCTCATCTCGAAACAAGAATAATAATACCTACAAAATAAGGTTAATGAAAGCATCAAATATATTTTTAAGTAGCACATAAGATTATATAAGATCTAACATAAGATACAATTAAATTATATTTAGTATGTCAAAACAATTCTTGATTTTCAAATAACTGCCAAATACTACAATATTAAATATATGTGTATATGTATATAAATATATATGTATCTATACATATATATATATTCTCTTATGTATCACTCATTCATGTTTTGGGGCAAGCAATCCAAGAGGTCTGATGCTTGAACTTTTATGTTCAAACTCTATTACACAGGACATAGCAAGCATTTTTTCTTACCAGCATATACAGGATGAAGGTATACTACATTATATCTCTTCTCCTATTGGTTGTATTTGTAAGTAGAAATATGGAATTTTTCTTTGATCGTTTATAACAGCTTATTTGTTTGCTGCTTTTTATTTTTTGGTTTTGTTAATTCTCCAATAACACACAGATTGTATGCCATACTGGAGCATGAGTTAGCACATTGTTTGCAGCTTAGAAGTGCTTAAGCACCTTTGCTTTTCACCACCAATATAGTTGCCATTTTTCAGAGTCAGCCAAAAGTGTGAGGAGCTTGCAATAAACAAGATTTAAAGGGCTAGAGTCAATGAGTATACTCAGCATTACTGCACCACATACCCCAAAGGAATGGCAAAATGATTCACGAGCAGGAACTAATGGTTGATGTCTCATGGAGCATGACAGTGATTTTCCAACAGTTGGCCACAAGGGTTTAGAGGCCATTCTTTGGGAGCCATCACATCCATCCACAGAGATTATAATTACTACCTATTCTAGACTAAAATTATTGGAGTTTTATTGGTGTACCATTTGTTTTACATTTCCTGTGAGAGTTTATAAAATAGATTAATTCTTGTATATAACTGTACATACACAAACGCACATGAAGAAAAGCTAATTAAAACTGTTTTCACATTCTGTTCCCAATCTTGTCAATACATTCATCCAACACTAATAGTTTTCCAATCCCAGGGCACATTTTCAATACCAAGTTTAAATTCCAGGCGTTTTTTTCTCTTGCACTGGGGGTTTTTCTGTTCCACATGTGAGAGCACACACATGCCTTTTGAAACAAGAATGAGAGCAGGAGGATTTGTTAAGGCACCTTTTTCCAAAATTGGGTACAGTTTTGACAGTTTACAAAATTGCAATTACCAGGTTTATCGCTTCACTTCGCTGAGGTAAACAAGCATGATAATCCCATTTTTAACTGAAAACGTTTGCTGAGCCAGTCTGACCCCAACGTGGACATCATCTGCTTTGTCTCCCTGAGGCTTCCAGGTTACACATAAATCTGTCTTTTCTGAGTGTTAGTGCTACATAAAATGATGCTTGTGGTATGTGCCTGTTGCTAAATAACAAGTATAGAAAAAGTGTGAATCAAGATAATTATAAAACACACTCAAATAATGTCTTTAGGGAAAAGGAAGTCAAGGTTATTATATACTTATTTTAGCTACTATTTTTCTATCATTTCCTTCCTGCTCTTAACAAGCTCAGCAATTAGTTTCAGCCTCTCATTGTCACAGGAAAAAATAATACTAGCCTCTCTCTATGTTAAGAATTTTATTTTCTTTTTCTACTTAATTTAAAAGGTTAAATCATCAGGAGCAAAATAACAGTTACATGTAAACTGATGATTCCAGTCTTCACTTGACTGTTACTTTTATGGGGAAATCTGGGCAAATCTTTTATGAAATGATTTTAGCAACTCTTTTTGGCTTAGTTATAGATCTTGAACTATAATAGACTTATAAAATATGTAATATATGGGGTGGGCAAAAGCAGGTTTACAGTTTTTCATATGGAAAAATAATAAATAATACTAAAATAAACTCTGTTTTGTACACTCACAACTGTAAACTTAATTTTGCCCACCACTCTAATATAATATAATTAATATAATATAGCATAATATAAATACATATAGTTCCACATATAGCATCACATTTGTTAACATACATGAAGTATTCAAACAATGTTTATTACTATATTTTATCCAAAATAATTAAAATAAAAACAAAAATGAAGCAGTCTCTAAAAAAGTATAATATTACCTGTATCATACGTTTTTTCTAGAGGTTGAGTGAGTTTATCCTTGTAAAACAGTTGGTACATAATAAGGATTATGTAGACATTTGAAAAAGGGAAGGAAGGAAGATAAGGAAGGAGGTTGGTTTTTCACTGATATTTTGATTTCAAGAAAAACTTTCAGAAAAAAACACATCACTTTAAGTTTATTTACTTAAAGGGTGTATTAACAATTGGAAAGGGCTGATTAGTATCCATTTGCTTCCACAGTTACGAACATGTTTTAACTAAAGAGACAGATAGAAGAATGTTGACACTGATCTTCATCATTTTTAAAGGATCAGCCAGCACCTGTTATCATTATAGGCAACATTGTTTTTAGCACCCATGTAGTGTGCTGACAATTGAACTTGAATCTTCTGACACTGGGAATGTGGTCTACATGCACAGAATGCCCTTAAGTACCTCGGGTGTTTCACCAAGTCAAGTATTTTAAGTTACAAAATCATTAGATGCATTAAATAATAATGTTAGCATATTTATTTAGACTATACATGATTATTTAGACTATACACCTTTATTTCTCTAAATTATCACAAAACAGACAATTTACCTTTTTTATTTTATATCACAAAATAAGAAATGATACTAAAATTAACACAAGATAAAGAACTTGTCCATCAAAAAGAGATTTCTGTATATAAACCTGAGTAGAAGGACCTGGTTTTAAAGCAGGATTACTACTTCAACATCGAAGGCAGCAAATAAATGAATAAGTAGATTTTTATGTGTAATTACACATATATACACATATGTGCACATATTATTATATATAAATTTAGTATTAGTTACTCATAATTTTATTAGTCTGTAAACACATATAAACATATAAATAAAATCATAAATGAAATAAAAATATAGTATAGTCATGTTAATATATATGTGCATCCAAATATTAATGAGTTTTATCTTGAAATATTAATAACCACTTGATAAATCATAGTCCTTCAGACTTTATCTTGTTTTTTTAATTATACACAAAATAATAATAAAAGTTCTTATTTATTGAGTGTTAGCTATTACCAGGTATTTTACTAGAAATTTTTAATATGTTGACTCATTGTTTCTGAAAATAATTTAGCGATGTAGGTATTATTATCTCCTTTTAGAAGTCAGCTAAAGAAACTGAGAAATAGTGATGCTTGGCAAATTACAACCCAAGTATAATGCTTTTCACTATAGTGTTAAAATATCCTATGATTTAGCACCAAAATGAATATGCATTTCTCAGGCACAGCTATTTGAAAATCTGAAATTTATTGTCACTCCATAACAATTTATCCCTCTTGATGATAATGAAAATATCCTTTATTGCACCTTTTTAATTGTACTTACACATAGCATTTTATTACAAGCAGTTATTTTCTCTTTTTCTGTACCAAATGCTGTCACAGTTTTACATTTGGGTGTCACATAAGCTGCCATATATAAAGATGTTTTCATGTACTATGTGTTGCCTCACCAAATAGACTATAACTTCACTGTGAGCACAGACTGTTAGCTATACAATGAACTCCATAGCATCTGGGTCCAGATTGAGTACATAGGTGTTCACTGAATACCAATTGTCTCAAATTTATTTTTTAAGAATGTTACCAGTGCTATGTACTTATATTTTCCTGCTTTCCCAAAGTTCAGTTTACATCACTGTACTTTTATAAAAGACCAACATTATTAGTACCCATTTTTGCTAGCTGAAAATAATCCAAAGTGGATTTTTGCTTTTGTGAAAAAAGCCATTACCATACAAATGTAGGTCTTTTGTAAAAGCAGAGTGGTGTACCACAAACTTTCAGATAGCAGGGATATTCTTTACTTTAAGCCAATTTGGCTTAGGAAAGATTTTCTCGAACATTGTACCTTGGGATAGTGGGGCAAACGTGATAGTTTACCAACTTCCCAGTCTTTTAACATAAAACAGTTAGTAACTTTAAAATGGGTTTACTTCATGAAAGTAAATCTCTCTACCCTCCAATGTTTATACCCTTTTACCAATTTGGGGTTATGCAGGACTTTTGATAGCATTTTTTAACATCATTAGCTTACAAGAGAGACTTCATAAAGATCATAGAATTATTGATCTAGATATATATTTTTCCTCCTACTCCCTTAATGCAATTGTCCAGCCAAGTGCCAAATTACACAGCTACTGTAAATAAATAAAGTTATATAAAATATGCACCAAAATACTGTACTTCCTGGTATTATTAAAAAGAACAAAAACTATTACTTTACAGTTAAAAAATGGAATACATAACAAAGAGCAATTTTTCACCAATAATTTTTAAAGTCATATAATGCAGGATTAGCTAAGCAGAAGTAATACTTCTAATGAATATTAAAACCTGTTCATATGTGCTCACATATAATGTAGACATTATTTAAAATTTCTTTTGGCTAGGAGAGCATAAATCATATTTTTCTCAATTCAAGAAAAGTACAAAGTCAATAGATAATGTTATTAAAGATGAATGTCAACTTCAAATAGGAAGTACAATATGAAGTAATTTACTTTGAGTGAAAATAACTTTCATTTTTGTACAGCCCTGAAATCTCAGAGATTTTCTGATGATAAAGAGGCCTTTAAAATGCCTCTGCCTTTTCTGGAATATTAAATGCTTGGGCATGACCCTAAATAGTCCACATCCCTGTAAACTGAGAACAGGATTCATCATACACTAGGAATGCAGGAAAATGAAGCAGAGGGGGAAAGCACATACGGCATCTCACATGGCATGTCATGAGACTCAGTTGCTCTTTGTATTCAACTTTAAGATAAAAATTCAGAGCTTATAAACTCAAAAGGCCTAAAATAATAATAAAAGTTACCAAAGGTTTCTCAAGCTTCTTCCAATTCTGATGTATTGAATGAGTTCAAATGGAGAATATGAATATTTAATTGCTTAATCCGTAAATCAAATTTCACTTCTATGCACCTCAAATTTTAAATATAGAGGGAAAAGAAAAGGAGAAGGAAGAAACTGACTTTTAATTTAACAGACAGGATGCCCAATTGAAGAACTCACTGAAATGATATGTGACTTTATGGATTATTTATGCAAAAAATAAGGCAATCATGCACAAACACACATATTTATAAGTGCCCACACAGTGTCTCTCTTTCTTTCACTAATTAGTTGAATGATGAATCTTAGGAATATATATATATATATATATTCCTAAATTATATATATAGATAGATAGATATAGATATATAGATATATCAGGAAAATGGATTAAGTGCAAAACATAATTGCTTCAACCTTGGGACACCTATTTCAGTTGGTCATATATTTTTTCCTATTGTTTGTTTTGGAGATTAGGTTATAGCAGGTTGAGCTGGTAGACATACGAACTTTTGATAAAGTTTTACTATTATAAACTGCCTTCAGTGTATAAATTTCCAGTATTGAAATACAAGCTTAGTCTGTTTTTCTACAAAAAGCCATTTACAAAATTTAACTGAAAAAACAATAATTTGCCATATCTTCGTAGATGTAATTACATGTATAAGAGAGCAAAAGTTCCTCTTGAAGAATTAGATCACTTATTTCACTTTTTAGAGAAATTTTAGAAGAAAGATGTTGGTAATTTATTCTAACAAATATGCTTGAAATATTTTGTTCTCTAGAATGATAAGAAATTACCTGTGTGTCTTTCTTATTCCCTCATTTATTTATGAATTAATCTAAATATAAATTATATAAAATCTCAAAAGACTCATTCTATTCATAGCTGTTAACTTTTATATTATGAATTACAGTTTCTGTTTTTTAAACCAATATAGTAATTTTGCATTTTGATCATTATTCATATAGGATTACTACTGTATTTTTTGGATGATAAAATGCACTTTTTTTTCTTCTTTTTCTTTCCCCCTGCCAAATTTGGGATGAATAATGGTTGTTAATGCTGCTGTTGAGTTCTGTTTACATTTACATTGGTGAAATATTATGTTATTTATGTTACTAAATATTTTACCACATTTTTTGCTTCAAAATTTTTTTCCTATTTTCCTCCTCTAAAACCTAGGTGCATCTTATGGTCCGAAAAATGCAGTAATTACATACTCTCTCTGGAGAGGAAAAAAGGAAACATTATGCCAATCAAAATTTAAAAATAAAGTAGAATAAACCTTCTCAAATGTCCACTTATTGTGTCTTTTAAATTCCACCCCATAATTTTCTCTCAAAATTAACTTCTCTCCTGCATTTCTTGCATTTGTCCATTCATAGAACACTTTTTTGAATGTCTTCCATGTTTCAAGTGCTAGGCTATTTGTTCCCCAAGGAGCACAGAGACAGAAACAGGCTATAGCCCTAACCCCCAAAGAACTCCCAGCAACTGTGGGAGGCATTAAAGATCTGGCAATAACAACATAATTGGAAAAGTGTCCATGGTAAAAGCTCACAGTTACAAAATTTCTGAAGACATTTAACTTGATCCAAGAAAAGTGGAGAAGTCTTTAAAGAAAAGATGATATTTGAACCGAGTCTTAATGACAAGCATTATTTAAGGTTGACAAAGTAAGTTAAGGTGTCCAGGTAAAAGAAAAAATATCTGAAATGACTCCAAGGTAAAAGGGACACACTTTCCTCAGGAAACTGTAAGAATTTCTGTAAAGTTGGATGAGAATTGTCTCTTGAGTTTGTAGCAAGAGATTAAAATGAAATACATAAAGAGGACAGATCATAAGAACCTCTGAATGTCAAAGGGAGCTGCTGAATGATTTTAAGCACGTGTTAGTAAGGTTTACATGTTAGAAAGATTGTTCTGACAGCTCTGTGGTAGATAATCTGATAGATTAGAATTAGAGAAAACAATTAAAAAGCCATCCTAGTATTCCAGGTGAGAAATAAGGCAGGCTTGAGCTAATGAAATCTATTTGGGATGGGGAGCAGAAGATAGATTTGAAACATATTTCAAAAATAGAAAATAGAGAAAACCGGACTTGGTGATAAATTAGATGACATAAGGGGGAAGAAAGAGTTTAGAATTACCCTAAATTTCTATTTTGGGGAATTAAATGGATGTGGTATGGTAAGGTAATAAATATAGGGTTTGGAAGTGAAATATTGTGGGTTTGGGTTGAAATATGAAGACTCCAATTTTTGACATGTTGTTGGGTCTCAGACAGTTTGATGTAGGTTAAAATGTCAATTAGGCAGCTGGATATATAAGTCTGGAACCCAAGACAGAAACCTGGGCTGGAGAAAGAGAATATATTTGATAGACTTTTTGAAGGCCAATATCAAATTACATTCTCATATATTACATTTATTTTTTCAACATTTCAGAGAGGCAGACAGAAAGTAATGAATCCAAGCATCGGTCAGATGAATTTCCTGTTGAGGATATCAGAGTGCATCGATATAGTCACTGAATCGAGAAAAGAGGGAATAGTTGTAATTTCATACCTGTTAAGAGTGTACCCAAGCTATGCCTCCCAGATATTCAACGAAGAGCTTAGTTTTTGTCATTTTATGTATAATTGGATTATCCACTTGCTATTGTTGTCCAATTTGAAGTAACAAATGAAACAGAGTGGTTAAATAACTGGTTGAAGCACAACTAGTATATTCAATAGAAAACCAGACATAAAAATGAAATGATATTAGTTTGTGACCCCATGTTGTGGTTACTACATTTGTCATTCTTGTGAGGAAATGAAATGAATGAATTAGAATAAAGAGTAAGTGAATATTAGTATGTATGTTTTAAAGATCCTCAAAATTATAGCTTGTTTGCCTTTGGCTAAAAGAGATAGTAGGGGCCAATTCACTGCTTTGTGCTCACCACTCATTCCCTCTTCCTCCTAGAAACAAGCTAATCTACGTTTCTTAGCATTTTCTGCAGTTAGATGAGCTCTGTGTCTGAGCTTTGGCTAACATAGTGTGGATGAAAGTGATGCAAGTCACTCCAACCAGTATTAGTTTCCTGTTTCTACATAAGAAATTGCCACAAACTTAGCACCTTTAAACAATACAAATTAGTTAGCTCACAGTTTCTGTCAACTAGGTTCCGGCATGACTAGATTCTTTGCTCATTATTTAATCAGACATTAGGCAGTGTTCTCATCTAGGGCTGGAGGAGTCCTTCCAAGTTCATTGGTTGTTAACAGACTTCATTTCCCTGTAGCTGTAGGACTGAGAGCCACATTTTCTTTCTTTTCTTTTAATTTATTCTTTATTATTCTATTAACAATTGTCCCAATTTTTCCCTCTTCTCTATCCTCTGCTCCCACAGTCAATCCCCACACCGTTGTCCATGTCCATGGTCATGCATACATGTTCAGCAGTCAGTCTGTTCCCTGTTTCCATTTCTCTGGTTCTGTTTTGCTCATTAGTTGTTTTTTTTTGTTGTTGTTGTTGTTCATTAGATTTCTCTTAGAAGTGAGATCATATGGTATTTGTTTTTCACAGATGACATTTCACTTAGCATAATAGTCTCCAGTTTCATCCATGCTGGCACAAAGGGTAGGAATTTCTTCTTTCTGCTGCATAGTATTCTGTTATGTAAATGTACCACAGTTTTTTTTAATCCATTCATCTATTGATGATCACTTAGGCTGTTTCCAATACTTGGCTATTGTATATAGCACTGCTATGAACATTGGGGTGCATAGGTTCATTTGAATTGGTATTTCTGGATTCTTAGGGTATAATCCCAGCAGTGGAATTGCTGGGTCAAAAGGCAGTTACATTTTTAATTTTTTGAGAAAATTCCATACTGTTTTCCATAGTGGCTGCACCAGTCTGCATTCCCACCAACAGTGCACTAGGGTTCCCTTTTCTCCACATCCTCATCAGCACCTGTTGTTATTGATTTATTAATGATGGCCATTCTGACTGGTATGGAGTGATATCTCATTGTGGTTTTAATTTGCATCTTTCGGATGGCTTCTGATGATGAACATTTTTTCATATGTCTATGGGCCTATATCTAATTCTAATTCTATGTCTATTTCATATGTATGATCTCCTTGGAGAACTGTTTATTTAGCTCCTTTGTCCATTTTTTAATTGGATTGCTTGTCTTCCTGGTGTTGTTTTTTTGTTTTATTTTTTGACACCCCATAACTTTCAGTATAAAATCTAAATTTATCTTTTTATTTTTTCAACTTTTTTTTATTGTTATTCAAGTACAGTTGTCTCCATTTCCCCCCCCCAACCCCAGCCATCCATCCCCACCTGGTGTTAAGTCTTGTGAGTTCTTTATATATTTTGGAGATTAAACCCTTGTCCGATGTATTATTGGCAAATATATTCTCCCATTCAGTCAGTTCCCTTTTCATTTTGATGTTGGTTTCTTTGGCCATGTAAGCTTTTCAATTTGATGTAGTTCCATTTGTTTATACTTTCCTTTATTTCCCTTGCCCTAGGAGATATATTGGCAAAAATATTGTCACATGGAATATCTGAAATTTTACTGCCTATGTTTTCCACTAGGACTTTTATATTATCACAACTTATATTTGCCTTTTACCCATTCTGAGTTTATTCTGGTATATGGTATAAGTTGGTGGTCTAGTTTCATTTTTTTGCATGCACCAGTTCAGTTCTCCCAGTCAGTTATTGAAAGAGGCTATTTTTACTCCACTGTATGCTAGCTGTCTGTCTACTGGGGACTGCTCTCAAGTCCTTGTCATGTGCCCCCCTCCATCTTTGAAGCTCATCATGGAAAAACTGTTGTGCATCAAATTTCTCACATTTTGAGTCTCTGGTCACCACTGCCTTTGACCTCTATAGCCAGGCCTCATGTAATTAGATCCAGCTTGCCTGGAAATTTTTCCTTTTTAAAAATCTACTGTGCCATATGGCATAACCTAATCATAGGAGAGATGTCCCTCATATTCAGAGTATTTGAACACCACAGATTCAGGAATCCTCAGGACCATCTTAAAATTCTGGCCATACTAGCTAACCCATCATGTATCCCATAAGACCTTCCACTTTTTCTTTACTGTCAGCTGTCAGATGCGGAAATCCAATAGAGGGTTCTGAGACCTTTAAAGATAGTGGGGTCACCAGAT
Source organism: Trachops cirrhosus (assembly GCA_028533065.1). Taxonomy (NCBI): domain Eukaryota; kingdom Metazoa; phylum Chordata; class Mammalia; order Chiroptera; family Phyllostomidae; genus Trachops; species Trachops cirrhosus. The sequence goes on along the minus strand of CM052541.1, from coordinate 154,254,949 downwards.
GGAAGGAACATAGGTCCTGGAATGACCTTTAACACCATCAATTCCCACAATCCCCTACTTTCTTGCATTGCCCTGGGAAGACAGCAAGAAATAAGCCTTTACTACATTACGTTTTTGAAACTCTTTTTTCCATTTAATAATCTATTGGTTAATATAGAAATTGGTGTCAAACAATAGTAGGATAATATTATGATATATTTAGAGATTACTGTTTTCCAGCTTTTTATTGAGTTCTTTCTTTCCCTAATAATTCAGTTAGTATCTCTCTCTCACTTTGCCTGAGTGGTGGCTATGAGCAAAAAGTTGAGATATCCTTCTGACTTTATTTTTCTAAATCATCATCTACATGGAAGATTTCGATATTGTCTTACTGTCTTCCCATGCTCTCAGTCCCCGACCTGAAGAACCTCAGCCTTTATCAGGTTTTTTTAAAAAAAATCAATATCTCTGTTACCTTACATTATAATAATTATCAATGAAATAACTTATTTTGTTTATTTTTCCCTCTAGAGAATGATAATAGGATTGGCAATATACTTCTTATGACACTCTATAATCTTCCAAATAAAAGCCATGTTTCGTTTCTTTTACTGTTATCTTTTTCCTGTCATTTTCATCTTACTCCAATGCCCTTCCGACCATACTTACCCATTTTCTCACTTTTTCAAATATGTATATCAAATCTAACTTACACATTTGAAAAGTTACAGTATTGTATATACACACAAATGTTGGTACCCCATTTCCATATATAAGGTACATCTTTAAATGTCATTGTTTCTTAATATTTTCATGCAACATTTTTTTAGTTCTACCATGGTATTACATGTAAATCTAGTTCTCATTGTGGAGTATTGTTGGTATTTCATTGTATGCATATGCTACATTTTGCCACTTCATCCTCCCAGCAATGATCAACTAGGTTGCCTTCAACTTTTCTCCTCCGAACAATGATACCAGAAATGTCTTCTTACCTATTTACCAGTGTGAAGTTCAACTGTGGAGTATATTGGGTGGAATATATTAGTGAGTCTTGGGGAATATGCATACCCTATTTTGCAGGGTATTTTCTGATTCCTTTCTAGAATAACTGCTCCAATTTATATTCCCAATAGCAGTGCATAAGAATCTTTGTATATCCATGTAATATTCTTTGTACATTTTAGACATCACAAATATTTTCTACATTCTCCTTTTTGTTTTTCCTTTGGTATCTCTTATGGAGCAGAAATCTTCAATTTTGAAAAAAATCACACATTTCCATTTTCTCCTTGGGGTTTATGCTTTTAGAGTCTTGTTTAAGATCTTCTTACTAATACAAAAATCAGAAAACTGTTGTTTTCTTTATTTTGTGACTCCTATTGTTCAGTTGTTGACAGTTCAGCCGTTATCCATCATTTTCAGTCATTGATTTTTCTCCCACCCTCCTCCCATATCATCTCCAACTAATCCTTCCCTCTGTGTCCTGGGAGAGCCCCCTACCCAATTTCCACCTCACCAATTCAGTCTTCTACTTTTTATATATATAAATATATTTAATATGTTATATTTAAAATAAATTTATTTATTTTATGTATTGAGTTTATTGAATATTAATATATTTAATATAAATATACTTAAAATATTATATATATTTTTTCAATACACATGTTCTTTATTTCCCATTTCTGATTTTCTTCCCAATACCTGCAATATTTTCTCTAAAATTTGTTTTGTTTCATTTTAGTATTTTTCCTTATCTGTTCAATATATGTATAATATGAAGTTTAAATTCTCTCTGTTGTGTTAGCTTTTGCTTTTTCGGGTAATAATTTTTTTCATTAGTGATTTTTATTGCATAGTGCTTGATCTCCTCAGTAACTGAAAACTTGTATTTTATTGAATCTATCTGTTGCTTTGACTAATATTTGTTAGTGGAGAGCAGTTATAGAAACCAGGGCTCTAACTTGAGCTCCCCTTCATTTAAGAGTAGAAATTCTAGTGTTGCAATCTAGACGAATATCCCTCTTAGCCCTGTCTTACTTCTAGAAATGGTCTCATAACTCTGCACATCATTGCTTTTTAGCTCAGAAGCTTACCTTCTGTTCTGATTAGCTCAGGCAGTGGGAAATGGGGTGGAGGTGCAGAAATGTTCAGGAGCACCCCAGGCTGTGTACACTCACCGATGGAGGATCTTCACAACAGCCAGACTTCAGCTCTCCTCCTTGTTAACCCCACCATAAATGGCTGAGAGTGGGGCTGGTGCTGCTATATTCCTCCCATGGATATGAAGGAATGAGGGGAAGGAACACAAGTAGAAAATCTAGCCTTCCCTGTTCCTCATTTGAGTTTCCTGGCCTTTTCTAATTTGTAAACTTCCCCATTTCTCACTACCTTTGTTTCATTAAGATCCAGCCATCTGTGATCTCCCCAAAAATTTTTCAGGGTTTTTTTTTTTTTAGTGTTTGAGTTTCTCAAGGCTATTACTTTATACTCCAGGGAACACCATTCATGTCATTAACTAAAAATACAGTCTGAATTGAACCCACCAGAATTTTGCAATGATTCTGAATTCATAACCTCCTTAACTGTCTTATGGATGGCTCTTTGGAGGAACACAGTAGCCTGTGGTAGTTTACCATGCTGTCTAAAGCAGAAGAAATCATCAGTTTTTTACATATGACACCCTAAACCAATAAGAGTTCCTTTAGAATGAAGACCATTTCAATCGTCGCTCTATATACAGCATGAGATTCAGTGCCTGGTGCATAGTAGAAATGTAATAACAAAGGGTAAATCAATTTGTTAAATAAAATAAGAAGGAGAGAAAAGGCAATTTTCTTGAGAGATATCAGAGAGGAATAGAGATAAAGACTTAGAGACAGAGACAAAGAGACAAAGGATAAAAAAGAACAATAAATGGAGAGTAGTTGAAGATTTTAGGGTGAATCACACTTGATAAGTTACTCTGGGCTTTGCTACCTTTGAAAGAGGCTGTAAGTCATTTTTCTCAAATATAATCACAGGGAGTGTGTTTGTTCTCAACTGTCAACCAGAACAGACAGCATCTCGTATGATTATCTAGCTAATTACAAAGAACCCATAAAATCCACAACTTGTCTTATTACTGACTTATAAAGGGGTTTAAAAAAAGACTCATGTTGTCAAAAACTATCAGCTTCAGCTTGAACATACTCACAGACGTATCCTCAGAATACAATTTAATTAATCTAAAAATGTGTACATCAGTGAAAAAGCTTACTAAAAATTAAATGTACTTCTTCATTGCATGTATCAAAAATCAAAAGATTCATCTGTGTGGAATAACTACTCTTCAAGTTGTAAGTATGGCCCCCTGACCACCATCATTTATGCTCTGCATCCATAACCACAGAGACCATAATTTAGAGGGTTGTTGATAGAGCCAGCTTCCTGTCACAGAAAATCAGTATAGTTTGTGTATAGTATGCACATTTTATTGATAATTTTTCAGGTTTATACAGTTGTTCTGCTGGATTTCTGATCACCCTTAGAAGTGATTTTAAGTAAATGCCTGTCAAAGGTTTTCATTAAATAATTTTGTTTGGATTGAAACTCATGAAACATAGGTAGAATTTTTGGCTATGGCTCATAAGAAACCATAGGTTTTTAACTGAAAATTTGGATTAACATTAGAGGCATAATGAAAATGTGCATCAGAACACAATTCAGGGTAATCTTACTTCCAAAACAATCTCACTATAAGGCAGTCTTGCCTAGAATATGGGCTTCAAGAAACTGTGGCATGTAGTAGTATGCAGAGTTCAAGGTGAGAATTAACAACATGGATATAAATGACTTCAACAGATCTCAAGAAGACAATTTGGATCATAGCCTTTAATAGGAGAGTAGAGAAAGGGGAGATTTATGGAGTTGCATCTTCTCTAAATATCCAATACGTCTGAGTCAGAGAAAATAAATAAAGTAATGTAAAGTAAAATAAAATAAAATAATAAAATAGTGGGGAAAAGGATAAAAATTCTCTAACTTAAATATTAGCTGGAATGAAGTAATAGGACACGTTATTTGGTTTTAAGGATCATCTGAGTTTATTCTTTATTTTATAAACTACTTTATAAATTATTTTTTAGAAAATATATACTTTTAGAATATATATAGTATTCCCTTATATACACTTTTTTCCTGTAAGAAATGAGTACAGCCAGACTATCTATATTTTATTCAGAGCTTTCAGATAGATTTAATGTTTTTGTTCTTATCTGAAAAATGCATTTATTGACATTGTGGTTCATATTTCAGGTAAATACAAGCACAGAGACATAGAAAAGCAATGTCAGCATTAATCAATTTTCTGTTCTGCATTAAGTTGTAATCAGACATTCCTGAGTGACATGACAAACCACGCTTTATAAAAGGGAGACAAGATCCAGATAGTTTTGAGTTTTTCCCCTCAAATCTTGTCAGATTTTCCAACTAAAAAGTCTTTCTTTAAACTAAAACAGATATGGAATCCTAGTACCTATATTTAAACTCTGATAGTTTCATCAAAACATGAATTCTTTCTTTTCTTCCTTCTTTGAGATGGGGTCCCAGGCCTTCTTCAAGTCTGTTTTCTCCCTTGATATAATGACAAATGATTTCCATCATATTGTGCTCATAGTTTCTTTAAAAGAAAATAACAATGATTACATACTATAAGTTTCACAATGTAAAATCTAGTTTTCTTTATAAAAATATATACCACATACAGCCCTCAGATTGAGAGACTTTTTCTTTCCAATCTTTTCCACCTATGCCATATGAAGATATTTGTATTTGGATATCATATTATTTTTTTAACTCTCCTTTAGTTGAGATACAAAGTAATAAAGAAAATAAAACAAACATGCAATATTGGCTTAAAATGAAAGAGAATATAAGAAAATATATAATTTATAATTTAAATTTTTTTCTGAATAAAGGAGAGTTTATTCAACTAATTAAAAGTGTCAATAACTTACTCATCACAATAATAATTACAGGAAGTAAATATCACAATTTAATTCTTATACCTAATTTTATGAGTTTTTAAGCTCAGGTAAGAAAAGGTTTAAAGTAGAAAAGTTTGGGAGCTTAGAAATATATACTCTCATTGTGTGTTGTATTTACCTTGTGTATGAATCTCTACTTCAAAGAGATTTGTTTTAAATATTAAATTATAAAAAGCTTATATGAATATAAGTTATTGAATTGGAGATTACTAAATATGTAATCTAAAGAACATGAACCAGGAGGGACTATAAAAATTACAGCACTGCATGAATAAGTACTTAATTTCATGTGATTATCTAAATGTTTTGATTTTTAAATAAATTAAATTATAAACATACACAATTCCAAAAAACTTAATAAGCCAATAAAATTTAGAAAAATGTCACATATTTGACAGAAAATTCACTGTCATATTAGTGTGTTATTTGCATTCATTATTTACAATTGATTTTAAAACTAGTAGAAAAATAAAGTATTTCTTTGAAGAAAAAAGATACAAAAATTTTAAATTGAAAATATAATAGATTTTAATTTAAGAAAACATTGTTGTAATGATGATTAACCTATCATCTTTTTCTCTTTCTCTTGTTCTTTTTTTAATGCTTAAGTATTCACACATGTATAAAGAAAGCAATAACAACCAAAAATTTCCAAATTAGAAAAGGGAAAGTAAAAATTTTTATCTCCCTGTTTTGAGGAAATGAATGAACTGACACTACCAACGTGGCCAGGACAATCAAATGTCAGATACTAAGAGTCTGTCAGTTCTCAGATAAAGTATCTGTTGACAACTGTGTCCACTGGCCAAAAGTAAAGAGTGACAAGAGCCAATTATCTACATACTTGGTCTGTGCCTCCAGCCTCTGTGTTTGGCTCCCTCCAAATGGGCGTCTGAATGTTCTCTACTGAGTTGGGCTCTTTGGTGTGTGTGACAAAAGGAGTGGTCCACTATTTCCAAGCCCATAGGGAAGGGAATTTGTGGTGAAGTTCCCTGTCAGCTTCTGGTAAGTTACTTATGATAAGGTAGAGCTGAAAAAGAGGACCCAAGTTTCTATTTGTGAGAAATGGATGATTTCATCCATAAAGTGGTACAAACAAAGAGATGAGCAAGGAAGAGAAGAAGAGAGGGAGGGAGGGAGGGAAGGACAGAGGGAAGGACGAAGGAAAGGAGGAAGGCAAGCAAGCAAGAAGGGAAATGACTAGCTTTGTACGCATGCTAGATCTGAGGTGGGTTCTGTGCCTGCATTTAAGTCCTCTAGCACTTCCTATATATTTTAGATTTTTTGTTTATTTAGCAACAAATCAGCCAAACAGGTATACTACTTTCTTTTTTACATATATGGAAATTGAGGTTCAATGAGTTTAAATGACTCATTCAATGTCTCAACTAGAAAATGTAGGAGCAATAGTTCGAAAAGATACCTTGATTCTTCCAGTGTTCTTTGACCCTGTCATACTACAATAAAAATGTAGGTTACCCTCACTGGGCTCACAAATTGCAATTCAGCTCCTTAATTCACATTTTGAAGAGGTCCCCACACCCTTTTATGTCTAAAAAGTAAATGCCCAGCTTCACTCTGCAATAGAGCAGCAGAGAGAGACATAGATGTTCATTCTCTGTTGTGATTGCTTCATAATATTTCACTCTACACAGCACCTCCTTTTTCATATCCATTCTAGGGAAGTAGTTCTGAAATTGCTTTCTTCTTGGAATGGGATAAACAGGGTCACCACCAAAAGGGAGAATAAAGTGAAATCACTTTATATATTATTATTGTTTAGTGAGGTCAAAAAGCAATTCTCCCCAAAAACAAGAAAATACCTGCAAAGTAACAGCCCTGATTCCAGCCACATGTAATAATTTACAAGTAGCTCATTTTCTTCTCAGATCACTTCACATTTTTCTTCAAGAATACAAGTAGGTATTTGCTTTTTATCTGTTCAACTACAGAGCCATTTAAGAATGTTTCTCACAACGAACAATAGATGACCTCAAGTCCCATGGTGCGATAACAGCATTTTCAGCTCTCGTTCACTGATGTTGTAATAAACTTAGGGCCTGCTTTCTAGCCTCAGCACCATTGTATCAGGTTTCACGATGCATAAAGGACATGAGTAATGTAACTCTGAGTTGAAAAAATATATGGTGATTGACCTAAGAGTTTTGTAATTGAAAGTA
>CM052541.1:154213710-154247260 GCA_028533065.1 Trachops cirrhosus | reverse complement strand
AATAATTGTGAGTTTGCTGTCATTTTACTGTACATGTTTTTTATTTTCTTTTTCTTAGATAAGTCCCTTTAACATTTCATACAATAAGGGCTTGGTGATGATGAACTCCTTTAACTTGACCTTATCTGAGAAGCATTTGATCTGCCCTTCCATTCTAAAAGAAAGCCTTGCTGGATAGAGCAATCCAAATTATAGGGGTACCAGAAGGGCAAGAGGAAGAGCAACAAGTGGAAAACTTATTTGAACAAATAATAAAGGAGAACTTCCCCAATCTGGCAAAGGAAATAGACTTTCAGGAAGTCCAGGAAGCTCAGAGAGTCCCAAAGAAGTTGGATCCAAGGAGGAACACACCAAGGCACATCATAATTATATTAGCCAAGGTAAAAAATGAAGGAGAGAATCCTAGAAGCAGCAAGAGATAAGGGGATAGTAACCTACAAAGGAGTTCCCATCAGACTGTCAGCTGATTTCTCAAAAGAGACCTTCCAGGCAAGAAGGGGCTGGAAAGAAGTATTCCAAGTCATGAAAGACAAGGACCTACATCCTCTTTTCTATGATCTAATTAATCCATTGGGCATAAATAAAGAGTGATTTCAATGGTCAAAACTAGTGACATATATATGGCATTGTTTGTAAATGGTGGGGGATTGCTATTAGAATTATTCAGTTCAAACTGAGGTTTAAGAATACCTTCCTTGGTCTGCAATCTCTCTATAAGGATATTTTTATTTATTTTTATTTTTATGGTCATCTAAAAAATAATTCATTCATCTTCTGAATTTTCTGATGGTCATACTTATAGTCAAATACTGTGAGGATATGTCAGCACTTGTGTTTCTTATAATGGAGTCCAAAGCTGAGTGAACAGATGTTTTCTAATACTTTGGTTTAGGAAAATAATGTTATTAAGGCCAATGATCGATCACACAGCATATGAGGAACTTGGACAACAAGTTCATATGAGGACGCAGCAACAACAAGATGTGCGATGCAGGGGCATGGTTGTGGTCATGTTTGAGATAATATATTGACTGTTAATATTGCCAGTGACAACAGTTTATTAATGATAAGTGTAGAAATAAATGTAAAACAGGCATTTTTGTTTTTCTAAGAAGATCAACACTAGACATTCATTTAATGCAAATCTCAGTAATAATATAACAGGTATATATAACTATAACAGAACAGCTTTACAAAATTATCAAGTAATATCTCATTAAACAGATATTTCAGAATTCGGTCAGTTTTGTTTAACTCGGCAGTCTGATTGTCTTGGACTAGTAAGCAGGGTCTCGATGTTTTAAACAGTGTATTGATGATATACACAGAGACACCAACATCCTTTGAATTTATGTATTAAATTCAAAATATGGAAATAGATTAATTACAGAACTTGTGCTGAGATGCCATCCTCCCTCCATGAGCAGGATGTGGTGGATGGCCACTGAAAGGATGCTCAGCACACCTCAGGTCTTTCCTGACACTTTCCCTCACTCTGTTATCTTGAGCACAAAACTTTACCTCCTCAGGCCTCAGTTTCTACACCAGGTTCTACTTGTAATAGCTCTTTCAATTCTAACATTTTGTGTAAAAAGATATCCTAGGTATCTGGTGTAAATTTATGTCATACTTTCGGTATTTAAAATATCTACACACTATGAATATTATATTTATCCTATTTGATCAATATTCGTCACTTTCAGACTTGAATAGCGCATGTGATTCTAGTGTTATTCTAAATAGAATGCCCAAAAGAAAGAGCCCCAACAAATTTGTTAATCACTATTATTGGTAGGCTATGTTTTAGTAATCTGCTAAGAAAGTATAATATGTTTAATTGTAGATATTTTAATGCAGTGGAAACTCCATTAACTATTTAATTGTCTGACAAGTTTTTAAAGGGTAATGTGTTTGTTCTGGTTTCAAACAGAGAAATACCATTTATTGAAATTTTGTGGAAGCAATTTTGTAACGGGTCCATGCTCAGGTACATTCAGGTGGTGGAGATGAATCATCATGTCTATGATGACAAAGTCACAAAGTTTCTAGGTACTCTGAGGTGTTATTTATTTGGAAAACAAACCCTTACTTATAAATTTTATAAATAGTTTATTACCAGGATGCTCCTCAACATGATTTCCTTCTTTGTGTATAAAAAATACATCACTATAGACCAGTTGTTCTCAGCCAGGGCTGATGAAACATTTCAGTTGTCACAATCCAGGGGTGAGGTTGGAGAAATGGGAAGAGGTTAAGGCATGGCGCTAAACATCCTACAATGTAGAGGACAGCCCCCCACGACAGAATATAGTCCCTCCCCAAAAGTCAATGATGCCAAGACTGAGAAACTCTGCTGTAAACTCTAAGTGCAAGTTCCCATTCCCTTTTGTATCAGGTCTAAAGATAAGTTAAAGATAGTTCCATCCATTTTCTCTCCTTACAAAGCTTAAAATTAAGGCTTTTATTCAATTACTATCATCTTTTATTTTTCTGTTGCATTATATCAGTGCTAAATATATAAAGATTTGAGAATCTTTAAAATGCTAACATGGGAAACAATTTCTTTTATTTGTCATATACAATAATTTTATAACAGGATCTATGTATGAGTGACTTGTTTTTCCAGCAAGGCTTCATTTTTTCAGTTTAATATTGTCAAATAATGTCTTTCCATGCTTTTGAAGACTCAGTTGAGGAAACCAGGACAGTCTTGTGATTTTACTTTTGTTTTCCAGTTTGTGCAAATTTAGGTTGCTCAGAGTTCCAGGAAGGAAAAATTGGGGGTGTAAGGAGTTGAAAGAGACTTGGCGTGATGCTGAATGTGCTTATATTTATTTGATGATTTGCTCAACATATTTTTTCTTTTGTATTAAATTGGACAAGTCACTGTTGCTTAGACTTAACTAGTCTTTTATCAGCATTTCCATTTTCTGAAGGAACCCCAAACCAATACCTAAGGAAACCATAACGGAACATGTCAGTAGCCCTATGGTCATTCTCACATGATTGCAGCGCCACCTACAGGAGTTCTTATGCATATCACTATTTGATCTGCTGTGCCCTTAGCAAACATTGATGTGCACATAGTACAAAGGAGAAATGAACAAGTCTAGAAAACAAAATAAAGCAAAACAATCAACAAAAATCCAAAAGAAACACATTGTGTCACACCTTTCAGGTAAAAACTTACTGAAGTCTTTAGAAATAACTACATCTTTAAAATAAGAAACCATACCTTTATATTTATGCATTGAAAATAAATGTCAAATATGTAATTATATTGCATTTTCAAAAATCAATACAAAATTGTGTAGATTGAACTGATATGAAATTTTTAGACATAAAACAAATACACAAACTATTGTCAAACAGGGACTAAATTGGAAGATGCTTTTGTTATTCTTTTCCCATCCTCTTTAAAAAACTAAAAGTTCCCATCCCCTCTAAAACATGGTGTTTGTTCACTTGAGCATCCTATTTCTGTTTTAAGCAAAAGCCCAAATTTTCTGTGTTTAAAATTCAAACTGTCTATTTTTGATACTGACAACAGATATCAAAGTCACGTTCTTGTCCTCTGTGCTCTTCTTTATCCATGTGGACTTTACTAATGGAAAACTGTTTTACAGACATATCAGCATAAAATAGTACCTGCGAGAATCTTTAAAAGAGTGAAAGGTGGATTCAGACCAACTCAGCACATATGTTGAGTAAGAAAAAAAGTTAGCATTCAAAAATCTACTTCTTACCTTGTAGAAAGGATATTTAACTCCTGAAGGCCCATCCAGAAAGGTAAACTTTGGTAATTACATCATTAAAATCTGCCCACTCTGCCTATGCCATGCATTCAAAGTCTTTGATGAAGTGCAATAAGGCATTATCATAAATCTCTTTCATTAATAGAATGCTCATTGGTTCCTTTTGGTAATTTTATGTACTGTGGATTAAAACCAGACCTTGTCTGTTTCTATCAGGGAAGGAAAAGTAGGAGGAGCAGAAGGTATTTATAGGATAAAGACCAGCCAAACAAATTAAAGCCGATCATTAAGCTTAGGCGGGTTTTAGAGACCAAGGGGGCAATTATTAGTTCAAAATAATAACCTTCAATCCAACTTCAAGGAAATGTGTAACAGCAGAATTCCCTCAATTCCCTCTCTCTTTCTCTCTCTCTCTCCTTCTCCCTCTCCTACTCTTAACCCCCTCCCCACACACTGCATCCCCACACTTAACCACAGCAGGGCACAAGGAATTGGGGTCATAAGGGTCAAGAACCAATTAAACTAACCATGCAGTATAGTTATATAGCTCATATATATTTTATCCAATAATTATAATTCCTTCTGTTAGGACTAAAATAGTACATAAAAACTTAGCCAAATGGAGCCTTCTAAGAATCCAGGTAAAATTATTCTCATAAAAGTTGGCCCTGAAGGAATTTACAGCTATTTTTAACCTAAAAATGGCACACTGGCTGTGACAGAAGAAAAGTTGTTGAGGGTAATGTCATGAAAATAATTAAAAGAACCAAATAGTTTCCATGGGATAGCATCAGTCTTAAAAGTGACAGAAGAAAAACTTACCCTTTCTCTGTTCTCTTGTATTGGAATGGGATATATAATACAAATTAGATTGCCCAGTCTAGGAAATTTTAAATTGCACTGGAAGAGAAGTTTGGAAGTAGAATTAAGGCCTCATCCTTCTTTGTGAGTTTGAGATCTATCTGTATGTGTTTTGGGAGTTATTTTGTGTAGTTAAGTCTTACTCAAATATAGTGCATAATAAACCCAAACCATGGAATGAAACCATCTCCCTAATATTCAAAATTGATTACTAAAGCATAATCATAAAGTATGCTACCTACTTTATGTTATGGTGAATTATGACTTACAATATAGATTTGATGTAGCATACTTATATAATGTCATTGCTATATAATTTTGTAACATATAGGCAGAAAATTCTTTCTTTTTGCACTTCACATCAATTTCAGAATTAAAATCATCGAATATATATTAAGTGAAAGAATATAGCATTAACGTCTTCAAATTTTATTTAAAGTTGTATCAGTCTGTAAATATTTTAGATGATCCTGGGAGCTTCTTATAAATAAAGGAGCAGTCCAAAATATTATAAACGAAAAAGCAAAATCTCTTCTAAAACATAACAGAAAAATCAACACAAAAAAAGTAAGTGTTTGCTTGGGAACAATTGCATTTTTCTTATAATTTAAACAAAGATGCCAAGTTGATACATGACTCAGAATATGTTGGAAGTTACAACATCAATTCTGGAACACTGTTGAAAGGAAAAAGGAAATGCTATTAAAATTTTGATGCTACAAATTGGAAATACTTCACTATCATTCAACATCTTAACCCAGAAAGTTTGTTTTAATAAAGATAAGTGTGTTTCAGTTATTTTTCAGGTTCTCTTATTTAAGATAGATTTTGAAAATTGAGTTATTTTACTAAATATTTTACTAAAACATTCTCTTTAATTCCTTTAAAAATAAATTTTCAAATATCTCTTCTACAAACATGCTGAGCTATAAATTGCTTTAAGTAAAACAAGAACAGGAAGAGATCTTCTTTGGTGAATAGCAAAATCACTTTTTATTAGAAAAAAAACTTTAATCTTATCCACCTAAACAAGAAACAGTGCAAAGACTAAAGGCTGCACGTTCCAGTGACTGAGCTTCCACCTTGGCTATGCTATCTACTAATGGGTGACTTTGGAGCATCATTTACCTTCTTTGAGTCTCAGTTTCCCTGCCTGTACAATGGTAGCAATAATAATAACAGTAACCACAATAATGCTTACCTTGTAGGCTAGTTTTGTGTATTAGGTGACAAACATATAAAGGCCCAGTATACTGTCTGACACAATAGATAGTTTTTAAATCCCCTGTAAAAAGTCCATTGAAGTCAGCTTGCTCAAAGCTATCGTGTGGGTTCTTTGAACTGTTTGTCAAAAGCTACTCTGATCTTACAAAGGACCTAAGAAGACCACTTGAACATTTCCCAATCCATTAAACAAAATGATCAAGAGAAACAGGGTGAAGGAGAGAAAAAAACACAAAAACAACAGCAAAAACAAAAAACCTCTCTCACAACCGCCCTCCTCCCACTAATTACCAAGGACTTTAGGCCTTGGAATCAAGTCACTTTCCAGGATCCAAGAGCTATTGGCCCAAATATCTGGCACTTAATACTAACACTTTTCATTTTATCATTAGTTTTAAAATTCAGTCTTCCTAAATGCCAAAATAATTAGTGATGACTCAGTGAATATGTGTTTAAATTGCCAAAATTTTAAATTTGACACATTTTTTATTGATAAAGAATTTGAGACAAAGCCAGTATTTCCTGTACCAATGCTAAAATCTTGCTATTTGAAAGTGTTCATTTAAAGGGAGAAAAGATTATTTTTGAAAAGAGTTATACACCAAATCCAAATTAAACAATTTGCCTCATTTCCTGTTCTCCCTATTAATTACCCCTCTTTAGGAGTCTGAGTTTACTCATAACTCTTAGCCATCAGGAGATAAAAGGAGTAGGAAAGCAAGTCTGCCGTTTTATATGTCCAGGTCAAAAGCAGCGTGCTCCATCTACTTTCCAAGCCCTCCATGAAAGGATTTAGTAAATAATTGCATAATTATTCCAGGGGTATTGGCAGAGAACATGGCTTTATTTTCAGCATTTAGCCAGAGTCTGGAGCAGCGATTTTCAACCCATGTGCCATAGGGATTTTTAGAATACATAGTATGTGACTCTAGTCAAGGGCACTGACCTCTTTTCCCTTAGATTGTCAAATAAAAAATGACAACAGCCAACACAGCAATAGTCATCCAGTGTGAATGAATCAAAATGGTACCTATTTTCTTGTCAGGTCGGCAAAAAAATGTAACATTTCTTGATGTGCTGCAGAATTTTAGTAATTAGTTTATGTGTATCATGAAAATTGCTGGCATAGAGGATCCTGTTAGTACGTAGCTAACTCTTCAAGTGCTTTAACTGGTGTGGGGGTGAGAGAAGATCATAAACTGAATAAAGAGTATCTCCTAGTGCATTCATTGACTGATTTTCCATTCAGAGGTTCACAGATAATCAACAATGTTTAGAATGAATTGCTCTGTTGGGAGTTTTAATTAGTTAAAGAAAAACAGTCTCCGAAGACCTAAACAGTGTTTGAAATAGGGTATCAAGGCAAGTTTACACATTTATCTACCCCTCCTGCTTTACACACACACACTCCTTTAATTTTTAAATTTTATATAGTTCCAAAACTTGATGGTGTTTCAAATTCTTAAGGCAATAATAATTTTAAATGTTGATAACAGTAAAAACAAAATAAAATAGAAAATAAACAGAGAAATCAATGGAGCGGAATAAATACCCTAGAAATAATTTCATTTACAGGACCATCATATACTACTAAGGACTTGACAAGTGCAGAAAGACAGGATTATTGAATAAATGATATTGGAGAAACTGCTTATCTTTTTAAGATCTTCATCTGACTGTTGTCAAATAAATATAAATTGATTAAAGAGGTAAATATAAAAATTACAGAGATGTTAGAAAATAGAAATTTAAAATATCAAATGTTAGAAATGGCATGATATCTGACATTAAAGATAATGGTAAAAAATCCAAAGAAAAGCTAAACAATTTTACACACACATGCACTAAAATTTTTGAACATTAAAAAAATAAAAAAGAAAATATTGAAAATAAATTTCAGGAAGTTTGACAAAGGAAATGCATATCTTTTACATGAACACAAAAGGAACACCAGGACTAGCATAAGTCACTGGATATGGCACATAAACATATGCCTCTTTAACCAAAGAAAAAATAATATGAATTATTTAGTGATAAAAAATGAAAAATAGTCTAAGCTCATCAGTATTATACTTTTAGATTATATGTAAATATGTAAATGCTATAGATACATTAGACAAAGTGATTATATGCATATGTAAATAATAAAATAGTTGTTATTATCTGTGAGTAGTTTAGCAGTACTTTAGCAGTTAGTGAAGTACAGAATTTAGAAATAAAAACATGTAATGCTGGTGAGCACACACATTTTCAAACAGTATTGGTGACACTGAAACTGTCCATTTTGGGAAGAATGTGGCAATGTTATATAAGGATGTATAAAAAGGAGGCCCTTTCTTTATCAGTTTTGGTTGAGACCCCCAAGACACTAGGTGGCAACTGACCCTTATTCTATAGTAAAGTGCTAGACCATCTGTAGAACTTAAAAAAAATGTCCAAGTGTACAGGAAACTCAACACATTATCTACCTCCTTACTATATAAACAAAGGCCAAGAATTTAATTAAGGAAGTTGAAGGTTTACAAGAGGATTTACTTGGAGAAGCATGGGGGTGCTGTGGTCCCATGGGAATGTTATTTTTCTTTACTCAAGAGTAGTGAGAAATGACATAAAGAGGCAAACCAGAAAGCTTGGTATGATGTCTCTGAGCTGAGGGCCACTAGGAACTGAAGGGGTGGCCTTGGAGGGGCGTGTCTGATAAACCTGAGCACCGAAAGGGAGAGCCCCTGGCTGAGGACAGCAGCGTGCGTGGGAGTCCTCCCTGACCGCCAGAGGGTGTAAGTAGAACCACGATGGGAGGTCGTTGGAGGACTTGGGTCAGGGAAGTGACTTGATGCGATCTGATTTGCATTTTTAAAAGTTTTTAAGGCTGAGGAGAGTTTTAATAATTATTATAATAATAATAATCGTGATGCTTAATTTTCTGTGTCGATTTGACTAAACCATTAGGTGCCCAGAATTTTGGTCAAACATTATTCTGGGTGTGTCTAGAGGCATGTTTTGGGATGAGATTAACATTTGAACTGATGGACTAAGTAGAGCAGATTGCCTTCCCTAAAGTGGGTGACAAGCCAATGAGCTGAAAATCTGAATAGAACGGAAAGGGTGAGTGAGAGAGCACTCCTGCCTGACTGTTGGAGCTGCCTTTCCCCGACTTAGCCCTGGAACTGAAAAATTGACTCTTCTTAGACCTTAAGCCTGCAATTTATACCTTTGGCTCTCCTAGTTCTGAGGCCTTTGAACTTGGACTGGAACTAAACCACTTGCTTCCTTGGAACTCCAGCTTGCTGACTGCAGATATTAGGACTTCAGGCTCCATAATCATATGAAGAAATTCCTTATCATAAATCTCTTTCTAAATATATGTTTATGTATCCTATTGGTTCTATTTTACTGTAGAACCCTAACTAGGGTAATTATTATTATTATTATTTTTTTTTGAATTAACATTGAATGTTTCTTACACCAGGTGCTATCCACTTGCTTTGTATATCAGCCTAATCCTCACAATGACTCTAGGAGAGAGATTGTTATGGTCGTCATTTTAAAGATTAAAAACAACTGATGAAACTAGTCAGAGGTCAGGACCAAGAGTCTCACTCAAATAGTCTTCCAGCCCTCACTACCTTATACTGTAGTGCATACTCCATAGTAACTCAATAATGGAAGCAGGGAGATAATTATAAGGTCCTTGCCAATCAAGCAAGAGATGAGGATGGCTAGGAATAGACTTAGATCAGTTTCTAATCATATGTTAAAGGTGTGGTATGAGAGACAAATGCTGAACACAGCAGGAGACATGCATCATGTGAAAGAAAAAGATTTTCAGAGTTAGCTTGTTACTCTAACATACCTAAACTACCTTCACCTGTACAGTCAAGTTGTTCACAATTCAGTCACCATGATTTTGACTCTTTTTTTTTTTTTACTTCTTGGTTTAATGCATTTGAAATTTTGTATATCCATTAAAATATACATTATATAATATGGGAGGGGGAACCCCAAAAACCTGGAATTATCTTGTGGAGGGTGGCCCTCTTGTAGTACAGGCTCCCCTGCTAGGTGAGTGTTCTAGGAACCCATCTGTATCAGTATACCAGCTGGCATTGTTGGGAGAGGCTGCATTCAGCTTCAGTGAATTTTTTTGGAAGACTTTTTCACCATGTTTGCCTATTTCATAATGGGTGATTTATAAGCACACCTGCCCACGTGGCTGAGTGATTGGGGGTCCCCCCACTTTTACAAACTCATTTGAAAAAAAGAGCATTTCACACTATCAGAATAGTTCATTACAATGAAGGTACGTTGGGCAAATTAATAGTATTAATAATAGTATAAGAAAAACATTAACCTACATAATAGTATATATAGTCTTAGAAGTAACCATTTTAAAATGAGCAACAACAAATCTATTCCATTGAATCTACGAGGATCTATTATAACACTTTGCTATACTACATTCTTATTATGGAAATAAATGAATAAATCCAGCAGCATCATGAGGACATTCTGTACTTCTAACTTTAACTCAGCCTGTCCTTTCCTGCAACTAGAATGAATTAGTAAAACTTTTTGTGTGTGTGGTTATTATAGTCTATTTGTATGTTTGACTAAAGGGAGTTCTGTGTTAGTAATCTTTTCATGGTTAAAACAATAAAGATTACTGTCTTTGCTTTTTAGGGCGTAAATTTCAGTCACTTTAAACACACCTCTTTGCTTTTAAAAAGATCCATTCACTTATTTCTGCTACCCTCACCTTGTAGCTATGAGGGGACAAGCTTTCTGACATGCATTGAATCTTAAGTGAACAAAGCTTTAGGTAAGTAGGTGTTGCCTTGAGTATTACAGTTTTAAAAAAACTTACAATTAAAGTGACAGAGGTGAGGTATGAGAGGAGGTGATAGTTAAAAAAGTGATAATTTATTTTGTTGAAAACTCAAAACCCCATAGAGATTTCCATAAATTTTCACACTCCTAATGATCGTAACTTTTAATACTAGGGAAAAAGTTCCTATTTAGATATTTGACATAGAGCGTTGAAAGGTTGTTTGTGAGGAAAGCTTGATACTACTTAGTCCTGCATTGTTGATGTCTAAAATCCCACTGGCAGCTAGCAAGAGCAATTAGGCAAATTATGGTTTAACAGAGATTGACCCCTTTCCATATTTTGAAACATGCATAAGTATCTGTCAAAGTGTATCAACCAAATGTGCATTTCAAGATAAGAGGAGATGCTATTGGCAGTCATCCCTACCTCCTGTAGAGAACCGGGATTTAAGGCCAACTCAATCTCCTACTAAAGTTTTGCCAAGATAAAATTTGTTGAAGGAGATGGCAAATTGATGTAGGGAAGGCTACTATTCAACTACACATTATACTCATCTCTGCATTTACTCTATCCTGGGTATCTCATTATGTTCATTAAAGTTATAGATCAGAAAATACGCTAAAACTCTTTTCATCACTGAGGTATTTCTATGCTATCTCATATGTTTTAATGTGTTTTGGTGTAAAATGTAAAATCAAAATTAAGTCGCAAAGTGTGATCTTTGAAAGGGAGTAATTTCACCTTTTTTTTAAATATTGCTTTGAGTTGTCCAAATTTTACGTGAGGATGAAAGTATATGCATGCATGCATGCATGCATGATCAGATTTTTATACTATCTTTCAAAAGTTAGAATCAGATATTTGTAACATCTTTCTGACTCTTTAGGAAGCCAATCTTAATTTTCAGGGAAAATTTGAATATATATAATAATTAAGGGTTAAGATAATCTATACCCTATAAAGTTGCTAGTTTTCAGGTTGTATGCCTAAGTCTCCAACAAATCCATTTTTTTAAAAAAGAGGTAACATTTGTGTTCCTATTATTTATTCATTCAATAAATATTTAATAACGGCCTACAGGCTCCAGCCACAATCCACAAAAATCTATGAAATCTATAAAAAGGCTGAACAAGTCAGAACGGATCCTAAATTTCCTAGGATTTAAAAATCTAGTGAGTAAATCTTAGTATTAGTAAATTGCTCCTGAATAACTCAATTTATAATGATAATTTTGGGGGGGTGAATTATTTTAATTTAAAAAGAAATTCTCTTTAACACCAGTGTACTGAAACAAGTCTAAGCTATAATTTTATAACAATGTCACCACATTTTTAGGCAGCCAGGTTACTAATGACAACAAAGGCACATAATCGAAACATTTCCAGAAAATGAACATGTGCACAGACACATACCCACAATTCATTGCAAACCCGAGAGTCACTGAAATGACTAATGTTGAATGCTCTTACACAAGTGTATTAATTTTCTTGTAAAAGATCATTTGGACTTTTTATTAAAACTTATATCCTAGGAAAACCTCCCAGATATTCTGATTCAGTAGGTTAAGTGTGTGACCCAGGAATATAGTCTAATCTGATTTAATGCCTCACAGTTCCCTAATTCAACAAATATTTATTGGCTACTACTATGTGTAAAACATAATTTTAGGTGATAAGAACACAGTGAAAAGGCTTAAGTCCCTAGTCATGAGACATATATTCTAATGAGGAAGATAAACTAACATGTAAAGTCCGTAATGCAGTGTGCTATAAAGCACTTTAAAAATTAATCCTCCTCTGTCACAAATATTTTATTTGCATTGAACATGGGATTGTTTTTTAGTACAATCAGATCCTTTCAGAAATGAAAGATGCATTTATAAAGTTTAAGAATATTCACACACTTAAGGAAAAGAGTAGATGTTAGCTGTGCTTCAAATGGGTAGTTGTGATGTAAAAATTGATCCACTATTTAGCATTCATTCAGAATGCAATATATTAAAAAATCCCCATACAATGAATTTATCTTTTGCCCCAAATGTATGTGAGCAAGAAACATTGTATAAATAGAGTAATAATTAACACATTGCACAAATTTATATTCAGGACACTTACAAAAGTGCTTTTACAGCTCCAAAGATGTTCCTGTGGAGAAAACACCTAAGGAAGATATTCTACAGTGTGGCCATATTGCTTCTGCTTCCTAGTTTTACTGTGCTATAGATAGATTCAAAAGGAGTTTACAAATACCAAAGCTGCTATGACAGGCTGTTTCCTCCAGGAAACAAGATTCATTTTAATCAGGCATTACCTTAGGACAGGCAGTATCTGGATGGCAAGAAATCACATCACTAAAATATCTGGCAGAAAATCATAGGTTACTCAGTAGTCCTATATCAAATGGCAGTACTGTATTTTAAATCACAAAGAAAGAGAAGGGGTGACACACTGCATCCTAAGACTTTTCTTAACTGACTGCTAGATTGATATTCTCTTCTCTCAATATCCCAAAAGGTGTAACTTTGTACAATAGTTAACCTTGAAACAAATAAAACCATTGAGCAATTGAAAAGCTATCTTCCATGATTTACAAAAACAGAAAAAGGAGAGCAGAAAATATTTTTCTTTTTTTCTGAAAGGGAAAAATACAAAAGATTAGGATAACCCAGTTCTGATTGAGAGTGTCTAAATCTGAGTATACATTTAAATCTCAGCTCTGAGCCTATCCCACAAAAGCCAAGGGAGCCTGGTATTCTTTCTATAGTTTCCTTCACATATATATTCTTTTAATATAGTTCAAACAGTTCAAAAACAGTTAACATGAGCCAACTCAGGAACTATGTCTAAGGAGAAAGGATGATCTTATCAAGAAGTTAGCTAAGGAGCCGCCAGAGAAAAGAGTGAACAATGCCAAATTAAGATAGAGAATCAGCTATAACTAAAGGAGTCCAGTATTCTAGGGGTTGGCAGTTGTTTCTTGTAAAGGACAAGTAGTAAATATTTTAGGCTTTGGAGGCCTGATGGTCTCAGGTGAAACTAACCCATGTTCATTATAGTGTGAAAACAGACATAGAGGTGATACTTAAACATTTCAATGAAACTTTATTTATAGATGCTAAATTTGAATTTCATAAAATTTCATGTGAAAAATCATGAAAATTTTTTTTGTTTATTCCTAAACATTTAGAAATGTGAAATCCATTCTTAGTTAACAAGTCATACAACAGTGTGCTGTGAACTAGATTTGGCCCATAGTTTGCCAACTGCTACACTGTCCTAAAAATGTAACCTGACCAAGGGCTATATGAAAATTTCTCTTTATTTTATGACACTATGAACAGTTTATTTTTTAATTAATAATGTACATGATACATTAATAGACAGGTTTTTTTAATGTATGATGTCAGTGTATGGTTATTGGCACCAATTCAATGCCAACAGGAATCCCCAAATTGGGGAGCAGTGAAGAAGAGAACTGAATTTGTTCAGTGGAAAACAACTGAATTGTGATGTAGCATGGCTGTGAAAACAGCAGGGCTGGGAGGTAGCCCTTGTGCCAGGCTTCTCTCTGGTTAGCTCTGCTCTGCTCTGTGCCAGTCTGTTCTGCCCTGGTCTGCTCTGCTCAGGTGAGGAATCTTCAGTGCTTTGACTCAGCTAGGGAAACAGTCTTTAGTCTTCTTTGGAAAGAGAAAGTGCACCCCCCAAGCCAGAGGGGAGCTGACTTACATAGACAGAAGTTCTAGCCCTCATCCTTAATTGGTCCAGGTTCATGCAAATGAGGACTCCAAAACCTTGCTGTTTGATTGGTCTAAAAGGCACCATCCTGACTGGTCTAAATGGAGCCACTGATGTTGGTGAGATATAGCTAGCTGAACAGCTCCAATGGGATAGGAAAAGTCTCAGTCCTATTGGTTGAAAAGGATTCCAGCAATTCCTTTACAAGGGCTAGCTCAGATGGTAGAAACACAATGAAGGCAGGCAGTTCTGTGCAGGCTTCTCCCTGACATGCAGTTTGCATGAGAGGCCCCTGTGTAGAAATGGCTGCTGGGCTCTGTTTTGTTGTTGCTGTTGTTATTGTTGTTTAATTTGAGTCCACTTAACCACCAGGAGCCACCATGATAGGAAAAGAAAGTCGTATTTCTTATTTTGGTCAAGTCTGTGTGTTTTGTACATCCAAAGTCTTTCATCCCTTAAGAGTATTGTTACCACACTCAAGGGGTTGGTTACTTGGGGTGCTCAATTCAAAAACAAGATGTGATTGTCTGAAGGTAGTTTTATTTACTTGTTGCAAGTAAAGGAGTCAGGGGGATCACATTCAAAGCCCTGTCTCCTGGAAGGGAGGCTTTGCCATTGCTTACATATACTATTTGGTCTATTTCATGTTGATTTCTTCTTTGCAGTTGGCTACATTTATACTGTTGAGTTCTTGTCAAGCTCATCCTATTTACAGCTGTTCTGCAAAAATATTGTGCTACATTTTAACATTTAGCAAAAATAGTATTTAGTAAGAATTTCCCAGCCCTTGAGACCAGACCCTTGTCCTGTTTAACAGTATTATACCCAAAATGGAAGAGCAGTGTCCAATAAATTAACAACCTGAGAGCAAAAACAAAACAGACAGAGTCATAGATGTAGAACAGATGACAGCTGGGGGTGGGGGCTGTTTAGAGGGTGCAGGGATTGAGCAAAAAGGGAAAAGGACTCAGGGACACGGATAACAGTGTGGTGATTGTTGGGAGGAGGGGGATATAAAAGGACTAAATGGTAATAGGAAAAAATACACTAAAGATTAAATCAAAAAATAAAAAGAAAAACCAAAATAAAAAATAGAAATCCAGA
This sequence comes from Trachops cirrhosus, assembly GCA_028533065.1. Taxonomy (NCBI): domain Eukaryota; kingdom Metazoa; phylum Chordata; class Mammalia; order Chiroptera; family Phyllostomidae; genus Trachops; species Trachops cirrhosus. The sequence continues at coordinate 154,231,754 of CM052541.1, read as the reverse complement.
TCACAGAGGTAAATCTTAAAAGCATTACCAGAGTGTTCATGAGAAAGAGAGACCTGGCCACTGCAGATACTTTTTGATTATATTTGGTATTTAACCACATCCTCAAAAGATTAGTGGAATCTTGCCGTCCTCACCAATAGGGGTGTCTTATGTGTACACATAAGTTTATTCACTTTGGATTTCATGTTCTTTTGTTTCTTTAGTCTTTAAACTTTTGTTCTAGAAAACGCAGCACTAGAGGGGATGTTTGTCTCCAGAGTTGATTCCCGTCCAGCCAGGAGTAATGCAGGGAAGTACCGTGCATCCTGGGCCTTCATGCTGCTTTCTGTGATCTGCCCAGGGACGGGGATGGCTAGAAAATCAGTGAAGGGGCTTACTAGAAATCTTGATGGTCCTTTTACCTAGAAGGCATTGGCTAACATCAGTACATTTAATTGATTCATAGAGAAAAAGCATTTCTGGAGGTTTTGCCTTGCTGTAGCGTAAGCAACAGCAAAGCAAACAAAGCAGAAACTTTATCTTCAAGAAATATTAGACATCTACCAGAAGGCTCTGGACTGCCTAAAAATTAACTTAGTTGTATCAGTCATTCCCTCTACATAATCTTCATGTCAAATTTAGTGGTTTTCAAAACTTTTTGTTTTTAAAGCAGCAGTTCGGTCACATTAAAACTCCAACAGAAAATACTAAGATTAAGTAAGACCAACCTGGGGCTTCTCAGGTTGGCTCTGGGTGAGTCCATGTGTAGAGTTCCGTCATCTAATTCAGTGGCTTCTGCGGTTCCTCAGAACGTAACTTCACAACTACTGGTCTCTGCCATTTTATTCGATATTTTACTTTTGCTTTGCAAAGATATTTTTTATCCAGCCATATAAAGAAATGGCAACCTTAATTTTTTTTCTTTCAGAATAAAATTTTACATAAATGTGTTATATAAAGTTATGACAAATTTAATTAGACCTGTTCAAGTCTCTTCACCCTTGCCCGTACCAAATAAGAATGCTGCGGTGTTATTCATTGTAGGTTACTATGGGGTCTATTTTGTCTTTCAGTTACTTTTGGAAATAAAATTGACTTAATTTCAAAATACTCAATTTTGGAACTGTCCATAGAATATACTCTTCATGTGCAAAACTCAACACATATTCCTATAGCAGGCAGAAGCTTCAGGGTGGTGGAAAAGAAGGTTCTTGGTAACAGGAAGCTTCTTAATGATTTCGTTGGAAAGATTTCTAGAAAAGGCAATGAAATCAAGGGTAGAAAAGCAACCCCCAACTGTGAACAGTCATGGGAAACTGAAAGATAGGAGGACATGCATAATTTAGTCTGGCTGACAAATTAGCATTCATTCCAGCCTATGAACACACTGCGTTGGCCTGCCCACAACTCAAGTGCCAGTTTAGCTTTGAATTCAAGGGGCATTATAAAGATCACAAGAAAAAAATAACAGTTTCTAAAGCCTTTTATTTGGGATACTGAAAACATCTTGAATTAAATTGAAAAAACAGCTCATTTACTTTCAACTACTTTTGCCACTTGTTTCCATAAACCAAAAGAACTGCAGCATAGAGATTGCTCAGGACATTTTTGGGGACTCCCAAGAATTCTTGGTGCCTGCTGCTGCTACTAATTATTTGGTCTAAATTTTTAAAACATTACCTAAGACCACAATTGTAATTTAGCCTAATCAGTGATATTTATCACTGAACTTAGTTTAAAAAAAAACAATTTTTAATTTAAGAAATCCTGCATGAAATATAATAATTTGGTAGCTCTTCATATAAACAACTTTTTAAAAGTAGATAACTGATTTAATGTAGGCTTAAAAATGCAAGGGAGGGCACATCTGGAGATGAAGTTGTATGTTAATTTGCTCCCTGGTCTCAAGTTGCTTCCTCAAGTATGAAAGCATTTCGTTTATTGTACATTCTTTGGACTTCTTTCCAGGCTGTGTTTGCACAACCTGGGAGGTCAGTCCTGGAGGGGATGAACAATGGTAGCCAGGGAATCGTTTTTTTAAAATAGGAAACGTCTGAAGTTGTATTTTTACCCCTAATGTGTGTGTGTGTGATGTAAACTCACATATCTGGGGTATATTTTTCTCCTAAAATCATACCAGAGGATCTCCTGAGAACAGACTAAGGGAAAATAAGAAAATGCTTTAAGTAAAGAAAAAAGGAAGATTGACTGATTGATTGAAAGTTTCTTAAACAAAATCTAGTTTTAATTATTCTAAGTTCTCAGTGTATCAAAAGCACATTTTACACATATTAAATAACTCAAATATCTATATGTACTTGTATTTACATTGACTGCAGGCCGTCTGTGCACCTTTGTAAACTCAGTTCTATGTGAAGGTCACCGAGAGCACGTCGGGTCTTCACTTCGCCTACGGCACCGTCAAGTGTTGCAGATAATTAGATAAAAACATATTTGGCTGTGATTAGGAAGGGTCAGAGCATGCTTGCTGAAGGGCCACCAAGTAGAATTAATTCTGAACTAAACCCAGAGTCATCATGGTATAAAAATAGCTAGATGAAGAGTGAAAATCAAGTCAATCACCAAGTGATCTGACAATGTGTTACAGTCATAGTGTTTATGCAGAGAGGCGCTGCTCAAGCAAATGTGATCATCCTAAGATTGCTACATGCATTGGAGGGGAAAATGCACACATTTTATTGTCAGAATCAAATGAACAGTATGCTAATAGCCAAAGAACAATTATTATGGGGGAGATGGAAAGAGACTATATTCTGGATCGTGGGTTTTCTTTTAATAGCTTAATTTCATTTCACTGAGAAAATGGTGATTTCAACCTCTTTTCAAGACATTTCTTATTTACTCCTCCCTGATCTCCAAGAACCCACAGCTCTGGTAGATGAAAGAAGAGTTTGCAGGAAATGTTGGTATGTTGGTGTAAAAGAAGACAATTTTAATTTTTAAAAGTAAGAATGTTTGAACAAAACCTAGTACTTTGCAACAGCCTACAAGACTACATTTTTCCAGTAATACTGGAAAATAATAATAATAAAACTGGAAAAATAATGTAATACTCATTTTTACATCTCATGAGATATGATGTGAGGTACAGAGAAAGAACACTGAAAATGAGTCAACAAACAACAATAGGGATTGATGAAGACAAAATATATAAGTAGTAGCAGCCATTAAAAGAGAATAAAACTTGAAATATCACATAGAAGGAATTTAATAACAGGACTTGAGCAGTTATTCTTATAATAGTTTATAATCTTGCCTTCAAAATACTTAATCCCATGCTGTAATTACATTGTAAAGGAGATATTGATGAAGACTTGACTTCAGTTAAGGGAGTCTAAACGTGAGCAAGACATTCTAGAAACTTTTGAATTTTTATCATGGTAAACCTAAGTTAATATGTCCATGCAACATGATCATATTATCTCTGTCTAGATAACTTGTGTTTTACTAGGCATATTTTTAAAAATATAACTCAATAAGTTTATTAAACTATGTCAAAAAGAGCTATTTTCAAGTGGAAAAATGAAAAAAATTACATAGAAAAATTTGATAGAAATCCCAGCACTCTTGAAATACTACTCAGCAATAAGACGAAAAGACTGCCATTTCCAACAACATGGATGGACCTTGAGAATATTATGCAAAGCGAAATCAGTTAGTCAGAAAAAGCTAAGGACCACATGATTTCACATGAGGGATATAAAACTGAAACTCATAGACACAGACAACAGTGTGGTGGTTGTCAGAAGGAAGAGGGTGGAGAAGTAGTAAAGAGGAAAAGGGGCCAAATACATGGTGACAGAAGATGATTTGACCTTGAGTGGTGGGCACACAATGCAATATACATTTCATACAAATGTACACTATATGACCTTATTAACTAATGTCACTCCAATAAATTTAATTTAAAAAAGAGAGAAAAGCCCTGGCCAGATAGTTCAGCTGATGGGAGTGTCATCTCCATATGACTGCGTGGTGGATTCAATCCCCAGGTGGGGCGCATACAACCAATGAATCCATGAATGGGTGGAGCAACAAACTGATGTTTCTCTCTCTCTCTCCCTTCCTCTCTCTCTTTAAAATTAGGAAATAAAAAAGGAAGAAAAAATTCCAATATTTACCATCTGTTTCCTAAGAATAGCTGCTATAATAAAATGCAAATAATGTTCCATAATCCCAAACTGAACATTGTATAAGCAGAAGCAGTAACAAATTAGAGAAGTTTGAGAAGATTTACAAGTGAGTTTACTGAATCATTTTGTGTTATCATGTTCTTAAATTACTACCTTGGATTTTTACCCTCAAAAGATTACTATCTTGGATTTTATCAAAAGATAAAATCTTCTGTTCCATATCTTACATTCCCTTACAACATGTTACACCATTTTATTCCTTTACTCTGGTTTAATTATGTGGGTTTGCTTGATTTTAGACTGGAACCCACAACCTTAGCTGGTGTGGGCAATATGTGGCCCCTGAAACAGATCAGCCATTCACGTTGCACTCTTGTCTTGGGCGCTGCTTTTGAATTCTAGGACCATTGGAATCTATTTCTGAAAATTCATTTGGGCTGACTGAGTATGAAAGCTGGTCTCAAACAATACCTAGAGCAACATGTGCCATAACTATTTCATTTTGACTTATGATTGTGTTATATTTGTTTCAGTCAACAATTATTTATTGAATATCCATTATATTATATTTTTGAGCCATTGTAACATGAAATCCCCTCCAGGACCATTAGAAAACCAAGACACCAGCCCTCGTTTATTTTCCCAGGATCCTGGATTGATTTGCAAAATGTGAATTGGAAAATATTGTAATTACCTTTCTTTCAAAGTGTGTATTTAGTAGCTCAGATCTTTCACTTTCAGTTTTTGTGCCAATGGTCTAAATTATGGGGTTTAACTTTATAATTATTAGTAAAAATGTCCTAGCTTATTTAAAGTGTTGTAACATACAGAAATGTGATATTTGCAATCCATCAGGGTTATATTGTTATTAGCAACATTTTCATACTGCTAATATTAGACAAAGAAAATTAACTTGGTTCCAGATTTTACCTGTAATATAAGGAAAAAATCTTTACTATGAATGGGAAATTATAGTAATTTATATTAATAATTAATACCTCAAATCACTGGTATTCCCATAGTCAAAAAATTACTTTTTCCCCTGCTCAAATCTTTTTTTGCCTGTTAATTCCAAAAGTTTTAGAAATATTTGATTTTCTACTTGTTCAATACATAAGATCATAGTATGTCTTCATTTGACAGATGAATTGTCTCATAATTTTGGATTAACTTTAAGAAAAAAAATGATAAAAAACTCTAAAACCTTCAAATGGCCTAAAATTATCTCATTTATTTTTTAAGTTCATGTTTTTATTCTATGACAAGCATTTTATAAAAAATCCCAAAACATAACTGTCAACATCTGTAGGCTATTTTTTGTAGTGGGTATATTATTTGTGTAATTCTATTTTCTTCAAAAAGTTTTGTTATTTACTGATTGATAGAGAGAGAAACATTGACTTGTTGTTCCACACATCCATGCATTCATTGGCCGATTCTTGTTTGTGTCCTGCCTGGGGATTGAACCCACAACCTTGGCATATGGGGATGACGAACTAACTAACTGAGCTACCTGGCCAGGGCTATTGGTGTAATCTTAAATACATATATAAGTATATCGCATATATAATTATTGTACTTACAGTATTTTGGTAATGGAACAAATAACACCATATTTTAAAAAATTATTTAGTAAATAGTACTTTGCAATTGAATTTTGACGAATCTACCCATATTCATTTCATTTTACTTGTTAATTTAATCTTAAAATTTATTGAGCATTAATAAATTTCTGTCACTACTAGCCCTGGCTGGTGTGGCTCAGCGGACTAAGTGACAGCCTGTGAACCAGAGGGTCACCAGTTCGATTCCCAGTCAGGGCACACATCTGGGTTGTGAGCCAGGTTCCTGGTGGGGGGCACGCAAGAGGCAACCACACATTGATGTTTCCCTCTCTTCCTCCCTCCAATCCCTTCTCTCTAAAAATAAATAAATAAATAAAATAGTTTTAAAAAATTTAAAAGACTTAAAAAAATAAATTTCTGTCACTACTAAATGCCTCATTTCATTTTCTAATTTAATGTCACAACAACCTCTCATAAAGGCATTATATCTTGCCCATTTCACCCACAATGAAGTATATATTTTAAAATCTCAAGTGTCTTTTTTTCCAAAAAATAGTCTTTTCATTGTTGTATATAGTTTTTTTAATTGTTTTTAGGTAGATTTTTTTCTATAACCATTTACTTCCCTCATATCTGTGCCCACAGTCATCACACTGTCATCTATGTCCATGAGTCTTTTTCCTTTTTGCTCAATCCCTCCACCCACTACTCACCCACTGCCCCTTAGCTGTCATTCTGCTGTTTGTCAGTCTGTCTCTATTTTGCTTGTTAGTTCAGTTTATTCATTGGATTCCACATATGAGTGAAATCATATTGTACTTATCTTTCTCTGACTGGCTTATTTCACTTAACACAATGTTCTCCATGTCCATCCATACTGTTACAGATGGTAAAACTTTCATCTTTTTTATGGCCAAGTAAAATTCCATTGTGGAAATGTCCCATAGTTGTTTTATCCACTCATCTACTGATGGACATTAGGGCTGGTTTCATGTCTTGGTGATTTTAAATAATGCTGCAGTGAACATTGGGGTGCTTATGTTCTTTTGAATTAATATTGAGAAATAGAGTTTGAATTTGAGTTATAGTCTTATAAGCCACATTTTCTGAGCTTGTGACTTTTACAATTCACTTTTCCTTTTTTTCTCATCAGAAAATGAGGCAATCATCTCTAACTTACACAGTAGGAGGATGCTAACTTATACAGTAAGAGAAAGTTAAGTAATTTAATAATAGGCCTATCAAAGTGCCTATCACATGGTAGATGTCTAATAAACATGATTTTACTATTCCTTGCCCAAGATGGCACAAATAAATGTCAGATCATGACTTGAATCCAGATTTCTTGACTTCAAAACTAAATACCATTTTCTACATAGTAGACGCATCCTCCATTCACATATTTAGCTAAATTGAAATACGTGCTACCTTCAGAGTCTATTATGCCAAGGACAGGGTTCCTTGCTCTGCCATACTTTTGTGTGATTAGAATTCATTTGTGCAAGATGCTGTACATGAGAGAGAGCTGTCGTGGACTTGACCTCTAGATTGTAGGATGCTGGCTGGATTTTAGTTCCCCATTTGTAGTTCTTGGTGGGTATATTGGCCTTTTCTGACACACACACTTTGGTAAGTACTATGAATGCTCAGGGTGCTAAATGTCTAAATCTTGTTTTTTGTGCACAACAAGGCAGAGGGGATGTATAATTTTATCAATAAAGGATGATGAGCATTTTTTGGCCAGTGCTTTTTCTTCAAATGACCCCTTTCACTATCCCACAGAGAGTTAGATCCCAGTGGCATGTAGTAACTTTTATATATTTTCTCACAAGTGTGCTGTAAGCATGCTCCCTATCTGGCAGTCTCTGCCCTAGACACTGCTGACACAATGGACAACAATAAAATGTGGTCTTGCCCTGGGGAACCTAACAGTGTTAGTGGGAAGACGAAAAACAAATGTCCACTGTGACAAATGCCATAAGGGTGATGCACAGGGTCTATATAAAGTATGTGGTCTGATGGCACAAGTCAAAGGAGGCCTTCCAGAAGAGGACCCTTGAATTGACATCCAAAAGATAAATAGGAATAACTTAGTTGAAAAGAGGAAGGAAGCACATTCTAATGTAAGGGACCAGTTGTACAAAGGAATTGTAGCAGAAGGAACATGGTAAGCATGAGGGACTGAAAGAGTTAGAGAGTGGCTAGAGTAGGAAGACTGAAGAGGGTACTTGGTTAAAATGAAGGTCACATTAATTAAAGGGTTAAACTGTCAGTACCTGTACACTCTTTAAGAAGGAGAAAGTGTGAGCATTTGGTTGTTACTTTGGCTATAGTAATATGAAGAGCAGATTGGAGAGGGACCAATATGGAAACCTGGAGTCATGCCATCAAAGGAAATAGCAGTAAGGGAATATATAGGAGAAATTTCAGAAGTTGGTAATTGATGAGATACAGAACAGGAAGGGAGAAGGTGCTGTCAAAATGAGTTCTAAGTTTCTGACTTGGGTAGCTCAGGGGAATTCTCAGTAATTGGTCTGCCATTAGCCTGACAGCACAGTGTGTTGAGTGTGCAATGTCTAGGTCCATTAGCACCTCCAACGTGGCAAGTCCTGTGTTCGCTGAGCCAGTTCCTGTCTTCCTCAAAGAGGCATTTGAGTTTAAATCCACTAATCCACACGCCTTCTTTTCACCATTAAATGAGCAAAGTGTAAACCGCCTTCAGGCCCCCATTCTCCTCTACAGAACCCATGGATGAATTAGCAAAAGTACTCCCTGTATGTGGATGCAGTCGCATGAGGGATTGGATTTCATTACTCATCCCCCTGGCCATGCACTGAATACAACCCACAGCTGCTCAGCCAAAGCACCAGTTTCCCAAGCCTTGACCAAGAGACCTTTCCCCCACCTTTCACACCCTTCCCAAATTTCCAAGGAACTGACAAATATTTTTATACTTTCTCTTTGGGGGATTTTGTCCTCTACATATTTGTTTTTAATCTAAAATGTAGCTCACTCTGTGAGGACACCATTTTCAGGTGGCCCTTTCAAGTTGGCTGGTTATTTTCTTGTAACCATGTACTGGAGGTCCAGGACTCCCATTACTGCTGTCAGGCCTTTTAGATAAAACCTTAACTAACTCTTTGAAGGTTTGTGCATTGTACCATAGTGGATAAACACAAAGTCTTCAAAGTCTGATTCAGATCTGAACTCTCTGCCCTTATTAACATTTGTCCAATTATTGAGCCTCTCTGTGCCTCAGGGTCTTCATATTATAATGATAAAACCATTACCTTCTAACTCATTGGATTATTAATATATATTAGAAGTACATAAAGCAGTGTTTCACATAAGTTACACCCAAAATGTTAGATATTATTATTATTATTAATCATCTGTACCATTATCATCAATTGTTGCTATTGACCAATAAAATTTAAAAATTATCCTGATTCACTAGATACTTTGTCATCTGAAATGTAGCCTCCCATCATTCTAGACAATCTCAGTTCCCACATGACCAACCATTCCAGACCATGGCCCACCACGCTTTGCTTCCACAACTATAACTGACCACATCACTAGCATTAACATTCATTTTCAAAAAGCACTAATTCGAACATTTCATTCTTTGGAGCCTCCATTCAACTTTTTGTTTAATGGTTCTCGCTCCATTTGGTGACCACATGGGGAGTTCCTGTAGTGACTCCTAAACTGTTTAACAAACCAACAGTCCTCTCCTCTTTCCACTTCAATATTATATCAGCCTTAGGTCTCAGGGTCAATGATTTCACAAACCCTCTTGCTTTTACCCTATAAATTCTTTTGACCATCTGTCCTTTTGCCACATGGCTCTGAAAAACCATAGTCTTATATAAAAACAATAACTCCTTTTCTATGCTGGGGAAGATCACAGAACCCGGGGAAAAATGATTCCATTAAAATTGTGAATATCAACATCAACTTTCCATAACATTATCTCAAACTGGTTCTATCTGACTCCCTCAATCCAACTTTACTTTTGGTAATCTTTAAATGGCAAGATTGTTGTATTAGAAAACCAGACAGATTTTATTATCTAGCTTATATTCTCAACCCTAAATTTCAATTCTCTCATGATCAATGACCATATATATGACAGATATATCCATAAAAGAGTTTAAAAACTTAAAATCTCCCCACTCATGTTAATGATAGCATTATTATTATTATATTTGCTGGTTTACAGATAAAATAAATAATGGGACCCACTACAGAGACAGGAAATACTGATTAAGACAAAGTTTCTGAGAGGAGGTAGGAAATAATAAACTCTGAATAAATTTTACAAGTATATTACAATTCTACTTCTAATATTTAGTGATCTTTCATCTCTAAAATTCACTTAGCTAAATAACAAAATACCAAAGACTATTTTGGCAGGTCCATTGACAACAGTTAACAGCAGAATCCCTGATTAAAATTACCATATGGTTTTATCATGCAAAGCAAAAGGATCTTTGACCACAACTTAGATTGGAAAAGACTATACTTTATTTTTACTAAATGTCAATGTTATGATTGGTCAATGTTCTAACCTATTTTTACAGTTACTAGGCAGAGTGTTACCTCCTTCTATGATATGGACAATCATAATATTAGTGCTAACATTGCACATATCCATGACACTTGAAAACTATTCCCCTTTAAAGATACTCAAAGTGCTTAACATACATTTCTCCTCTTAAGAACATGAGTTGAGAGAAAGTAAATATTCATATTCAAAATATAAAGAAATTTAAGCAAAAAGAACTGACTTGAAAACCAACTAGTGGAACTCAAAAAAGAGCTGTGTTTCCGAGGTTCTCAGCCATCTCTAAGGGTTTTGTTTGTTTCTTTTTGTTCTTGTGGGGTTTTTCCCCCCAAAATCATACTTCCTTTTGCTGGAACTGCTGTTTAAGATGATGACATCTGCCTTAACATAATTTTTTTCTTTTTTACATTTTCTTCTATTAAATGTAATAGAAGGACATATGCTATTCTTGAATAAGTTGTAACTAACACTTTGCTCTTGTTCTATCATTACTCCTCTCCAGAAGATGAGAAATTTCTATTTCAGGCAGTAAAAAATAACTACTTATCAAGCACAGATGATAAAAGCTCAATTTGGTCTTCATGTTTCCAGTACATTGTCTTTAAATACTAACCAAAAATATCCATCAGATGTTTCTCCCACAAACCCAAGTATACATCATGGCATCTATAGACCAGAGTCAAGTAGACTCTTAAACTGATGCAAATGACAGAAAGCTGCTTTTCAGGAACTCCAACACTTTGCAGTGTGTTTATTTCACACAAGCGGTCCAAAGGTAGAAAGTCCTCGGGCTGCTTATTCTCCTGCTGTACCATTTTTTACAATGATTGCCTCCAGAGATCACTGTTTCACTCTACATAGAAAAAAATGGGCAAGAAGATATTGGCAGTGGGCAGAACCTGGCTACTCATAGCTGCAGGAGAGGCTGGAAATTTAACGATTTGCTTTTATTTGACAGGCAGGCAAAGGAAAAGAGAAGTGGAAGGGGTATAAAGTGAGCAAACCCACAGTTTCTCCTTCACCTCTGCCCAACTCTTATCACCTCTGGCAAAATTGAGCAAACAGATACTGATTCAGAGAGGAAATTGGGGAGATGCTTTGGAGAGATTTCTTGAATTAGTTCTTCTTAAGTAATGCCCATACAAACTCTCTGTTTCCCAGAGTCATAAATTGAATTTTTTTCACAAAATTGGCATCCACAGATGTTGAAACAATTAATAAAAGAGTGTTACAAGTTATACTAAAAGCAAATAAAAGTTTATAATGGAAGGTTCAACATATTCTCTGATATGAGGTGCATTAAGCTCACTGCTGCTGCAGCTTTCACACTTTCAGCTTGTAAGTTGTGTGTCTATTTAACAATATGGAGACCTGCAAGTAGCGAGGCCACAGAGCTATCCTCATGAGGATATTTGTGTTCATATTTTTAAATGACTGACTGTTCATTTTACTCAGGATTGCTCTGTCTGTAGGAAAAAGCCTGAGGTCAGAATCATCTAGCATACTTAGAATAATTTAGGTCAATTGTGCAGTACTTGGCCATGTAACCTTCAGCAAGATATTAAATTTTTATACATTGTTCTTGTATCATCTATAAACAAGGTCTTTATAAATATAATGCTAGAAGGAGGCTATGAATGTCAAGTGAAACGACATTTGTCACTGTACATGTAATGAATCACTGGCAGTGCATTATTTTGTTTCCAGAGAACACAGTTAAAAATTCTGAATTAGGAGCATGGAATGCTACTCACCAATGACATTGTTCTGTCCTGGGACCAGCATCTGCCAAAGATGATGACAACAATAAATTTATGTGGTTTCTTATATGTACGATACTTTGCTAGAAATATTAGATCCTTTGTTAACTCCTCAGAGTTAACAATAACTCGTAAGAAACTTACTTTCAGAAGGGGAAACAAAGTTTTGTAAAATCAAGTAACAAAGCCAGTCATGATCACTAGTAAACGGTGGCTCTAGCTATATACTCACATTTTTTTAAGATTGAGTTAAAAAAAAATTTTGTACCCAGAATATTAGGTATTCAATTAAAAAATGTGAAATCTCCCCATCCCATTCTTTGTGCCCATGAATTTGCATATCCTTAACTGGAAAATAAGCACCCTGACAGCACACAACATATGAATCTAGTTCATTTCTATATCTCTAAACCCTACAAGAGTTTTCTTAGTGAATGAATGAATGAATGAATGTTTGAATGAATTTTGAATGAATGGCTTATTATTATAATCAGCACACTTATTATAGAAGGCCTTTCTTCTGACATTCTGGTAAATTTTAGTGTGATATTACCGAACCCTTTCAATTGGTAGCAAAGATAGGTTGCATACTAAATCATAAGAGTAGAAACCTTCATAAACAATTTATAATCTTTGGAAGTAGTTATCTGAAAATTTTCTGAGACATTCCTCAGCTTATTGGTGTCCCTGACCACTATGATGCTCTATTAGCTGCTTTAGAAATTAATGAAATTAATTTAGAAATTCTATTAATTTAGAAATTAATAGAAATTATTTGGACTGCAAAAATTAAATGGAATATAAAAGTATTTGCAAAGTACACTCAAATATGTAAAACATTTAGATATGTACACGGCAAGAAAAAATTAGAAGGGACTTTGCAGCAAAGGCATGGAAGAAAGACTTCTCCGACTATGAGCATCAACTAAGGTGGAGGGTAGGCAGACACTGAGTAAGTTGGAGGGAAGAACAATGCTCAGCTTTGTGTGCCCAGAGGCTAGCTGCAAGCCTTTAATCAAAGACAAAATTTACAATACTGCTTGCAGTCAGATGATGGAGTTATGTGACTGCCAGGCCAAGAAGACTAAATTTTTCTTTAAGAAAATTTGGAGGAAGTTGGAGAGAAGGTGGTAATAGCAGTGTTATTTAGATTGAACTTCAAGACATTAAAGAGGAGATAGCACACAGTAATTGTAAAGATGCATTTGAAACTCGGCGAAGAGATTTTGACTGAAGAAAGGATTGTGTGTCATTTGTATATAAGTGGATGTGGTATGCCAGGGAGGCAGTTCAGAGTGAGAAGAGTGGGAGCCTAGAATTGAGCCATGTGGGACCACACCTAATGGCCAAGTGGAGCAAGATAAAAGGAAACCAGTTAAGAGGCTGTTTAAATATCCAGACAAGTATTAATGAAGTCCTGGTCTGGCATGATGACAGTAGAACTGGACAGAAAAGGTAGAATAAAAAGTCACTTCTGTTATTATTTATTTTTTAAATACAAGGGAAAACTGACTAGTATGTGAGTGATCAGTTTGCATCTATACCAGTGATTCCTAGTTGGCTGCACATCTTCATCACCTAGGCATGCTTTTAGTAATGCAAATTCCTGACATTAACTTTCGACAGCCTTGCCTGCCAAAATATGATTCACTAGATTTGTAATGGGATGAAGGAGATGGTAATTTTATGAAACTATACAGTTGGTATCAATAAGCAGGCAGATGTGAGAAGTGCTGGTCTAGGTAACCCATTTCAAACACATGCCAGCTCCGTGATCTAAGTGATCTTACTGAATTTGATATTGCTATACAAGAATGTCCCCAGTGGCATTGAGCTAAAGTTGCCCATGGTGGCAACCGACTTGATAAATCCCCCTCTATTAGCTATCTTCCTCTCCCAGTCTCATGTTATCCTTAGGATGCTTCCTTCACCTTTCAAAAAAATGACTGTTACTCAAATCTTTGACTCAGGGCCTGCCTCTGGGAAGCCCAAACTGAGATATCTGGTTTCCAAGTGCAGAAATAGTGTTTACAGACCTGAGTATGAAAAGAGCATTGGACATACAGTCTAGATGCTAATGGCCTTAGATGTAGTGTAGGGCAGCATAATGACTATAATCAAGAGTAGGGAAGCCCAGGCACCAGGTGACAGTGTTGGAAGAGCTTCAAGTCAAGAATACATGTATATGGTCAGAGATCAACAGAAAATATGCTAAAATTGATATAGATTTATCATGTTGATTTCTCTCTTTAGTGAACATTTCTTGACATAAAATAAATTAAACCAGACTTAAACATGACTATGTGCACACTTCTTTACATTTTAGGGGGAAATACAATGTCTGCTGTTTGTATTTTGAGAACTGATAGCAACTTCTTAAAATCTAAAAGGCAGCATAGATCTGGGATGAGCAGACATTACTGTGGATTAAGTGAGTATCCTCCTTCCTTTCTTAGGCACAGGAACATGTCCCCCTGGGTGATATGAGCTCCAGTGGTTACAAATGCCTAAGTCGAGGCTCTCAGATCTAAAAACGGGAAGATTGCATCTCTTAGATAGTGACCTCACACAAGGCTGTCTTCATGAGCATGCAATCTGGGACTCACAAATTATGTATAATAACTGGTCCTGAACTCCTGGGTACAACTATGAATGCTCCAGGTTACAGTGCACTGGCTGCTGTAAGAACATAGCTGTCTATTGGAGGGAGGAAGCCCAAGAAAGAGCCTAGCTGAAGCTAACAAGGGAACTAGAGCAAAGCAAGAGGTATAGTTTTAAAATACGTGCACATTTTCCTACCTTACAATGTGAAAATCTCCGATCTCCTGTCTTTGTGACTGAAGAAGGCTGGGTGTCATCATATGGGAGGTGACAAGGGTTATAATAATCAACAGAATTTATGAGACTGAGCTGTAATGGTCATGTTACAGATTTGCAGTTGTGCTTATATCAAGTAAAAGACAAATGAGCTTCTGTTAGGCTTAGCCATTCTTCAGGAATTATGGTCTCTTCCTGTCTGAACTGCTCTTGGTTTTATTACTATGAAAATTTCTTTAATTTTATTATTGATTTTAGAGAGAGAGAGAGGAAGAGAGAAAGAAACACCAGTTTGTTATTCCATTTTATTTATGCATTTGTCGGTTGCTTCTTGTATGTGCCCTGACCAGGGATCTGACCCAGAACCTTGGTGTGTCAGGACAGCGCATCAACCAAATAAAATACCTGACCAGGGCCCCAACCTGCTCTTTCTGTTGAAAGGAAAGTGGTGTTGCTTTCATATCAAACACTTTGTGCAACATAGATTTCCTTAGTCTCCCTATGCAGAATAGAATTAAAGAGTCTTATGGGGATTAATCATGGATTTATCCCTCCCATTCGTCCATCCATTCATCCATCTAATCCATCCATCCACCTAGTCAACAAATCTTCTTTGAGTGCATTACTTCTTTTCAATCATTTATCTAGAATGGCAATTTGATGTGTTTTATTTTTAATTGAATTTATTGGGGTAATATTGGTTAATAAAAGTATATAGCTTTCAAGTGTACAATTCTATAATATATCAACTGTATATTGTATGGTATTGTCTTGTCTCCTTCCACCACCATTTATACTCCCTATACCCTCTCCTACCTCCCTCTCCCCCCTTCCCCTCTGGTAATTACCATGCTGTTGTTTTGGGGGTTTTTTTCCTTTTGCTTAATTTTTTCACCTTTTTTACCCAGTCCACATTCCCCCTCCCCTCTGACAGCTGTCAGTCTGTTCTACATCTATGAGTCTGTGTCTATTTTATTTTGTTAGTTTATTTTGCTCATTAGGTTCCACAAATGAGTGAAATAATATGCTAATTGTCTTTCTCTGTCTTGGCTTATTTCATTTAGCATAATGGTCTCCAGATAAACTGAACTGGAATATAATTTGGAACTGGATAAAAGTTTTAAAACAATAATTGACATAAGATTTTTTTAAATGATTGTGTTATTTTACTAGTTATCAGGTGAATATACATTCCAGAGGCTCTTGATAAGTACAATTCATTGAGTCTGTCTAACTAGGGACGGTCGTGCAAGCCCTTATAGCTCTGATTTCAGTGGCTTTATACTTGGTTAAAACTGATGCTCATGATGCAAAATTATGCAGTTGCTTATGTGAATTGGTCATTAAATCTTACTTTCTGTGTAGACACACACAATTTACCATACGTTGCTACTTTGAAAACAGATTAAAAAATAAAAGTAAAATTAACTTCTTTAATTGAAAATTAACTGGTTATTTTACTCAAAGGTAGGTTTATTGGTTAAATGCATCATAGGATGTTTGCATTCTTTATATAGACAATTATAGGCAGGTCTTCATTATTGGCAAATTAAGAGAAATTTATGCTACTAGAGTGCTTTACTTGCATAAATTTGTATATACTTATAACATTGAAATTGGTAGATCTAACAGTAAATATTTGTTCTTTCACAAAATAAAATAAAACTTTCAAATGTTTATTTTTATCCTCATGCTAATTCTCCAAAACAAATTGTATTTTCATAAGAATCCGTTCTGAGAATGTTTTGTAGAAAGTGTTCAGTGCTTAAGTACAAGCAAACCATGTGCCATCCACCGATGTCTGAAAGTCTATGACCTACAACGTTTCTGGAAGCAAGAAAATCACCCTCCACATGCCTAATGTCACTGCAGTACTTGATAGAAAAATGGCCTTGGCAAGCTGCCACATTTTCACAATCCCAGTTTCTATGGGACTATGAAATAGAAATAATCATATCTAATATAAAGTTTGTTTCACCATTCATAGATACTATTTAGAGAACTGATTTTACCTGTAAACCTTGATATTAGTGATGGAAAATAAAGTATGTGTGCATAAAGTCCAACAGTGAAAATGAATCAAAATCATGAACAGAATACTGGTTAGTAAACCACTATATATGGTACATATGGTACATATGGTACAAATAATATGTTAATATTATTATATTCATTTCATTATATTATCTTTTAAAGAGAAAATAGAAGCATTATCATCTCCAGCTGGTGAATATATGTGTTAATGCCATCACTATATTACTTCCAATATATTGGTAACACAGGACACAGGAGTCCCTCTCTAGGGCAGGCAGGTGATACCAGCTAAGCTCTTCTTTAAAAGGTGGCTTTTCTGTGGAAACTGAGATTCAAATCCATCAATTTGGGTCACAGTGTAAGGTATGGACAAGAGCTGAATTAGTATTAGGCTGCCTTGAACACTGTAGATTAACATTCACCTAAGAAATGTTTATTGAGCACTGTACTTGAACAACCATAAAAAATGTGAGAAAAAAAGAAATGTTTATTGATGTAGGTTCCTACGTAATCCTCCCAGAATCTGAGATTCTCATGTAAAACATTTTCCCAATAGTTCTTTCTAAACAGTCATGGTAGATGTAGAAGTTGAATAATTTCTTTGATCTCCTGAGCCCCAAGAACATTATTTGTCTCTATGTGGTCTAAATGATTACATGCTCTGGATGCTCAGAGTAAATTAATTTTCATCTGTATCCACCTCTACATATTTTGGAAAATAATGATATTCAAAGAGATTGAGTATTAAAGCAGTAGCTAAATTCTGGCCCATCTAAAATCTGAGTGCAAGAATAGGTTTTTCTCTGTGTTTGATGCAGTCATTCAGAAAGGATTTGATCAGACCTTCCAGTCATCCTTTTCTATTACACTTTTTCTAATACCGTGGAAAGTGGATTATAGTAAAGTAGATATCATAAGATAATGTATCTGCTCAAATACGTGCCCTCCCCCCACTTTTTAAATCATTATAATACTTGAAATAAATAAAAATTCATAACTTCCTTATTGTATATTGATCAAAACCAAGTCAAATTTTAGGAAATAATTTATTATTTCTTAAAAATGAAAACTCTTCAATTACAGGTTGTATTTCAGTCTTTTGTGGAACATTTTGTGAAGTCAAAAATTATAATACTTTGGTTATATTGCTATACATAAAAAATGA
>CM052541.1:154187861-154213610 GCA_028533065.1 Trachops cirrhosus | reverse complement strand
TAGTTTTGTCCATGTGTCCTCTATATTTCTTCCTGTAAACCCTTCCCTTCTCCCCTGAAATTCCCTCCTCTCTCCCCTCTGGTCACTGACTACCTGTCCTCTATTTCAGTGTCTTTTGTTATATTTTACTTGGTTCTTTGTTTTGTGGTTTAGGTTCCTGTTAAAGGCGAGATCATATGGTATTTGTCTTTCACTGCCTGGCTTATTTCGCTTAGCATAATGCTTTCCAACTCCATCCATGCTGTTGCAAAGGGTATAAGTTCCTTCTTTCTTTCAGCTGCATAGAATTCCATTGTGTAAATGTACCATAGTTTTTTGATCCATTCATTTACTGATGGGCATCTGGGATGTTTCCAGCACTTAGCTATCATAAATTGTGCTGCTCTGAACATTGGAGTGCATAGGTTCTTTTGGATTGGTGTTTCAGGATTCTTAGGATATAGTCCCAGCAGTGGAATTGCTGGATCAAAGGGCAGGTCCATTTTTAGTTTTCTGAGGAAGTTCTATACTGTTTTCCACAGTGGTCGTACCAGTCTGCAATCCCACCAACAGTGTACTAGGGTCCCTTTTTCTCCACAACCTCACAAAACAAACTTTAAAAATGAAAGCAGAATAAACACTGTGCCAAAAGATCTAAATGAACTGTAAATAAGCATAGGCAATGCAAGTGAAGCACTAGGTAATTGGAAATATATAAGGCAAACATACAAAGCAAATGTTTGGGTATCAAAAAAGTCCACAGTTTATTCCATTTATTTTGATACCAATATTTGAAATCATTTAGATTAAATACTCTAAATCAAGTACATTTTACACTTTATAGTTAGATATTTGGCACCATGATGTTGAAAACTTTTGGGGCAAAATACTAGCTGAAGTTTGGAATCGTGCTAATTTTGAAACATTAGAATTCAAAATGGTAGTCCCCTTTGGCAGCCAAGAAAAGGACTACTACTGAATTTTGCTTTTGGGTTAAAAAGATAATAGGAATGTGTACCAGAAAATTGAAACAAAGCAGTCAAAATATTATTATTTGTTCAAACTTAATTTTTATAGTTTTTATTTTCATCTGGCTATTAGTATCAGGTAGTCATAACTTTATATTAATGCTGACATAGGTATGTACCTTATAAGTTTTTGCTGATTTTTCTCTGTGTACATTCATTAATCAGTATCTCATCACCAAAAATAAACTTACAAGTGAATGTAAGTGCAAGCTTTTTTTATTTTTTAAGTTTATTATTATTTATGAAACCTGAAAAATAACTTAAAGATAATAGAAAAAATTATCTTTCTGTAGTATGAAATGTTCAAATTAACACTTTATTATCATGTTAACCTACACATACATATTAACCACTTATAATTGGAAGCATAATTTGTCCCCATTTTTATTACAAAATCAGTGTGACTATTCAAGGATTACTTCCCTACATAATGATCTGCCTACAGGTGGAGCATATACTGACAAATGTGTTAGTTGCTTTGCAGTTTGTTTGTGTGGCTCTGGTTTATCTTTGTATTCTTTTACTTTCTGTTTCATAAGAAAAAAATGTTTGTCATAAATCAGGAAATTCTAAGTTAAGGTCTCAGACCAATTTTCTAGTCTGTTATTCCGAGACTAACATTACTTGGAAGTAACATTCTAAACACTTAGGGAATTCCTTCAGATCCATGCCTCCAATTTAGAACTGAGTCAGCTCATACTCAAATAATATGCAGACTTAGGAGTATGATTGAGGAAGTAACAGGGGGAGGAAGTAACAGGGGAAAGATGCAAGGGGCAGATGTCCCATGCACCAGGTGGCTTGCTTGAATCACTTGCCCTCCCCCCTTCCTTTCAGTCCCCTTCACGAAGTAGTGTCCCCTTGTTGGAAACCACCCTGCCTGGTTTCAGAGGCTGTACCCCCACCATGGCTAAGGCCGAATAAAAAGACCTTGGGACCATAAGCCACTAAGAAGACAAAACTTATTCTCCTGGCAGGGACACAGCCTCTGCCTCTTTACTTCACCCTGTTTGACCCCTGGAGGATGGCTGGATAGTCAATGATGGGTAAGATTCCTCAAGGGAGGAACAACCTAAGACAGGCATAGTCATGAAGGGACCATCAGGGAAGGACTTAGGGAACTATAGAAAAGGGATGATGGACCCTCACCCCTCACTTTGTCATAGCCTGAGTCCTCATTCTATCTGTAAAAAGTCTCCTAATCTCTTGGCTGCCCACATCCTCCACCTGATTCAGGCCTGAAACAATGCCAGAGGGTGGTACAGCCCTGTGCAGGAACAGGCAGTTCCTGGGGTGGTGATCAGGCCTAATAAAGAATGCATAAAATCCTGTGAAACCTGCTTTGCTAAGAATGCCCTCAATTTAAGTGTTAAGGGTCCAAGCATAAAATGAGTTTGTTTCCCAAAGTTGTATGGCCCTTTGACATCACTCTAGCTATCTGACCCTGACTCAGAATAAGCCCTTATAGTTCCTTGAATGTTATCTATTCCTTGATCATTATTTCCTGACAATGGCTGATGAGCTTTATGTATATGCCCTGTATTCCTATGCAGCTAAACTCAATAAAAGCCTATTGAGAAAGGTGCCCAAGGCCTTTCTCCTCTGAGAGACTTGTCAGCCTTTCCTTCCCAAGCAGAGCATGTCTTGGTAGACTTATTCTCATCCGCAGCAGCCAGGAGAGCTCTGTGGGACAAAGCTCCCCCACATCCCCTGAACTTCTTCCATTTCTAGAAGTCTTTGAGTAAACATATAAGGCTGAGAATATAGCTATGTCTATTTTCTTCTCTACCATTGCCCCTCTCCTTTCACCCCACCATCACACCCCCAGCCCCATCCTGCCTCTACCCCATTCCCCTGATACCATAAAACAATTCTACTGAACAAACTTTGAAGGTAGGGGCGGGTTATTTATTAAGGACCCACAAAGATTTAATTGAGTAATGCTGCAATCCAGTCTCAAGGCCCCATGATCTTGATGGGAAAGAGGTATTCCCTATCAACAAGCCTCATATATCTAGTGAGTAGTAACATTCAGAAAAAGCATGGCAATGATAGTTCAAAGAGTTGCAAGTTTCTGAGCTGAAGAATTGTGTTTCACATGACAAGTTCCTTCTGCAGTGATTCCTGTTCACTAATTTGGGTTCACTTGCTGTGCAACATCAGCAAGTATAAAGTCTTAGTGATTTTGAGTATTTGCCACCTACCAATGCAACAACAAGACATACACCTATATTATTGTACAGCTACTCCCCAACACACACACACACACACACACACACACACACACACACACACACGCCATCCTGACCTCAGATATGACATCCATTAAATAAGACTAATCTTAGTTGACTAAATCTATGTCATCTGCTGTTCACTAGTCCAATGAATCAGGAGCACATTTGCTATTAGGTATTAGAACAGTGAACCGAAGGACACTGTGGTGTCTGATGTCTTCTGACTTTATGTCACCAAGCCATTCATCTAAAAGAAACATGAACAAGTTTGGAAATCAAGATTTATCAGCAACCTCTGTAGATTTCATTGGGACTTATCAGGTCTGAATTTCTTATGAAGGGTCTTACAAGAGTTCCTCTAGGCCTTTTACCTAATGTTTATTATTCACTTGATTATTATTTCTTGGTTGAGGGATTCTTGCTGTCACACAGGTCAATCACAGTTTATACTATTCAAGTATATCCTTCTCCTTGGTGGTACATTTTCCTCCAGTCATCTGCTTCCCTTTAAAATGGAATTTATCTGTATTTTTGTCTAACTTCCTTGGTGAGAAGCCTACCAAGCTCCCTATGTCTGTGTTCAGGTGCTGAGTAAATGTGTGCTGGATGTATGTCTTACAACTCCAATAAAATTAATTTTCATTAAGGCTAAGTTTTTTAAATATTGTGGTAGTTAAAGCAATTAAGCAACATTATTTAGTAGGCATGTCTCAGCATCTTGGTCTTCAGATGATAAGATAAAATCTACCTATTTGGGCTATTGCCTTTGCAAAAACATAAAACCATCTGATACTCATTTTAACAGTGCATAAATCATGGCAACATATATAAATCAAGGCCATGTTTTCAATTTCAGACTCCCAGAGCCAAGAGAGATAAGCTGATCTTAAAAGCTGCAATTAAATGAAGGAAACAGATGTCAGAGACTACATTTCAGAGTTTTTCCTCTGTAAGAATGTTAATTTCTCCTATTGGTCCTAACACCCTAAAAACCAAAAAGCTACACAACATACCTTGTCATATTAAGTGCCCCTATCATCTGTAATATAAGCACAAACAAGCAGAGCTAAAATGAATATATGTGTGTATATATACACACACACCCATATATGTATTATATGCTGAATGAATGATCAGAAACATTACATTTCATGTCTCATTTGACAAGATGCCCAAGAATGTAGACCTACTAAATGTGGATTTATTTTGAGAACTATTTAATCAGGTGCTTTAGGAAACAAAGTATAAACACACTATTTTTAAATTAGCTACATATGTTATAATATGTCAAAGGTGCATTGGTATTCAACTTGAGATGGCAGTAATAGTCCAGTTGGCTTCCATAGCCACAAGTTCTACATTGTTGTTGATGTGTACTATGTATTTAGGCCTTCCACGGTTGCATCTCTACCGAACATGTACAGGGTTTTTTTTCTTGTCATTATTCCTTAAACAATACAGTCTGACAACTATTTACACAGCATTTACATTTTACTAGGTTTTATAAGTAATCTGGGGATGATTTAAAGTATACAAGAGAATGAGCACAGGTTACAAACAAATATAATGGCATTTTATATGAGGGACTTGAGCATCCATGGATTTTGTTATCCATGGGGCGTCCTGAAACCAACTCCCTGTGGATACCAGGGATGACTCTATGTTGAAAAAACATTGGAGTGTAAATCAGGTGTGGGTTATAATCTTTATGCTTTCACTGTATTAACCATGGTCCTCAGACAAATCACATAACACTCTCTGTCAGTTCTTCAGCTCTGAAATTAGGATAATAACACCTCTGCTAGCTAATTAGAATGGATGTTGTGAAAATCAAACAAGATAAGGACTTAATAGTGTTTTGAGAAAGTAAAATATACAAACAAATATTTTTTATATGAAACCCATTTTGTGCTTATTAATAACCATTGCACAGGCTAGGTCAGCGATTTCCAACCTTTTTCATCTCGTGGAACATATAAACTAATTACTAAAATTCTGCAGCCCACCAAAAAATATATTTTTTTGCCAGTCTGACCAAAAAATAGGTATACTTTTGATTCATTCACACTGGATGGCTGTCATTTCGTTGGTTGTCATCATTTTTTTATTTGAAAATCTAAGGGGAAAATGGTCAGTGCCCCTGACTAAATAGTCATGTATTGCATGTTTTAAAAGTTCTTGCATCACACCAGTGTGCCTCTTGTACTGCAGCTCACCAGTTGGAAATCACTGAGCTAGATCAATGTTTTAATTTGTTCATTTAACAAAAATGTATTTATTCTTTCTGTGTTGCAACCACAAAACATTTAAAATAACTTGGAGATTCTTACAACTTAATATGGAAGATAGGCATGCACACAAGTAATTGGGCTACAGTGCAATAATGTATGATAATAATAATATGAAACACCCCACACTTCTAAGAGATTATGGATGCAGGAACATTTATTTGTGCTTTCATGAAAAGAGAGGTGATTAAGAAGGACTGGAAAGATGAGTAAGGGTCTGCCACAGGAAAATCAGTGATCACTTCAAGTACAGAAACAAAATGAGCTAAAAGTGAAAGCTAAAACTAAAGAAACTTTTGGAGAACTCTAAAAATTTCAGCAGAGGAGACATAGACTGAATACTGAAAGTGTAGTTGGCTTGGGGGCGAGGATGAATACCGGACAAGTGGAATTCAGGCCATTCTACGTGGTCTGAAGCTCAGGGTGATCTCTGAGTGAAACAGAGGGTCCCAGGTCTTCAGTGTAGCTGCAGCAGTTTACATCATCAGATGAGATGATCCAAAGAGTGTGCAATGGCATCTCTAGCGTATTTGTCACATAGAGGAGACAGTTTTTTAAGATTTTCATTTTGAAAGAATTACAAATCCAAAGATAATTCAGAGAGGACCTATGTACCCATTATTCAGTGTCTCACAATGGTTATATTTTATATAACTGTGGGGTAATATTAAAATCAGGTAATTAACCTTGGTACAATAAGTGAATATAGTTCTATATCAATTTATCACATGTGTACAACCTTCAGAATCAACATACAGAACTACCCCATCACCATGAACATCTCTTTTGTGCTTCCACTTGAGAGCTGTATAACCACACCATCCTCCTTTTTTATCAGTAGGTTAGTCAGCCAACGAGCATTTGCTTCTCATGCAATGGAGGTGAGCCTAGCACAAACTGCAGGGATGCCAGTTAGATGAATATGTTGAGGTATCTTTCCAAAAGAGATAACGAATGGTACATGGTAAGGATATATCATGTGTAATCCATTACATGTCTAAGTGAGAATCTCAATCCAAAAGTTTGAAAGGGAGGAAATTTAAAGCCAAAAAAGTTCATGTTAACCTCATAAGGAAGAAAAAGTTAACCCTCTCTATCTCTGTTTGTGTCTCTCTGCTTCTCTGTATCTCTCTTTCCCTGTCTCTCTGTCTCTCTGTCTCTGTCTCTCTCTGTCTCTCTCTGTCTCTGTCTCTCTCTCTCTCTCACACACACACACACACACACACACACAGTCTCACTTATGCATTCACTCAAACCACAGTTTTGAATGCTTTTCATTTCAACAATTCTCAAGAGACGCTGAAGAAAAGAACATTCAATAAAGTTATATAAGTTTTCTTATTAGGCCTGATATCACTAAACCTGAATTAAAGTGATTTCCCATGATTTGTCCCAAACAGGGCTTTCAGTCATCAGGATGAAATAACACCAGGCAAATCTGACTGAACCTTTGCTTTTATATAAATATTCTACTTTGTTTCCCTGACTTTACTACTGCCTTCTATAGTCTTCAAAAAGCAGCCAGAATAATCATATGAAAATGTAAATCAGACAACAACACCTCATTCTGAAAACTCTTCAGTGGCTTCCCATTGTGCTTGAAATAAAATCCATATGTTCAGTTCTCCCTTCAGGAACAAAGGACTTATTTCACTAGCGTCTGGGAATACGGCCAAGCCAGCTCTCAGGTATCTGCCTTCTTTATGGATTGTCCTGGCTGAAGAATATTGCTTCTCCCAAGGTTACATCTTCTTTCAGGAACAGCCCATATCCAGCGACCGATCAATGTCGCAATATGACTTGGGACAACTCTAAAGGGTCTTCCCAGCTTTAGAGTTCCCGTGGGATTAGCTGGCACCCTGTTAGAACTGCAGTGCAGTTAGTTCATCATCTCCTTTTGCCCCACCCTCAGCCGTCCTTGTCTTTCAAAGGTGATCCTGATAGCACTCCTAATAAATATCCCACATGCTAATGTCTATCCTAGAGACTGTGTCCAGGGAACCCAACCTGGGCCCTGACCACAGCCTACCCGGATCTACATAATCAGAGTTCTGCCTGCCTTTCCAGTTTACCTCACTTCATTGCCTCTTTTCTCACAATTAGATACAATATCTTCTCTTGGTTTCATTTCCCTCTGCTGGAGCTCTCTCCTGGCTCTTTATTCCCCTGGGTGTTTCTTATTTATCAAACATCAGCTCCTCCAAGTTCCTCCCAGACCACCTTATCTCTAATAACCCCTAGAAATTTCTACTTCCCACATCATACTCTGTTTCTTTTTCCCTTCATTGTGCTGTTATTAACTTTCATATGATCTTGATTGTCTCCTTTCTCTTGACTAGAAGGTCCAGGAAAGCAGGGACCATGTCTGTTTGGTTCACCATTGTATCCATAGTGCTCAAAAGAGTACTCCACACAGAAGGAGTGATCGGTACCTATCTGCTGAGTGGGTGGAAAACTCAATCATGCCTCAGGAATAAATTTTATTTTTCTGATCTCTTAAGAGAACTTTGTTTCCTATTTTAAGTTTCGTGATTGGTGTGATAGCAGAGTCAGTAACACTTGGCCCATACCCCCACACACAGACCACTTTGATATCAGTGTACTGCATACAGATTCTCTTCAAATTGTGATAGGATTTTAAGTGGTACACATTTTAATTTGACTTATTAAAATTGACTCCTGTATTTAGCATTCTTCTGGAGTTACTGGACTATTTTGAAGACAATGCAATCGTTTTAAATTATGAAGACATTTCTTTGGGTTGTGCCATTATGGAAAACAATTGTCCTTTAATAGAAGAGCTCAGGTATCCCTACTCAATTCTCTAAGGTGACGGATTATGCAAGAAAGTGACAGACAAGCATGACCTCTGACCATGAGAGAATGTGAAAACTCTGGAGAGGCAGAAGACATGGAAGCATGCTGCAGAATAAAGTAGGTAAGGGCTCCAAACACTCACATGTGAATTCACTTATGGAAATTGCTCTTTTGATGAATCAGAGCAATCACAGTGAGACACTCAGATTTAAAGTGAAAGGGAGAGCCTGCCCATAAATTCTACGAAATATATATCTTAGAACTTTCTCGGGGCCTGGACCAAATAGCAAATACCTACCTGTCAAATGACTATGCTGTATTTCGCTATCAGGAATCTAATACACAATTGTGCTTTGAAGTTCCTGGGACTCATTTGTGTCCACATGTTCTTTAATCTTGGGCTCCCATTTGTGCGCATACCAACACCTGGCTCTGGCAAGAAACCAGAAATAATATTCAAAGCAATTCTGTGCCGCCAGTGCTGAGTACAAACAGCGTGGTGATGGATATTTTACTTATGTTACTCCAAGTTTGAATTGCAAAAGGCTGAATAAATCACCCTAACTTCAATATCCTAACATCCTTCAAAATGACTAATTAACTTTGCCACAGAAACATCTTTCTGAAAAGAAGGCACCTTTTGATAGAAAATAAATTTTCTCCAGGCATATATTTCTAAAGTGTGAATATTAATCAGTCAACCTAGGGAGAAAATATGAATATTTTGATGGGGATCTATTTTTATTAATAGAGTAAACATAATTCAGTGTTGGTTCTATTCTAACACTCCCTTGTCAATTAGTTTTTCTAACAGCGACAGAATTTTTTTTTCCCAACTTCTAACATGGAAAGAGCTCTCTCCTATGCAGATTCTTTCATATAAGATCACAAGTTTTAACTCAAATTTGGATTATTAAACACTATTACCAGTAAGAGATTTATTGTTTAAATTAAATCTCCTTTAGTTTTATATACTTGAAATTTTCAGATAAATAATTTTTTATTCTATGCTTTAAAATGTGTAGCTCCTTTTTGTTTATACTCACTAGACTTGCATCCATCAACCAATATTTTAGCACCTTTCACATAACGAAAGCCATTTATGGAACAATATGAGGGGAAAATTAACTCAACATTTAAGATACCAAGTTTTTTAAAAGTAAAGTGGTGGTCATACCCAAAGATTTTTATAGTAATAAATATAATAGTAAGTCAAGATACATAATACAAATGATAAGAATTTTATGGATAAATTTCAGGCTTTTTTTTATCTTGTGCCCACATTTGTAATTAGTCTTTTATATCTCCTGCCCATGATATTAATTAGTGCATATTTTTAATTAGTGCATATTGCAAGTATAGTTACCCAGAGATCTTTTCCATATATCAAGCTTCTGAAGTTCAGCTTTTACTACATTTTTCTTTTTTTATCTTTATTGTATTTTCCACTCCTATTTAGTCCCTTTATGCCAGCCTTTCCCCCACAATCACCCCACTGTTTTCCATGTCCATGAGTCCTTTCTCCTTTTTGCTCAGTCCCTCCACACCCTAACTTCCCCTGCCCCCACTAGCTGTCATCCTGCTCTCCATCTATGATCTGTCCCCATTTCCCTTGTTCAGCTTGTTCATTAGATTCCACATATGAGTGAAATCATATGGTATCCATCTCACACCTGTCAGAATGGCTATCATCAATAAATCAACAAACAACAAGTGCTGGCTAGGATGCGAAGGGGAACCCTTTTGCACTGTTGATGGGAATGCAGACTGCTCTAGCCACTGTGGAAAGAGTCTGGAGATACCTCAAAAAATTAAAAATGGATCTGCCTTTTGACCCATTGATCTCACTTCTGGGAATATATCCAAGGGAACCCAAAACACTAATATGAAAGAACATAAGCACCCCTATGTTCATTGCAGTGTTATTTACAATCACCAATATATGGATCAGCCCAAGTGTCCATCAGTAGATGAGTGGATAAAACAACTATCATATACTTACACAATGGAATACTACTCGGCCATAAAAAGGGAGAAAATTTACTCTTTACTACATTTTATGTATTAGTCTATGCCTCACAGAGAGATCCCAGACTAATGATATGAATGAAAACAATGATGGAAAATGTGCACTCTTATCCATTATTTATTGAATGATAAATATATCAGTATACAAATAAATCAATATTTGATTAATATTTAAATCAATATTTTAAGAAAAATCAGTAAAATATATGAAAAGGGGCAAAGTGTATACACAGGAAATCTTTAAGAAACTACCATTTCCCAGTTTACATTGGGTAACAAAGAAATACACAAATCAATTATTATGGTCTGACATGGATTTTGGAAATTTGAAATGGGGCTTAGAATTCTAGTTCTCAAGACTGTCATCAAAGCTTACTGATCAGTCTTTGTGGTTCTAAGTAATTTGCTTGATACCTGATGAGTAGGCGAGCTCTTTAATTTGCCCAAACCAGTGTAAAACGTTGCACTATGATAATTACACTGTTATAATAGGTGAAAGTTAGCACTGTCCCAGGCACACTGGGATGGTGGGGAACCTATTAATTGGAAAAAAATAGATAATCATTGGAACAGCATGTCCATTTCTGGATAAATAGACTATTGTAGCTTGAAAAAGAGATATGCCCATCCATATAGCAGATAACCAGTAAGTTTTATTCATTTTAGGTCATTAATGAAGTCCCAGGTTTAGAGAATATGAAGACGTTGCTGCTGCCCAGAAAAAAAAAGATATGCTACCCTTTCCACAATAGTAATTGTTGTTGGGACACACCCAACTCCTAGGCCCCATCTGTGGTACTGATGCCCAACTTCTCTGCATCTGATAGTGGCCTTGTGGTTAGCTCTGATACATAAAAGGTGAGCAGACACAAGGGTTCAGTTTATTTTTTTAAGATTATTTATTTATTTTTAGACAGAGGGGAAGGGAAGGAGAAAAAGAGGGGGGAAAAGAGAGGAAGAGAAACATCAGTGTGTGGTTGCCTCTCACATGCCCCCTACTGGGGACCTGGCCCACACACAACCCAAGCCTGTGCCCTGACTGGGAATAGAACCGAAGACCCTTTAGTTTGCAGGCTGGTGCTCAATCCACTGAGCCACACCAGCCAGGGCAAGTGTTCAATTTCTGATTGACTTGATACTGAGCTTCCTCTTCAGTGGATGGAAAGACAATAGAGGGAACCTTCTTGGAAGTCACCTGTTGAAGGTATCAGATCCACTCTCAGACTGGATCTCTACTTATCCTGGGGCAGAGTGCCTACCCAACCCAATTGCTAAGTTCACTTCAAAACTATTACACAAAAGAAGTAAATTTCTAAGTCCTTAAACTGCAATGTTAGTTGGGTCTCTTTATTAGGCAGCCTAGCCTTCAGCCCTAAATCATGCAGGGCAAGAAGTTACATCGATCATCTCTCTTTAATTAGGAGCAACTGACTCAAGACCAACGGGATGAAAGATAGGAGGGTTTATTTTGGAAAACGTGTCTGCAGTTTTAACAATGCAAGTGTATACTTAGTCTGTTGCTTTGATAGTGAGAGGAGTGAAACCAAAGCTGAAACTGTACAGTTTAAGGAAGCACCATTCACATTCACATCACCATCTAGTGGAATGATGTCCCTGGAGCTGCTCACTGTACTACCTGGACAGACATAGACAAGCAGGTGAAAGACAGCGTCAACCACTCCGTGTTTCTATTCTAATTTGTCTCCTGGGAATACCAAGCCAAGCTGGATCCATAGTATTTTCTCCTGTTTCTTGGTGTTGCATGTGTAATCTGTAATTTGTTTCATTTATTATCTTTTTCTGCAGTTTTTAGCACTTTTTGGTATCTTCTTCAAACTGTCTCCTCACTTGTCACTCCTATTGTGCCTATTGTCCCAGTTTTAAGCCTCTAACCTCAAAGTAGCCTTCCACCGTGCTTCCTGACTGATCCAGCTACCGGGGCTATCTTCTCCACCAGAAGGTGGTTTCCCAGCACACTTTCCCTGTGGAACACGCTGAGGCATGATTAAGCAGTAGCCAGCTGGAGGAGTTGCGAAAACTGAGTATCAGAGCGAATGCTCTGCTGAGTTGGACCAGGAGAATGAAAGACAGCTTGGGGAAGCCCTAAAAGTGTCAAAGCCCTCAGGGTCTCTTACAGTACTAGGTGGCATCTAAGGAGAGCTACCATGATCCCTGATAGCCTAGAGCAGGAGTGTCAAACTCATTTTCACCAGGGGCCACATCAGCCTCTCGGTTGCCTTCAAAGGGCCGAGTGTAATTTCAACTCCTTATCAGTGAAGGAGTAATTACATTTGTCCAGCAGCATTGGCATCACCTGAGAGCTGTTAGAAATGTAGAAACTCAGGCCCCACCTTAGGACACCTAAATTAGAACCAGCATTTTCACAGGATTTGGAATTTAAGAGATGATTTGTATACACATTAAAGTTTTCAAAGAACCAGGCTGGTTGGGATCAAACACAGAGTCAAAAGATGGAGACAAAGCATTGACCCATGGAAAGATTCCGAATTCAAGACTAAGTCAGCAGGACAGTGACGTTAAAGGAGAGCTCTGTCGTGCGTAAGCTTTTTAGCAGGAAAAACGTGTTGCTTAGTGATTGGTGAATCTTCATCAGACGCTATAAGGACATGGTGAGATTCCCGAATTTTATTTGCTAAGTAATATATGATTGCTTCTAAATAAATGTTATTTTGAGGATAAATAGATCAGCATGTTTCCAAAGTGGATGAAATTCAAGTGAATGATTTCTCCTGCTTCTTCTAGAAGGGGCCCTGAGCCAATTAAAGAATAAAAGCTCAGCCTGGGATTGATTGTCACATGTGCCTCTAACAAAAAAATAGAAGAGGCTTTTTTCATCCTTCCTAAATCTCATATTAAAATGCTATCATTCTAGATACATTGTTGGATTGCAACCCATTAAAAGAAACACAAAAAAAACATAAAGCAGGTGTATCTCTCAGTTTTGGTGAGAAAATAATTAAATTTGGACTAATTTCCTACAAAACCACTATTTTTCTATGTAAGATAAGCAATTACAATCCTCTAAAGACTAGATGAAAAGTCATTCATTTAAAATTTTGAGTACATTTACTAAGGCTTACAAATTTTCCAGTAAGGGTACCGCTGTATCAGTATGGTTAACAAAAAGAAATAATGTCAGACAGAAAGTAAGGGATCCAGAGGAAGGTGAAAATATTATAATACATTGTAACGAAGAACTTCAGCTTTTCCTGTGTTTATTACACACGCAAAACAGCAGATCCGAGGAGCTCTGAATCCAAATAAACCAAACTTCCTTTCAAGCACCACTAAACCAATTCCAGAATAGTAGACTCTGTTGGAAAGGCTGGCAACTAAGTAGGAAATAGGAACAAAAGAGGGACATTAGGGATCACTTCAAGTGACCATAAATCAAAGCAGCTCAAGCTAGAAAAACGTCTTTATAGTTCAGCCAGTGAGGAAAGCCAAGAGCAGGCCTGCCAAAAGGGTTCTTGAATCTTTTTTTTATTTCTCCCTTTCATGAAAAAATAATGCCTAATATCACTTTTGTTTTGAGTCACAATAATTTATAAATGCCCTATGAAATTTTATCCATGCTACAGATCCGAATTCACAGAGTCACAAAAAAATTCACCAGTGCTATATTGGGAGGAAATCTTTTTCTTGGCTGGTGTGGAGTGTGCAGAATGTGAAAAGGTTTTATAGGTAATTAATGTTGCTCTGATACAAAGCCAGAGGTCATAAAAATCAGGCCCATTAATTTAATTATATATTAGTTGAAGCTGCAAGCCCTTCCCTCTAAAATGCATCTACTATCTTTAAAAAAAACTCCTCGACGCATGCCAATTGCGAGAATAAAGAAAACTTCAACATGAGACAGTCGTGCCAAGGATGCTGTGGGATGTGATTTTGATCATTTCTCTGCCTTTTAAGTGGAATCCAAAAGGAAATTTTCAAACAAAGAGTCTTGTTTTGAAGCTTTCATCCTCTAATGCAAACACCAAAACAGAAATCCCAGACACCGCTCCCCCATCCTTCACAGCACATTCAAAGGTACATAATGGGATAATGTGTCTGTCCTAATAAAGGCTAAGGGAATTCAACAAAAAAAACCTTACAGAGTTAGCCTAAATGGTGTGGTGAATTCTGAATCCTAATGCTTTGGTTATTAGGACTTCCTGCTGGAGACAAGGAAACTGTTGGGTAAGAAATGTTAATCACTAAAGGAAATACTAAGACAATGTCAGGAAAAGCCACAGTCAGAAACATACCCATGCTGCTATTATTCTTAATACTTATCATGGTGGTATGGTGATTATCTTTCACAAATTATTTGTAAAACACAGTAACATCAAAGAAAATGTTAAAGCAAATGGATTAAGTGAATTTTTCAAGTCCCTAAACGTGACAGTTGTTAGCAGTGTTCTTTCACAGGTGCATGTATTTTCATAGTTCAATGCAGAATGAAAACATCGCTTTGTATGTGATATTTTTATTTGACATTGTGAGCATAATTTTTACTTGTCAATTTTTATAGTTATTACTAAACACATTATTCAATTTTGCTGTTGGAACATAGTATGCTAAATAAATTTTCACAATACATATAAGACAAATAGATTATTTCTACCTTTTTACTTTTATAGATACAACAGTACAATGGTAGTTATAGCTTATTTGCTTATTCAGAATTATTTCCTTACTATGAAGGCCTCAGTCTTAAATTTCCATGACAAGAGATTTATTTATGGTTCCTTTCATAAATATCCACATTACTTTTCTTGGTGTTTTTCCCAATTATGCTCCTACCAAAAATTAATAAGGGTAGCTAGCACTCCCACAAGAATCTTTTTAATGATGATGACCATCTTAAACAATTTAACTAATACAGGGTGGAGCAAAAGTAGGTTAACAGTTGTGAGTACATGAAACAGAGTTTATTCTTGCATTATTTATTGATTATTATATTTTTCCATAGAACAACTGTAAACCTACTTTTGCCCCACCCTGTAGCTGTGTACTACTTTTTCTTTAGTTTAGATCACTTTTTAAATGTTCTAGAAAAATTAAAATTTTTCTTATACACTTTTTAGAAATTATATACGTAACAACTAACAAAAATAATATTAAATTTTCATGATTATTTTATGTATAGGAGCATGAATATTTCCTTTTTATGAATTATTTGTTCATATTGTCAGTTTATTTTATAATAGACATAGAATTTTACTTATTATCCAAGTTATTATTATATTGTGCTTATCAACTTTCTGAAAATGATATTTTCCTAATCTGTTTAAGTTTCATTGCATTTTAAATTTACTTCTGTTAATTATCTTTATTTAGAAAATTGAAAGTTTATACACATTAATGTGTTAGTATATTTCATGAACAATGCCTTTTAAACTTTAAAGTAATAACAAAGAATATGGTATTAAATTTTCATGCATGTCAAAACATAAAAGCTCAAAGGCAAACAAAAAACTGAAACAATGTTCACAAGAAATTGCTTAATAAAGCATTAACATCCTTCCTATATCAAATACTCACATAAGTTGAAACTGAAAACCTAGAAACCACAGTAGATAAACAGGCAAAGGGGAAAAAAATCTCAAAAAGGTAAGTGAATACAAGCCAACAAGTAAAAATATCTTTATTTTTACCCATAATCAAAAGTGCAAATGGAAAACAGTTATATTTCGCCTGTTGCCTACCCACACCCTGGATATGACACAGTAGCTGAGCCTTCCACTTCTGCATTCTCTGTCCCTCTCCCTCCTGCCTTCAGCTCCACTATGCCGGAGGCCAGAGGACACCAGAGGACACCTGTGGCCAGAGCCAGTCAATAGATTAGATATGCAACCACTTCCCTCCTGACATGTGGAAACCAACACTCATAAACCCCGTAAAGTACAGATAGCAGCCAGAAGAAAAGGAGGGGAAAGTCTGGCGGAAGAAGGAAAGGTACTCCGAGAGGGAGACATCGTGTTGGATAGAGAGCAGCAGTTTCATACCTGAACTGGACTAAAAACGGCTCAACTCTTCTGAGCTCCAGATTAAATCTGATGTAGTTTTCCCATAGCTGAGGGAGAGTAAGAACTTGTCAAAAATATAAGTAGTTAAGAATAAAGCTGGATCAGACCACTCACATTTAAGTGATAGCTGTCAGGTTATAGCATGTATTTATATAAAATTAGCCAAGTTTTCACTTTTTGTTGTGAATAATCAATACTACCAAGGCGCAGTGAAAGTGGGAATCGCATACACAGTTGGGGAGAATGAGATGGCTGTCCCAATGCTACCAGTAGCTACCAGTAGCAATGCTACCTCCTGGGGAGGCTCCCCACTGGGCTCCTTGGCTCCTGACTTCTTCCTAGTGGGAGGGTGAGCTTTCCTGCCTGGCCCAGGTTTACCATCATCCCCTGATGGCCAGCCTGTTCCCCCAAGGGGATGGCCCATGAGCATCTCTCTCCCTCCCAGAGTTCAGTTCCTATGCCCCTGTGCCTCCAAAAGGAGGAAACTCTCCTGTTTCCCCCTAAGTCCTTATTTTCCTCCTCTCTTAAAAATTGTTGACAGGGAATCCTCTTGGTGGGAAACTCACATCTCTCTCTATGTTTTGGGGTTGGACTTTTCCCAGGCTTCCATGAACACAAGTTACCTCAATACAAAACTTCACATCTTCTCAGAAACAACTGCATTTTTGTTAATTCACTGCCTGAGGTCCTCCCCAGGTCAGCACGTTGGTAATTGTCTTAAATCAACATACTTAATGACAGCCCTTCAGGGAGACAGTTTCCTCCCAGAGTGAAATCATATCTCCATTCTAGAAAATAAATTTTTTGTAACTTTTTTTTATGGTTCAGTCTTTCCCAATTATGAAGGTCCAGGTTCTCCTAGACACCTGACAAAATAACTCCATAAACAATGCCAATAACTACCATTTATTTTGAATGTAGAGTGTTAACCAGTTTTTAAATATATTTTCACATTTCACCCAGCAAAAATTAAACTTTGTTTTGCATAAGCTCATATGTTGTAATAGTTCTACTTCACAGAAAAATAAATGGCTTATTTAAATTTCATAGCACAAACTCATTAGGCTGTGAGGGAGATGTAATTATCCATGTTGTATAGATGAAGAAACTGAGGTTCAGAAGGATTTTGAATGTTACCAAATGTTGCATCAATAAGGGACCCAGTCAGAATTCAGCCCATCTAATTGCAGAACCCTTCCTCCTTGCTGCCTGTATCAAGGCAGTATTTACAGTGAAGATTGTTTCTTAATACCTTGTCTAGCGATGACTTCTTTGAGGGAAATATGTCATGTCCCTTGAATTTAGTAATTAATATAAATTTAGTCATTAATACTGTCAAAGAAAGAGAAGCTTCAGATTATGGCTTTATCGTATCAGGACAAGCTATAGAATCTTCTACTGGAGGATTCCTGCTGAAAACTCAGTAAACAATTTGCTAACAATAGTGTTGATTCCAAGCTAAAATACAATGTATTTAAAATATTTTCCTTAGTTGAAAAGAGATCTTCTTTTAAAATGAATGTGGAAAATATGCTCAGTCTTCTCTAAAATCTGTTTCTGTTTGATAGATCATTTCTCTTTGGTAAACAGAATTTCTGTTTGAAATCAGATATTTTGCTTTGCACTGTGATCCTGTGTTTCCAGTCCTCGTGACTCTTTAAATATTCTCTGAAAAAAGACACAAACAATCCTACATAAATAATTCACTGCACTTCTTTCAAGAACACTAGTATTAATTAGTGTTTATTTGTTTGTTTATTTCTGTGCTTGTTCTTTGGAGGAGAGCCCAGTGTAAACAAGGGTTAATGTAAAACCTTCCATTTTTTTTCATTTTTTGTGAAAGGAGCTTTCTTCCTTGGAGCTGAATAACAACGTATCTGTCCTGCAAAATAAACCACTCCACTGTCGCAGATATTTGGGAATGAATGCTTGCCCACTAATTGGCTTCAGCTGTTTTTTCTCTTCATTATTTGAACTGAGAAAACAGCTGTTTTGGCAAATGGTTAAGCTCTAAGTCACACGGTTAGTGACTTATGCACTTGAACGTGCTAATGGATGCCTTGTAGAGAGTGGTTTTGTTTGTTTGATTGTTACAGGCCATAGTTAATGAATCACAACTTTCTTTAAACACGCAGCAACCTAATCTCATGAAGCAGCTCTTAATTTGGGAAGTTCATGTTCAGAACATTTTTTAGCTTAGTATAATTCGCTTAATTTTACCTCTCCATGATAACAAAAAAGGAGAAATTGGAAATAAAGACTGTATTTTTATGAAATTTGATGTATTTACAAGTGAGCAGAGAGTCAGTTGTTGCAGAACAGAGTATAAGTGGGGAAAAGAAAATGAAACAATTTATCTTTTGAATTATTTGAGCTAACTCTACTTCTTGTAGTGTTTTCCTTTGAGCGAACCCATTAACATCAAGAATATTGGCATTCAGTTACCGGTGCTGGGGTGAAATTCCTAAAGTTACTCAGAGACATTTTTTGAGCACTGTGATCAGACCAGGTCACCCATGAATGCTGAAGCTCTTACAGAATTAAAATAAATTCTGTCATCCCGGTAGTGGTATTTACAATGGGCTAGATTCAACCAGCTATAGTCACAAAGTGAATGTGAGTTTAGAGCATCTAGCAAAATAACAATATTTAATATCAGAGATTTTATTTTTTAAATCTAATGTCTTCAAGCATATTTTATCTTAATTCATACTAGTAGTTGAGATGATACCTTTCAAAGACTTTCAATATGGGCCACTTCAGTCTCCTCAAGGAACCTATTCTAAGCTTTAATCCTTGAAAAAAAATTGTTATTTTGCCTTAAAAAGAGTTTATCTAATTTTTGTCCAGTTTAACTTTCATAGGATGATAGCATGCGATGAGTTGACAGAACAGTAGTAGCTCAGTCCTCTCATGATACAGATAAGGAAGCAAAGTCTTGAGGAGGTTGAGTGTATTGTTCACACATGGAAGCAGGCAAATTTGCTCAAAATGGAATACGTCAAAGTTTTTTAGAACCTTTTGAAGGTGTTGGTTTTGCATGTATGCCATGATTTTGCCCTGTCCTGCCCTTGCCTTTTCCTCTGGGCTAGTCAGGCTCAGATTAAAACTGTGTTTGGGGTAAACTTCCATGAATGCAGAACAACAGCAAGGAGGAGTAAAGACCAAGAAGAGCTGAGAACTGGAGTTCACAGAAAGAGCTGATCACCAACAGCCTAGGAAACAGAATCATTAGATGGTGGTTCAATTGTTTCATCTAATATTAATGTCAAGGGAGAAACTTGGAAGTTGAAAGGGTTGGAGACACTAAAATATCATGATAGTACATAAGAAAAAGATGAAAGAATAAATACAACCACTTTGAATAACCAAGTGGATTTTCAATAATATCTTCATTGATGGAGATAAGTGTCATGTTGCATTTTTTTTCATGGTGTATTTTTGAATCTCACAGGTATTATATATAACATAGGACTGGAATCTGTAAGGGATCTTTACTTCTTCTCCCTCTCTGCATCTAACTCAAGCCAAGGTATACACTGACCAAAAGAAAGGAAATACAACAAACAGGAACATGATTTACTAGCTTAAAGGGAATTATTATTTTTTAATTATGTTAGAGCACACTCTACTCCACTTCCTGCTCCTTTGAGCTCAACTCTTCATCCTTTACCCAACCAGAATGGAAATCCAAGTGCGCCCTGGGACTGAAAGTAAAAGAATACAGAGCACTATACAAGCACTATAGGTATTAGGATGCTGGATGAAATGAGCAAAACATCTTTAGAAGCAAAGGAGGAGATATATCATGACATGTTACATACTAGATGTACTATGTTGAATAGTGTTCCCTCAAACTCATGTAATTCCTGGAACCTCAGAACATGACTTTATTTGGAAACAAGATCTTTACATATAAAAAATTTTTTTCTGATATTCCACAGAATTTTAGTAATTAGTTTGTGTGTGCCATGAGATGAAAAAGGTTGAAAACTGCTGACCTAGAGTATTCAGAGAGAACATGAAGCTGCTGGCACCTTGACTTCAGACTTCTAGGCTCCAGACCCGTGAAAGAATAAATCTGTTGTTTTAAGGCACCTAGTTTGCACTATGTTGTGACAGCAGCGCTAGGAAATTAATTCAGTGGAATGGTGTGGAATGTTGACTCTCATCTATTCTATAGCATTCGAAGAATTGCAAGGTGAGCAAGTCTCTGTGGGTTAAATAACCCAAAAACATGAACAGAGAATGATAAATTCTTATGGCAACAGATCTGAACTACACTGGACTCCTAATGTCAGAAATGCATAAACAAAGGAAAGGACAAATTGCAAAGAGTTGGATGTTTCTAATACACCAGAGAGACATAGAGATTCTCAAAACAAAATTCTCATAAGAAAAAGTGAGCTCTCCAGTACAAACATATAAAATAAACAAATTGAAATGCCATACTTTTTAAACCTAATTGGTTGGCGAAGATGAGAAAAATTGTTTTACCTGTTGTGAGTATGGGAGGAGACACTCTGCACTGCTGTGCAAAGTAGGGTCATTGAACCGGTGTTGATCCTCAAGCTCTTTGTTGCTGACTCACAGGTGAAAAAATACAAAACTTGAAAGTTAAGTGTTTAAAATTTTATAGCAAACTGAACTTGCTATGACAACCAAACAAACAATTAGTAGGTTTGTCTGGTTGGAAAGGGTATAGACTGATTCGGCTGTGCCAGTCACGTGATGAAACTCATGTCTTCTCAGTTGCATGCTAATGATAAAAAATAGATCCATGTTTTAACAGGCAGTATTTTTCAGTTTTATAGAGATATTACTGGTATGTAACATGTAAGATTAAGGTGTACAACGGGATGATTTGCTACACATATATATTGTGAAATGATTCTAAATAAGGTTAGTTAACACCTATATCTCTCATATATTGCATTTAATTTTGTAGCTTAATGCTAAAACAAAAGTACCTTGTGTATGGTAGTGTACTAGCTAATAAGGCAATAAAGTTCTCAAAACGTAAGGAGACATATATACCATATAAGGAAATAAGTTGAAACCAAAGAATTCTTCAAAAGAAAAATATTAATAATTTTACATAGGCAAATGTTTAGCATTTTACATATAAATATTAGTTCTCTTTAAGTTTCTTTTCAAGCAGCACTAAACTTTGCTAAGATTAAATAGCTGTATGAAATGGCTGACACACTTGGTTACAGATGCAGAGACGGCTTGCAAATGTTGGGTAAATCTGGGCAGAGAATGAAGCTAAAGCACCACTTTTCCAGACAGCATAGACCCACCTCTTCAGGAATTTATCAATTTTATATGGCAAACCAACTCATAAAATTAATAAACTAGCAGAGTATTTTCCATAGCCATTTGACAAATGTACAGACAACTGCTAACGTGGCGACCGTTTTTAGTATATGGGTAACTGGAACACGTTGCTGCCATGAAGGAAACATTACTTTTTTCAGTTCATTGTCAGTAAACACAGCTAGAGCTGAACTTTCTAAGTTACAAGGGATTGCAGTGTCAACAAGTGTTGTTTTAATTTTGAGTAGGAGCATGTTCTTAGGCCACAGTTGCAATGACAGAAAACCATTCCGAAGTAGCAACCAGATTAAGGTCTGAATATGAACACTGCTTCCTGCATTTTGAGCAATTCTGGTGTAAAAATCACATCAGCTGAACTGAACAATGTGCTAGGAGTGTAATAAAATGTATGAAGTAGATAAAAGTCAGTGTGTTAAGTGCAAGGTTTTTCCCTCTACAAAACTATCAGTCCATTAATCATAAACAACAGATACTATATCTTAAGGGATAACGATTATCAAAGCAAAAAAGCTTTTTGGAAATTAGAAAATAAACCCTCAAAATTTTTAAAGAATAAAAACCAGTTTGCTCTCAACATTTTAAAGGAGTGAAGTGTTCAGCCAGACTGACTTATTTGTCTACTTGGTATGTCTTATGATCTTAATATTAGTACTCCCATACAAGAAGGAAGGCAATATATTTTTCAGTGGCAAACAGAAAGTCAAAGGCAAAAGTCGAACTTAGAACTTTGGAGGAACGCAACAATTGTTTGTGAAGCAGGTCGTTATCTTGATGTCCCGTCACACATCTGCATCGCACACTGTCATGTGGGTGTGAGGGACAGCAGTACATGGATACTTAGTTGATTTAGAGATTCCTAGGACATTTCTGGAAAGATACATAAATATGGTGATTTTCTCTTTAAAAAGAATGGGATTGGAGGGTGCAGTGAAATTTATTTCTCATCAAATACCTTCTTTTATATTTAAATATTTGAGTAACATATATAAACTACTCAAAAATATTACAGATAAAATTAAGTAATGAAGCATATTTGTGAAATATATCTTTAAGAATCTGTGACTTATCTAAGCATGGAAAGAGACATTACATGTGCTCTTTCTCTCATTCACTTTAATACCAAAGCATTGAGTAATTTTTATAGATTCTATTATTTATTGGCCTTCTCCAAAATTCATATACCCATGACTCTGAACTTCTTTCAAACTTTATGTTCATCACATTCCAATAAGATAATACCAAATCAGTCCTGACAGTGCCCAGAAGTATATCAGGAGCCCATTTTGATCAATAGGTAGGGTCTAGGATGTATTCCTCTCTCAAAACTCAGTATCTACTATACCTAGGACCTGTCCATGTATACACACATACTCTAAATTAGCCTATACTCTTAGCCAACAAATCTTTATAACTAGAAGCCTATTTTTGTATAGATATATGCTACATAATTATAGATATGTACAGATATCTAGTTACATATATTTTTTCCACATTCATACATGTTCCTGTGTCTTTTGTTGGTGCTACAGTCATGCCTTGGAATAAAGTCAAATTAATAACCCACAGCTGCTAATCCTACCAGAAGAAGGACTAGCATTCCTCTCAAGAATTGATTGTGAAGCACTGAAGAACAATTAAAATCTGAAATTGTTCACTATCATTCTCCCATGAGCTCATTTTAATGTGTGATTTTGACTCCAGGATTCTGACCAAGGCTGTATCCCTCTGGAGAGACCCTGTTGGAAGTCAGCCCTGGTGTGCCCACCATGACTGCTCAGTGCCTTACCTGGCAATCAATGGCAGAGACCAACAGTGACCCCCTATATGGCATAATTTACAAAAGAAGAGAAGCAGCCAGTCATCGGCGAATCACATGATGGAGGCAAATATTTATCCTCACTCAAATAGGCAATTTTCCTGATATGGATATGCCTCCTTGGTCCATAATTCTTTCGCCAGCATCACTGTCCACAGACTTAAGACATGGCCAGCCATTCATCATTTTGGTGACACGTAATATTAATTCTGATAAAGGAGCTCATTTCATAGCACAGAAGCAAATGGCTTGTTGGAAGGGTGAGTGGCCTACTTAGTTACAGTGGCAGCTGGATTTTGTCTTACAGGATGCAGTACAGGGTGCATGGTCCTATGAAGAATGGCAATCTGACTACCATCTTAGCTGAACTACAGGTCAGGTTGATCTAGATGCAGAGTTAGTTCTCTAACACTGAATTCGCAATCTATCACCTGATTAGCTCCAATGTGTTTCCAGGTGTCAAAGTTCACATACTGCTACTGTATTTCATGAATCACCACTTTTTTTGTAAGGTGTCTTATTGCTTTAGGTACCTCTAAGAAAAATAAACTTCTGTATTAAAATATGACACAATGGGCTTTTTAAATTACATTAATTATATGATATGACAGTCTTATTTCTGAGAAATACAGTATTGTGAAAACACTAGAATAAAGATGACTCTTGCAAAGAAACCATTGCCCTAGGAAACTACTTCAAGTCACATTATACAATCATACAGACAAATTGAACCTCACAGTTTAACTATAATTTGACAACATTTCTAAAGAAATCTAGTATGAAAAAATAGATAAGCCAGAGGGGAGGTGGGAGGTAATAATGAGGGGGAAAGAGGGGAAGGGTTTTCAGCAACATCTATAAAGGACACATCAACAGAGCCAAGGGAAGGTGGGGTCGAGGGTGGGGATGGCTGGGGTGTACAGACAACTGTACTTGAACAACAATAAAAACTAAACTTAAAAAAAGAGTAAATAAAGGTGGCATTATCTTTTAAAAAAGAAATAGATAAGTACTTTATTGAAGTACATATAATGGCTGAAATAGATGTGTATAAACAGAAGATGCACTATTTTATATACATAAAATACATTTATAAAGTCAATATATTTATGAAAAATGCTCAACATCACTAGCCATTAGAGAGACACAAATTAAAACCACAATGAGATACCACTGCACACTGGTCAGAATGGCCAATTGTTGAGTTATTCATTAATAACTCAACAAATAGCAAGTCCTGGTAAGGTTGTAGAGAAAAGGGAACCCTAGTGCACTGTTGATGGGAATGCAGACTGGTATAGCCACTGTGGAAAA
The DNA here is from genome assembly GCA_028533065.1 of Trachops cirrhosus. Classification (NCBI taxonomy): domain Eukaryota; kingdom Metazoa; phylum Chordata; class Mammalia; order Chiroptera; family Phyllostomidae; genus Trachops; species Trachops cirrhosus. The sequence goes on along the minus strand of CM052541.1, from coordinate 154,188,731 downwards.
CCATATGGAATTTCCTCAAAAAACTAAAATTGACTGAGTGGGATTATACCCTAAGAATCCTGAAATACCAATTAAAAAGAACCTATGCACCCCAATGTTCATAGCAGTGTTATTTATAATAGCCAAGTGCTGGAAACAGCCTAAGTGCCCAGTAAAGGAGTGGATCAAACTGTGGTACATTTACACAATGAAATACTATGCAGCAGAAAGAAAGGAGCTCCTACCCTTTGGGATGGCATGGATAGAACTGGAGAGCATTACGCTAACTAAATGAAATAAGCCAGGCAGTGAAAAACAAATGCCATATGTCTCACCTGTAAGTGGAACCTAATCAATACAACCCACAAATGAGCAAAATAGAACCAGAGACATTGAAATAAAGAAAAAACTGAAAGTGACCAGAGGGAAGGGGGTCGCGGGTTAATGGGGGGAAGACTCAAGTCAAGGAACATGAATAGAGGATTCAAGGGCACAGACAATGGGGGTATTAACTCTAGGAGGTGGTTGGAAGGGGCAGGGGAGAGCAAGGGGAAAAAAGGAGGGACAACTGTAACTGAACAACAGTAAAAAAAAATTGCAAAAAAGTCAATACATTTTTTAATAAATTATCAAAATTAAGCAAAATATAAATGAAAACTTGGTAAAATATTTCAAGATTCTCTCCATGAGATGCTTCAATCATGAAAGAAATGAGCCAAAATTTTTATAAAAGGATTTAGGAAAAATTTCTCAAGAATTGGGGATTTTATTTTGAGAGTTGATTTATACAATAAAATATATTCACAAACAAATTGGAAAGTCACTGGCTTACTAGTAATAGAAAACATGTGATTTAGATGATATGATTGTCAGTCAGAGCTTGACAAACTA
>CM052541.1:154148836-154187361 GCA_028533065.1 Trachops cirrhosus | reverse complement strand
TCTGGTCTTTCCGTGTCTGCTACATTTTTGATTTCTCATTTTCATGTAAGCTGCAATGTCCTCTTTAGTATGGTTAGGTTTTTCTGTCTTTTGAAACGGGAGGCGGCGTGTGCTCCCTCCTACCACGTCGCCATCTTCTCCAAGCGTACTTTTGAATACCAATGCATAATTGACTAGTTGCAAAAGAGATCATATTTAATATCTGGCCCTTTATAGGAAACATTTCCTGACACTGACCTAGGATTCAGTTTTTAAATACTCCTACTAGCCCATGCCCTTTTAATGCTATATATATCGATAATACTACAGAAAAATATCTTCTCATGATACATTATGAGAGAATGTACTGATCAATTCTGCTTACCAAAAACTTAAATATATGATAAAGGGAGTGCAAATTTGAAAGTATTTTATATGACTCTTTATATTATTATGAACATGGTCTTTTATTTTTATGCATTTTTCTATTCCATACTTATATGCATTAATACACTTGTAGAAAACGAAAGCTATTTTAAAAAGTAAGACCACTTAAAGATGAGCAAATATATATGTATATACTTGATTTTTATATATTGTAATATAATTTATATATCATGCTATGATTTAATTATGTTATAATATAATCTAGATTATAGTTATAAAATATTTTGTATATTATATATTTGATTTTTACTTCATCATCATTATCATACAATCACACAAGAAGTCGGACTCTGAATTTCTAAAGTTTCTTGTAACTCCAAGGTTCTACTATTTGTGGATTGCTTTCAATAAAAGCAATCTATACTAGTTTCTATACTAGGTAATGAGTATACCAAAATTTATAATCTTCTGTCCATGAATTGCAAAGCTCTGCATCTGGTTTGAAACACAAAATATACATTTAAAAAATAAGTGTAATATAAGACAGCCATGCTAAATGACTTGCATGTCGCAACAGAAAGAACATATCACCACAAGCTGGGAGAGTCTGGAGGAAATTCTCGGTCAGGGTGGAACTTGATGTGAGTTGTGAAGAACCATAAGACTCACACAGAGAAAACAGAGGGGTAGAGGATTAGGACAATGGGAATAGCAGAGAAACAAAAATATACACATGATTATTCTAAGAATAAGCAAAACACATTGGTATTGCTTCAGAATAGTCCTGTTTTTAACATTTCGTTTAAAATTTGAAACAATGCATAGAGTTGCAGAGACACTGATGCTCAAGTAGAATAAAGATCAGCCCAGGCCACACAGCTAATAAGTGAAAAAGGATGATTTAAGCCCAGAACTGCTGACTACAGGGTTCATCAGATCAAATAACACCAAGTTTGTTTAGGAGAGGTTTTGAAGAGAGAAGTACAATAATGTGAAATGGGTTTGGAGAGGTAAGAAGCTTTGAGTCAGATTATGGAAGAATCCGAAGGATCTAAATTTTGAACTACAGGGATAGGGAAACAGTTGGCAACCTTGAGCAAGAGAGTGGAATGTCCATTACAGGGAAATGAATCAGGCTGCCACTGACTGAGCCTTGACTTTGAAAATGCTGAATCCAAATGCAGCCTTTGTGAAAGCAAAAGGAGTTTTCACAATAATTCATTAAGAAAAGTTCTCGTTTGGTAAGTCTATGCCAATACAATTGCTTCTTAATGAAAAGATCACCAATTATTTTATTGTTTGTCTTAGAAAGCTGGCAGCATAGTTGCTTCACTTTAACTATTTGGTGTGTTCTTACAGTTTCCATGGGTGTGTTTATTAATCCCTTGAGGCCTAACCTGAAGAGACCTTTCCAAATTCTGTCAGCTTATTATAAGGATAATTCACGCTGAAGTGGCCTGGGCCCTTCTTTGTTCCTTTGACCCATCTATTCCAAAACTGGAGGCCTCTTGACCTGTTGCAACCAAGCCTCACTATAAGAGGGAAAGTTTAAAGAAGAAAACAGCTAAACCACTCAGGGACTCAGCAAACCATAAATTTGGTTTCCCTCTGATCTTGGGCTCCATTTGTAGTCACTACTTCATTGTTTTCTTTACTCTGATATCACTCTTGTCTTGATCATCTCCTCAAGATCATAGCCCTTTTAAATGCAGTTCCTCAAGCTGCATGCTGTAGCCTGACCTTTGCAAGGATGAACATCAGCCCCTGTTTTTACTCCAGGGGTGGGAGCTCCACGCTACGCTGCCAGGCCTTCCTAGTGCTTGGTCCTTGGTGCTACACTCTTACTCCTGCTCCTGGGTAAACTACAAGCATGTTCTGTAACAGCATCTTTAATGAACTTTTACTGTAAATGTGTTTGTGGTGATTTCTGTTAGCTTTTTCTGTTATATTTATATATAACAAACATGTTCAAACTTTCAGTCTGAAAACAACAAACATTTATTTCTCGTTCATGAATCTGGTAGTTGGCAGCCGTGGGTCTGCTCCAGGCTGTGAGTTGGGTGCAGATGTGCTCCATGTCATGTGTCCTTGCGTTCTAGGACCTGGGTAAAAAAGGAGTCCCATCTATGACTGGAGGATGTCATGCAGAAGTGTGAGAAAAGGAAGCAGAAGCACACACTGCCTCATAATGTCATGCTTAGAAAACACACGATCAATTCCACCACTTCCCTTTGTCAAGGCCAGTCATAAAACTAAACCAAAAGCTGGTGGGATGAGGAAGTCCACTCTGTGTGTGGGGAACCCTACCAAGGTCAGAGAAGGAAGGAGAATTGTGAACAAGCAGAACAATCTACCACAACACATGGAGGCTAGCTGAGTTCTCTAAACAGGAGGGTGATTTGTTGACATAACTTTAGAGTAAATTGAACTTCTTAACACTTTGCTTTGCACATGGTCAATCTGCTTTATTTGCAAATAAGCTTAATTGGAAGACGTACCATTCCATTTTACATGAATGGATCTTTCCACAAGAATTTGTTGAATATGACTACAACTCTGAAATTACAGGTCGTATTAATGAAACAGTAATGTGACTGGTCATTTGTGTGTGTGTGTGGGTTGTTAGAGCTCCACCTCAGTCTGCTGCATTGCCTATATTCAACAACATGCCTCAGTGTTTCTCAATTCAACATGCATTTCTCTAGGAGGCAAGGGTAAATGCAGAAATGTGAATATTTCTGGGATTTCTTAAAAAATATTTTTAAAGACTGGTTTCTTTTTTTAAGATTTTATTTATTTATTTATAGAGAGAGGGGAAGGGAGGGAGAAAGAGAGGGAGAGAAACATCGATGTGTGGTTGCCTCTCACGCACCCTAAAACAGTGTTCTGGCTGTCAACCCAGGCATAAGCCCTCATTGGGAATTGAACCGGCAACCCTTTGGTTCACAGGCCAGCACTCAATCTGCTGAACCACACCAGCCAGGGTGATTTTTAAAGTTTTTTATTAATATCATGGTACTTTTTCTTCTGTTATTTATTTTTAACTAAATCTCTTTGTTTAAAAAAATAGTTTAAATCTAGGGAATCAACCTATGCCTTTTACCAATTTGCACCAAAATGAAGCACAGAGCAAATATCCTTTTGCATTTCTGTAGCTTAATTCTTATTTTTGTATGCTAGGGGAATTAAGAATAAATAGTTACTTAATGAAGAATTTCATGCAAATTCATAAAAGTAGAACCCAAAACAACCTTGAAGAGCTCACCAAATTGACATCAAGCTCCCCTCCCCACAGCTAATTATCTCTCCTTCCCTGCAAGAGAGTTCACATCCTTTATGTGCTAGTGGATGCACTCTCCAACAGCATGTATTCTTATCTTATTAAATAAAATGAAACAGAGGAGAAACATAAAAGAAATGTTTGTTTAAGAAAAAATACATCTCTGTGGCTATCAGGCTTTTTTTAACATGATCTCGCTGTTGGACAAAGATCTTTCTTAAAAACCAAGGACAGAGACTTAAGCACATTTGTGCAAATTCAGGTAGTTTCACATTTGCCATCAGGTTACTTCAGCTAGAAACAGTTATTCCAGAAAAATATATGAAGAACAAGGAAAAGGCATTCATTCATGCAGAGATACATAGACTTAGGATCTCAAGATACAACCCAAAACTGTTAAAACTGAATTAATACCAAGGGAAAGTTTTCATGAAGGATAAAACATTAAACCAGAAACTGGCTTTGTGGAATGCTTACTATCAAACTTCTTACAATAAAAGGTATAGCTTAGCATATGCTTTTCAGATGTTCAAGAGCTGATGTTTTCAGTCTCTTGTTAAAAGAGACTTTTATTTAAAATTAATTCAGCTGCACGAAATATCGATGCCATATTTAGGAACGTGCAGACACATAGGAAGAAAGCTAAGTACTCTAGATTTTTCCAAACTCACAGGAAACAGATCCCTTAAATGACAATAATTATGATGAATATTATACCCAGAAACAAATGAACATAAGCGCTCCTTATTTGGGAAGACTATATGCTGGATTTTACAAATTAAAACAAGCACACAAATAAGTAACTACTAATTTAGTATTGTTTGTCCTTTATTGGATCCCATTTGACTTTACATTTGCATTTGAAATTTTTTAAATGAGAAATGGAATTTAGACACTTTTCTCTTTCATTTCCATTAAATCACTGAATTTAGTAAAATGCCTATAAAATCTATCAATAGGGCCTCATTAAAAAGGATTTGTAATCATTTAAGTATTTAAAAAGTCACACATAATAATGACAAACCTTCCATTTTTTGATCACCTATTATAAGGAGGCACCAGAACAGACATTTTTTTCATGTTGCTTGTAATCCTTACAAAAATTCAGCAGGCATTGTTATAGGCATTTTGTGGATAGGAAAGCTAAAACAAACTGAAGTGACTTACCCAGATCTTCTAACTGATTATTGTCTGACTTAAATCCTGTGTTCTTTTTATTACACAATGAAAACTGTAAAAGAGTGAATTACTCATTTCCTATTCCAATTTGGAGAATATTAAGTGGAAAAATGGTTATGGCAGTTTACAGATAGTTTGAGATCTGGCACTTCTCTGGTTGAAATGTCCATAAATTCCCTGTTCTTGTTAGTGTCATCCGTTAGATGTCCTGTCATAGATTTAGAATTTAACTTTGAACAATAAACACATCCTGCAAATTGCCCTGTCAGGTGTGCCTCAGTTGGTTGGAGCTTCATCCCATAAACCAAAGGGTCACAAGTTCAATTCCTGGTTCAGGGCATATGCCTAGGTTGCAGGTTTGGGCCTTGGTCAGGGTGTGCGCATGAGAAACAACCAATAGATGTTGCTCTCTCACATTGATGTTTCTCTCCCTCCCTGCACCTCTCTCTAAAGTCAATGAGCATGTCTTTGGGTGAGGATATAAACATATATTTTTAAATCCTGCAAATTAAGGTATTGGGTTGGTCAAAAAGTTCGTTTAGTTTTTTTTTTTTATATGATGGCTCCAGTAGTGCTTCGTTGTCTTTATTTTCATTTGAAACAATTTTGTTAGACTATATTATAACAGCTGTCATATCAGCTTGCATTGAAAAAACCTTATCAAAATTGGTGAATTTTTGTGTAGCCATTTTAATATTGAAGATGGAAGAAAATAAGCAATATATTTAGCATATTGTGCTTTATTATTTCAATAAGGGTAAAAACATAACTGAAACACACATAAAAAGATTTGTGCAGTGTATGGAGAAGGTGCTATGACTGATTGAACATGTCAAAAGTGGTTTGTGAAGTTTCTTGGTACTATTGATATTTTGGCCAAAAATTCTTTGCTGTGGGGCTGCCTTATGCATTGGGAGATGTTTGGCAACACCCCTGGCCTCTACCCACTAGAAGCCAATAGCGAGAAATAGCCAACATACTCAAAATATCCAAATCAATACAGTTATTGGTGAAAATAAAAAAGGTGTCTTTTATTTTATGGAAAAAGCTAAAAGGACTTTTTGGCTGACCCAGTGACAGATAACATAAAGTGCTATTTGCAGTTTTATCCCCCGACCTGAGAGGTAATGATATGTGTCAGTGTCAACCATTACTTCTATTAATTAAAAACAAGAAGCATCTACCATATTTTATTTCAGATCATATCAAGTGTGCATGATGCCCTTTACATTTCCTAGTATATAAATAAAATGTGAAGATGCTTATCTTGACTTGTTTCCATAGTGATGAGTCTCCCTTTAATTGTCAAGGCGACGTGCAGTAGCCTAAGAAAACTGGATGATCACGGGAGCCATTTGTCAAGAAATAGGTTCAAGAAAGTCAGAATACAACAGTATGGTGACTACTAGAGGGAAAGGGGGTGAGGGCAGGTAGAAGACGGTAAAGGGAGGAAAAATGGTGATGAAAGAAGGCTTGACTTAGGGTAGTGAACACGCAATACAATATACAGATGACACATTATAGAACTGTACACCTGAAACCTGTATAATTTTATTAACCAACATCACTCCAATAAATTCAATAAAAATTTTACAAAAAGAAAAGTCAGAATAATCCAATGAGATTATCTAGCTATAAATAGAACCATGAATCTCAGAATGTGAATGTTTTTGTTTTAATGACCTGCTAGCAACATTTCTTTTTGTGACATAAATGTGAAGCCCCAATAAGAAAGTATAAGACAATGTACATGCCCATGTAGGCAAGTTGTGTTTACATTAATGGTGAACGCTTTTCCCCCCCAAGCAACTAAACTCTTATTTTGAAGAACAGTCAGAAATTTGTTTTGAGGCTGAGTTGGCATGGGTGAAAAGTCCACCAACAAATTTGTTATCTATGAAAAGAGATTTACTATGAAATCAACAGAATCCTCTATTATAAAAATAAGTTAAGAAAAATTATTCCTCAGGTGAGTTGTGGTAAGAAAAATGTTTTAAAAAACATTGTCTCTCTTTCTCAAAAGATGTAAAAATTAAATAATGCACAATTCATTTTTAAAAAATGTCTTGGCACATAGCTTTCCATTGTAACTGCCAAGGTCGTTGAGACCTGACATGATTAAATAGTCTGGTAATTTACAGTTTAAAGTAGAGCAAATTTTCAAGTGCATTCAATAAAAATGGAATGGACATGCATTGTTTCAGTCTGCCCAGTATTCTGTTTCTCAGTCACTGGGTAAGAGCAAGCATCCTGTCCTCATTTCTTTTGGAGAACTACTTCATATCAGATAGTCCTGGTGGGCTGCCACAGGTCCCTACACCCTGACCACAACTGCCAAAACAGTGTTGGAGCCATGACCCAAGCCAGACAAATTAGAATCTTCTGGAGTTTTATAAGCAAAGATTGCTGGAAGCAAAGAGCTCTCTCATGCCTCTGTGGACACCAGCTGAGACAATGTTAACCACTACCATCACCCTCTTGTCCTCTCCTGGAGAGAGCCATCTGCATTAGGAGAGAAACAGCCAATACTTAATGTGAACCAGAGCTGAGATGTGAGAGAGATGTGAGGAGAGAAGACCTCCTAACACCATTTAAATATTGGGATGGAGTCACACTTCAAACTGGATTTCACTCTGTCTTCTCAGACAGAAAAGGAAAGAAATTCAGTTATTTTTCACTTTGACATTATTTTAAGTTGGATTTCTCCCATTTGCAGAGCCCCATTAAAAAATAAAAACTCCTTTCTGAATTCAAGGTAAAATCTATAAAAATATATTTAGGTGGTAGCAAATACTTTCTCTTACGTACATTTCCCTTGGTTGTTTTTAACTTACTTTGCACAGAATACTTTGCCTCGCTACATCTTCAATCTTTAAATAAGGTCAAGAAACACTGTTGGCAAATGTCCTTAAATACATTGCTGTTCTGTCTCCTTCGATTAAGCACTTGTAGATATTTGAAATGACATGGCAAGGTGATAGGCTGCTGTTATTTTTACCCAGAGATTAGCTCTAAGTACAGAAGTTAAAGTGACTTCCTTGTCAAAATAATTTTGGGCATTATGGAAGGTAGTGACTTAAAGGGGTAGAAAATTTTAAAGTAAAGATTCAAGTTTTTCAAAGATGGGGGAAAGATAGAATAGGGAAGGAGGAAGGGAGGAGGAAATAGGTGAGAGGAAGAAGGGGAAAAGAGGAAAGAAGACAGAAGAGGAAAGGTGGTAAGGAACGAGAAGAAGTATTGCGTATAATGATGGTATTCAGTTTCTCCTCTGACATTCTCTATCTCAAACAAAAGACATAATCTCAACCCATTTCCTTAAGCCAGAAGCTGGAGCACCATTTTGGAATTCTCCTTCACCTTCTCAGTGTCCCCATTTCATCAAGTACCAAATTCTATAGCTCTGACTTCAAAATATCTTTCCTACCTGGTCAGTCACCTCTTTCACTGGCACTACCCTGACTCAGTCACTGCCATGTCTTTCATGTACCTCTCTTTCAGCAGAAAGAACCTCCCGGCTGGTCCCGCTGTCTCCTTTTTCATATCTCCTAGCATCACCAATCCATTCCCCACTCTTAAACTAAGATGAGAATTAGAAAATGCAAATTTGATCATGCATGTTTTATACCCTGCGATGGTGTATGCCATTAAATCTATTCTTTACCTTTCTGCTTTCTTTCCTTCTTCAAGGGGTCAAGTTGGTGTCGCCTACTTCAGGAAATCTCTACAGTTAATCATGGTCTAGGTGTTTCTCTGATTTGCTAATCTTCTAAATAACTTACTATATGTGTCTGTTTACTTGTTCCTCAGGGTACTATAAACTGCAAAATGTTACATCGATTGTTTTTATTAACCATTTTATTTCTAGTAGTTTATACAATTTCTAGTATAAATAGTGGATAATAAATATTTGTTAAGTGAATGAATGAATAAAGTTTTTTGTGTTCTTTTTGCCATTTAATACCTGTTGATATAGACAACATCCACCTAAAGAATGGTTAACATTAAGCTGAAGCAAAATATTTTCATTTGTTTGAGCATTCTTGGTTATATTATGTTCCTACATACTAAATCAGAAAAGCCGTATCATCATTTATGTGTCATTCCAGAAGAGTGTATTGATTTAGTACAATGGTCAGTGTTTGATATTAATCACTTTTAATTACCCAATCAACTAGAGAAGAAATATCTTTGGAGAAAGAAAAATAAAAATATAGTCCAGAATAACATTTGACAACTTTCTTTTTATACCCAAAATTAGAAATGTAAAGAATTGCTGGTGAGATATAGATATAGATACAGATATATATCTATATATATATAGATTATGTGTCTGTGTGTATAATGTATGTGTGTGTGTGTGTGTGTGTGTGTATATATATATAGAGAGAGAGAGAGGAGAGAAAAATCATCAAGTAGAGAAAAGTTTCCAGAAAATCAAAAAGGTGTACCCATTGTCAGGTAATGGAAAGGCAAAAGGATCACAGAAATAGCACACAAGTAATCCTGGTGCTAATGTCTCATTGCAGAAAAAGAGAGCAAAAGAAAAGTTGGCTGATCAGATATCTGTGTTTTAGTTCACACCTTTAATCTTCAATGTTATCTACCAGGTTAAAAATTTATATAATTGTAGTCAATATTAGAGTTTTTATAACTCTATATCAAAAACTAAGAATTCTTTGCCTCTCTTTGATGGCTAAGACCATTTAAAGTACTGTGTTAGAGTCTCATCAATTGTTTGTAAAAGAAATGTTTGTAACTATAAATATATATAGATAAGTTTATAAATGATTATAAATAAACTTATTTATAAATAAGTTTATAAATAAACCAATGACAATAGAAAAATGGAAAAATGATCTTTTAACATTTTAAGGAGAAATAGAATAGATGTATTCATGTATTCAAAAATTTCACATGTAGAACACACCATTTATCCTACATGGAAAGAGAGTAGAAAAGAGAATGTTGAGAGAGAGAGAGAAAGAGAGAGGGAGAGAGAGATGGAGGGGCCACTTCCTTTCAAGAAAAAAGCTCTCACTCTCCTAACACGAAGTGCCCTATGCCTTGTCTATTAGCAAAGGTGGTGCAGTGCCCTGAAATTTTACCAGATTAATATTCCCCTTTGTTTGGTGGAAGATTGAAGGAGCAGGATGTGAGGAGAAAACAGACCTCCCACTAGGATGTCACTTTTAGTGTTCTCATTTTTATAATAAAATGATAAATTTTAAAATTGTCTCGTAATGAGTTCCACATTTCTCATAGTATTTTTCTAAGCACAAGTACATTATAGTTCTGTCTTGGCTACAAGGGATGTATTAAACTCTGATTAACTTGGCATTTTTATATTCTTTTCATATGCTATGTTCTTTTACATTTGATTTGTTTCATTTGTGAGGTTAGAAATTTAAAATAAACTAAACCAGGAATTTCATACTTCCCCACTAATAATAATTGTAGACAAGCTGGAACTAAAAAATACCTTCTTTGGAGAGTTACTAAGAAATGATTTCTGAATAAGTCCAAAAGGCACATCAGGATTTTCTCAGACAGTGAAGGAGATTCTGCCATGGCTACGTATCCCAGCTGGACACATGCAGGCTGGGCAGCAAATGCAAAGTACCCAATCGTGTAACTGTTCTGAAGGACATTATCTGTGATGAAGGAGCAGGCTCTTCACATTTAAAATCTAAATTACCTCATGAATGAAGCCTTTGGCCCTTTCCAACCAGCTACCTTGAAAAAAATGAGTTGGAAACAAGCAACTTCAGGCAAATCATCCCGATTTTAGTTAATATTAGAAAATCACCATTTTTTATCTGCCTGGACCATTTGATTAAACACAAATAATCATAAGGTCCTTAAACTTGACTTTGCTTTCTAGTGAGCTCAAACTAATTTACTGCCATGTGTATTGTACCCATAAGACAACACAGTAATTCATCATGCTCGGCACCAATTTGATGATCTCCTAAATGTTACCTTCTCTAATTACTTGTGCTAAATAACTTTTGGAGACACAAATTCTAAAGGCCATTAATAATTCTTCCATAAGCTATTTGTGTATCTGGACTACAGCTATATCATTTAACGATATCACACTTGTGTGGAAGAACACATTGTCCTTGTAGAACTAGCATTATATTGAAAAGCCAGATGTATAGCAGAAGCAAGACAAAAATAACTGTCATGAGTATTACCACTGCACAAAAGAGAACAAAACACCCAGGTTTCAGAGTTTAACATTGAAGACACCCAAATTAATTTTAAAAGATTATATTATTCTATTAGTCTTCCATTTGATTACAATATGTAAGTCTTCTGAACTAGTTTCCAGACTGAATTGTGATCTCACTCAGTTTAACTCGTTAACTTTTTCTTCCCCTATTCCTCCTCCTGAGCTGGCTAATGCATCCTTATACTAGTACATCAAAATAGTAAGTGGGACTTTCCCTGTTGCTGTGGAATTTATGACCAGCGCTTACAGTTGGGGACAAGAGGAACCAAGCATTTCACCTTTTAAAAGGAAAGTTAGACATGAACTACCCTGCCAACGTACATACCCTACACACACACACACACACACACACACACACACACACTCACACTCAGAAAAAAGCAGGAGATTTGGAAAGGAAAAAAAGAATTGTCAGAGCTGTGAGTCCACAATCTTGCACAATATATAGTCGGTTTTCCTTTCACTCTTCAAGCTAATGGAAGGGTCACAACCAAGAGAATCTCTTACAGAGACTAAGAACTCCCTCAATAAGCTAGCACTGGCATCTCATTCTTTTATGCAATTTTGAGTAAAGCAGTGCATTTCTGATCTGTTTCCTGTACCTTATACTAGTTTCCAGATTTGAACCAACCCATTGGTACCTCATTCAGAAGAGCAAGTTGTTGGGCAAGGAACCCAGCATCAAAAAGCTGGGCAGGAAAGGTGAAACGGTTACTGAGACAGTGAGCTGTGAGAGATCTTCAGTACACGCACTTGAGATCACCCCGTATCTACAACCACTACTGCCACTCCAGTTAATGCCCCAGTGAAGAGCTCCCTTATGTATTCCAGAGTGTGTCAGCATTTGCTTTTCCTCAGATACCCTCAGGGTGCTGACTGTCACTCAGTGGTATCCAGAGAAAGAGCGGCAACCGAGAGAATTCACGTTAGGTTGGCATGTGCTGGACACAGTCAGTGGTCAATAAATACTATTATTATTTGATCTTTGGGATTCTTTACAGTTGTTCTGATTGACTCAGAAAGTATTTGTGTATAAGGTAACATTAAATATAATTAATGGATAATTAAATAAGTAAAAACTAAAAAGATACGATATATAGTGAGATACATAAGTGACAACTTCCAAACCATGGGATTTCCTATTTTTGCTTGAGATTCGGAAGAATGTATGCACATGTTGTCACCACAAGACATAGGTCACTTCATATAACATATTAATGTGATTGGTTAAATATAAATCAACCAGAGCACTTAAAATTACTGTCTGTGAGTGTTACTCACTGCCAAGACATATGGAGTATTTGGGGAAAGTCATGTGATTTTTCTCCTAAACATAATTAGGTATGTTCAATAAACATGCAGCAGAACCTTAGTCAAATTAGTAGGAGGCATAACTACTTTCACTAAAAAATATAATAGAAAACGTTATAATTCACTTAAAATTTTTAAGAGGTAATTGATTATGAAAATATATCTTTTTAGGTCATAAAGTAATTGTCTTGAATAGTTTTGTAAATGAAAATGAACAAAAATAAATTTCATATCACCTAACTCACTTTCTCCAATTGCTTTGATATTATGTACTTAGGTAGTATAATTCAAATTTTCTTAAATAACTGAGATAAAGTTTTAAAATATTTAAAAACTAGAAGAGTAGGCATATTTTCATGCCATGTATTTTAACAATCTCATCAATTTAAATATATATTATAAACAAGCACTCTCCTTATTAATTATCTCAGGAGTATATGATAATGTAATCATCTTTTAATTAAAGTCTGGTCTCATTTTGCTTCTCTAGTCTTCTGAGTATTATGCTACTGTTAGCTCAAAGCATTGTCAATCAATTAGTCTTCATCTCGCAGTGACACAACAGCAAACAGCTGGATCTACTGTTTTTCCTGCTCTGGAATGAAGAGTATATGACTCACTGTGGCACCACGGTATTATAGAAGGCGCTGATTGTTGGAGAGAGCAGACACAGACTGTGTTAAACCAAACAAGGTTTTCTTATCTGAAAGAAGTTGAAATTGACAACGGAGGTTTGAACTCTAGCACTTGAATCCTCACCAGGGAGGTCCATGGTTATTGATCATAGCAATTGAACAAGGCTCACATTAGACCTTTTGGAAGTGCCCTTCCCCCACATAAGTCCAGTCTTACATTTTTCAGCCTCTAGTACTTTTGCATGGAGGCCAGCCTGGGTGTCTTGCAGGGACTGCTTCATCTGAGCCAGGTGCATCCCATAAATCTTAACACTCAAGGATGCAGTGCAATGATTCGGCATGAACCTGTCTCTATTTATCATACTCACTCTTCCCAGGATAACACTTCCTAGGCCCTGCACTTTCCTGAGCTTAGAGTTTCAGAGTAAGAATAAGGGTGAGTGTCTCTGGGACACATGCTAATAGATTTTTAAACCCACAATGAAGCTTATAAGTTCCCAAAGAATGTTAATAATATTTCTCTGAGAGTTTCTGTATACATTCTTCATGTGCTAGCTTTCTATTTGGCTGGGAGAACCCACAGAATACACTGATTTTCTCAGACCAATGTGATCATCATTTCGTTCTTCTTCATTCATAGTTAGTAGAGTTCTTAAAATAAACTCTGTTTATATTCTTTCAGAAGCATGGCAATTAGAAGGATCAGTGTGCTTGTGAAAATATGAGTGATCCATATTCTGTTTCACTTTCTTAAAAGGCCTAAATAGGCTAATTTATTCTTGCTGAACAAAGATGCAGGCAATCCAAACAAAATTATTTCTTACAGAACCACAAATAACATATATATATATGAAGAATTATTTGAAGAGTTAATATGAAGAGTTATTTCATTTTGATTGTCATTATTGAATTTTAATAATCTGAGACATTTTTAAAAGTAGATTCATACACATTTCAAAAAATTGCATGTGTCAAACCACTGCATGGTATTTTCTGCAAGTCTTTCATATCCAGAAACATGGTTGGGATTATTCTTAAATTTTTCATCCAGCAGGACAAAAGTATTAAGCACATCCTATATAAGAAGTCACCTAAAATTTTATACATTTACTGTGATTTTCTGTATAGTCATAGTTTCATAGTGATAAATGGGTCATACAAATTTTATCCACTAGAATTTATTTTGATATCATTATTTGCCACAAAACTGTTATAGCCATCATAAGTATTTTATGTAATATTTTATGTTTTGTAAGGAAGAAATTCTATGGGCTTTAGAGAAATCCCACCCTATAGGCCCTGATGATCTGCCTTGTCACTGCCCAAAGATGTTGATACAGGACCTTCCCTGTCACCACATCCATAATCCCATCATACAAATGCTGTAACACTATGAAAATGGCAGACAGGGAGCAGAAAAAACTCATAAGCTAATCTCAAATAGTGAACAAATTAAAGCATGGGAGAAGATAGCATAATGGAAACATTATTATTTGCACCTTTTCCTCTCACAGAGTCATACATAGACCTATGAAATTCAGGTGATTAACACAAACTTTGATAATATCTGCCATATTCCTCTGATCCAAGGGAAAAGTTACAAGGCTAAATATTTAATATGAAAGAGTAAAAGTAGTATTATGTCTTCCAAGAAAAAACAAAAATATAGAACCTCTTTCTTTTCAAAGTCTTCCTAAGTAATTTTTGTCATTGAGATAAATTCTATATAAATATGTAAATTACGTATATGCATTTTGGGATGGGCTCAAGACTTAATGAAGGGATTTGAGATTGGAACTAGATGTGTGAAAAATTAAGACAACTTTCTGAAAGATTAATCTATAATACTTAAACTTACTCTGTCTATTTAATCTGGTATTAAAATAGGATGTATTCTAAATAATGAAGGAAAACTTTCCCAGTCTGGCAAAGGAACTAGACATGCAAGTCCAGGAAGTTCAAAGTCCCAAAGAAGTTGGATCCAAGAAGAAACATACTAAGACACATCATAATTAAGTTATCCAAGATAAAGATAAGGAGAGAATCTTAAAAGCAGCAAGAGAAAAGGAGACAGTTACCTATAAAGGAGTTTCTGTAAGACTATCAGCTGATTTCTCAAAAGAAACTTTACAGGCAAGAAGAGGCTGGAAAGAAGCATTCAATGCCATGAAAGGCAAGGACCTCCATCCAAGATTATTCTATCCAGCAAAGCTATCATTTAGAATGGAAGGGCAGATAAAGGGCTTCCCAGATAAGGTCAAGTTAAAGGAATTCATCATCACCAAGCCCTTATTATATGAACTGTTAAAGAGACTTATCTAAGGAAGATCAAAAACTGAACAGTAAAGTGACAATAAACTCACAACAATCAACAACTGAACCTTAAAACAAAAGCTAAGCAAACAACTAGAACAGGAACAGAATCAGAGAAATGGAGATCACAAGGAGGATTATCGGTGGGGATGGGATGGGGGAGAATGAGGAACAAAGGTACAGGGAATAAGAAACATAATAAGTAGGCACAAAATAGACAGGAGGAGGTTAAGAATAGTATAGGAAATGTAGAAGCCAAAGAACTTATATGTACAGCCCATGGACATGAAATAAGGGGGGATGGAGTGCTGGAAGGTAGGAGGGTGCAGGACAAGGGGGATAAAGAACAGAAAAAATGGGACAACTGTAATAGCATAAGCAATAAAATGCACTTCCAAAATGTATTTTTAAATGTACTTTAAAAAAATAATAAAAGAGAATGTGTTGTGTGATGATGACAAGCAGCACTGAAATCTAAATATTGGCATTCTTCATTTTTATTTATGCAACCTTGGAACACTTAAAAAATATCAAGAACCTAATGAGACATAAAAATAAGAACAAGAAGTTTTTTCTTTTTCTTGATTAGAAGTGTAGATAATAATTTTTTCTATCTATTGTAGGTTAATTATAAAATGTATTTATACTAAAATTATGTAATTTTATATTAACATAAAATTATTTCATCCAAAAAGTAATTGTGGTGAAGATTCAGTCCACACAAGATAGCATAAGATCATTTCTCCCTTCAAATCCTGCGAATAACGCCAGGGGCAATCAAAGAGGTGTGAAGGGTGGAAAGGAGGAGGAGGAGAACAAGTTAGGGACTGTGTGATTAGAGAAACAATGTATCAATAGGTCATCTTATGACCTTCACGCTCCAAAATAGGCTATCCAAGCCTGGTGTACCCCAACTCTCAACTCAGCAGTAGAATATGGCCCAGGTAAGTTCATTCCTCTCCTGGATGGAACAGGAACCCAGCTGGAAACACCAAGCAAGCCTCACAGAACAAGTGGGGGAGATTTGTCAGGGGCTTTGCTGACCAGAGCAGCCAAAGGCCTGAGGATCCCCCACTGCATGAACCTGAAGATCTTCCGCCCCGACCTGGAGACTCCACATGGCCAGATAGTAATGGCAAGAGGAATCCCGCCCCAACAAGTGGTCCAGCCTGGGAAGTTCACCCATCCCCAGCTGCAGGCCCCTGGCAGCCTGGCCTGGAGAAGGAGCTCTTTCCTCCTCCTCAGGCACCACCAGTGAGGACCAGTGGGAGCCTCTGGGACAGCAGATATAACAAGTAGATTTTTTTGAAAAACACAAAGGTCCTGAAAGTTAAACCACTGAACTACAGCCCACACAACTAGACCAACACCCATATGCTAAGTCTAAACAGGTTGACTGCCTGCTAAATAAAAGATTTAAATAGGACTCAGTCTCCTCTCAGACAACCCCTTCCATACTTCACCATTTAGCTACTTTGATTGCCTCTACTTTCTAGAATATTGTAGAGGGCCTCATAGAGAAGACCCATTCAAAGAAGGCAAATTATTCTGTACTGTCTCTGCACAGATTGGTGGGTGTGCATTTATACAAGCTTCAGGGCGGGGCACTGAGAGCAGCAGAGAAACGGAGAACAAAATCCTTGTATAAGCCCTAGCAAGGGAGATGGTTTTTCCTCATTGTGAGATCAGTTTTCAAGTTGACTCTTTATCTTGCTAACTACTGACCTAGCACAAGAGACATTGAATTAATCTAATTTTAGATAATTATAATATTTCCTTATTTTTAATGAATGAATCTATTTTCATGGTTATACTGTTTGTGTTACAAATCTAGACTCTATCTCCAATGCTCCCTCACATCGTTTAGTGTTTCCCTATTTCTGAGGTACTTTACACATAAAACCCATTCAAATGCAAATTTAATTTGTCCACTGAAACCTGACTCACAAAACACACACTAGAACAGCATTCCGTATATAGGGAACCCATGATTTCAACAAAGCCATTACTTGCATCATCTAATAAAAAACTAAAAAGATTTTTATAAGATCTCACAATATTTCACGGGATGAATGGATTTAATTTGAAACTTTATCACATCAAATCTAACAGGAAATTTTCTTAATGTGTCATGACATTTAATATTTGGTGATTAATTCATTCATCAAAGTGTAGGGTAAACCATTCACATCTGTAAAATAGTGAGTCATACACTGCCAGTTACTAAGAAGGAGTATACATTACCTTGAATTCTAAAGGCTCAGTTTTGTCTTCGAAACACTTGATCCCTTCTGTTCTTATCTTAACAAATTACCACATTTCCACCAAAGTGGAAAAACTTATCTCGCACTTGGTACTGAGATTACTGTAAAAACTTAACCTCATGTAAATAGACAAGCATCTGAAGTGCAGCAGGGCTGCACTGAGCACTTCACCAAATAGTGATCTGCATGCGAAGTAGATGCCTCCCTTTGTGTAATTTAATTTATTATGAAATGTGTCATAAAAGAATGCTTAGCAGAATAAAGAGCCTTCCAAATCCCTGAAAAGCTCACTGAACGGAAGCCAAGGCACCACTTGCTCCATTGACATCTTTCATATGGAATGTATGATTCATATGCAACTTAGCTCTATCGTAATGTTATGGCTTCAACTTACAGCCTAAATGACTGCATTAACTCCACCGCTTGTGTGTGTGTATGTGTGTGTGTATGTATGTGTGTGTTGGGGGCAGAGGATAAAAGGCCAACAACGGGGATAAAAATACCACCCATGCAGGTGTAAATATACAATGAAACATTAAAGTGGACTGTCATTTGAGGTGACCACCTGTGCTGGCAGAATTCTATCCACATCCATAAGGTCACATATGTGCAATTCACATTCATGACGGTTTTTGTCTGAAAGTGGAAAGGTAAATCCTGAAAAGGCATGTCTCCCATTTCCCATGGGTTGATGGGTGAATCTTATAGCCCTGGACCTGTGCTCAAAAGGGCATCAGCCATTGGCCACAAATAAGCAGCATGCCTTTGAACTACTCTGAACTACAATCAATTCATCTCACCAAATTCCTGGGCACCCTTATAAAATAAAAAGCACATGATTTTCATATTCTTAAGGGTGCCCTGAATGGGTATGTGATGTTGTCTTCTTTATTCTCTACTCTGGGTAGGTCGATGGACAGTTTCTTCTCCTGAAATTAGAGTGTGAGGACCTAGGCTCCTCCATGGAATAGAAGAAGCCATGGAGTTCCCCTCCTTTGCCAGGATGGAATGGCATATGGATGCATGCTTGCTAAAATTCCAGACCTTGTGAACCAGCTATGGGAGCTCAGTTCTTCAGGAAAACAGACCTCCATGCAAATTTACTCCATAGCTGTTCCACCCACAGTTTTTCTTCTTAACTATATCTTATTCCAGAAACCTTTTTCTTTCACCACCTTTAAGGACAACAGATAAAGCTAAATTTCAGAAATATGGGTTCATATCTCAGCTTCACTACTAGCAAGCTGTGTGATTATGGGTAAGCTATTTTAATAGTTCTTGCTTCAATTTTCTATTTTGTAAAAAAGGAATGAAAAATTACCTCATAGGTTTCCTCATGAGAATTAAATAAGGCAAATTATGAAAAGTCCTCATAATAATCAATAACCATAATTAATATTATTATTATTTAAATATGTTTTCAAATCTGACCAATACTTTAAAGATTTTAATACAAATTAAGTAGAGAATCCTTAAAGGGAAAAGGCATGCAATTATAGATCATTTTCAGATAAAATTCTACTAAAACATCTGACCATTTTGTATGTACCAAATGCTTTTAAAGTATTTAACTAAATAATTATTTTTTGTTAGTGGTGAGATTATTATCTAGTAATAATGCAGGAACTCTGCATTTTTTTCTACCATGAAACTAAAAAAAATTAGGCATATACTATGCTGTCTGAAATAGATCCTAAAAAGGAATTATTAAAACTTAATTCATGGCACATATAAAAAGAAATAATCACTAGAAAACAGCATGGTTTCATTAAAAACAAATAAGTTTGAAAAACAGAACAAATATTAGTATGAAGAAAACTGAAGTTCAAAATAAGTAAACATGGTAAAGTACAGAGTACAGGAAATTGCTTTTAAAAGATTTTGGTCTTGTTTCCCAAATAAATACAACTACTGAGCGCCAAAAAAAAATCATGAATTGCATTTTCCCTTGGTGGTCTCAGGTATGCACACAGCAGAGGGGTGGTGAAAAACATAAGATAAAAAAACCCAAAAGTATCAAACAACTCACTCTGCATCCCATTATTACTTGATCCTGAAAGGAACATTGTGGGGTAGAAATGATGACCCTAACTCTAAAGTTGAAGAAACCTAAATGATTTACTCAAGGTCATAGAGCCACAATTTGATTCAGGTATGTCTTTATCCAAAGCCTTTCTTTTTTTCCCTGCTTCTCACAACATGATGCTGTTTATGTACCATGTTGCCTGGGGACATTCCAAAATAAATCATTTTGAAAACATTTCTTGGCATTTAGAATAGGAACTATTGGGCACTAGAAGTCAGTGTGTTGTCTCTAAAGAAAAGTGATGATTTTGATCAATTCTTGTTTGGTTTTCAAGGATGCTGGAGAGATAGAGCAGAGGAACACTTTGGAAATCATGAATCTGGATATCAGAAAGGCATCATCTTTCTTTATATTCATTAAAGGGGTTGTGTGTAAGCTGGGTAATGGGATAAAAAGGTGAATTTGAAATTGTTTGAAGACTAAACAAAGTGTGCTTAATAAGCATTGAAGTGAATCTGGAGAAAACTATTCAAGTCTATCAAGAGACTTATCTTTAGTAGCATCCAGCCTAAACAATACTTTTACTAATGATTTTGATAAGTATATTCATGGTTTCTGATTACATATGAAGGCAATATGACACTGGATGATACAAGAAATACATTGTGTGAAATAATAGGATCTCAAAAAAATTGATCACATCGGATCAATGTGATAGATTTAATAAAATAAGGTTTAACAAGGGTAAATGAAAAGCTTGCTATTTGCTAGAAGAAAGTAACTTAAAATTGTAACTTGGGAGACATAAAAAAGAAAAATGAATTCCAATACAATAATTGAAAATAAGCTCAGAATTTTAAAACAAACAATATGACTGAAAGAAATCTAATGTGATTGTAGATTACATTAAAAATAGTATAGGTAAAATAAGTGGTGATAGTTCCAGTCTTTGTATTGACCTAAGTACATCTAGATTATGTAATTATTTGTTTGTCTCAGCACTATTATTGCAAAGGACATGAGTCATCACATTCTCAGAGGCAAGACCACAGGAATTTGAGAAGTCATACGCCATGTCAGAAACATTTGAAAGAAGTAAGGAAGCTTACACTGAATGAGAAAACTTGAGGAAAATTAAAATTTTTCCATGAGAGTCTGGGAAATGTAGCTTGGATGAGTGATTAAAAGTTGTAGAGAGATGAATTTTATTTCCATTCAAGACTTAACTATTCACCAATAAGAGCTATTAGAATGATGGAATAAGGTTTCTATGATTACAGAAAATCCCACTTCAATGGAAGTATTTAAGAAGAGAAAAATAAACAATGTGTGGCATATTCATCAATGTAATTCTCCTCAATAATTAAAAAGAAATGGTCTGCTGACACATACAGCAACGTGGATGAATCTCAGAAACATTATGTTGAGTGAAATAAATCAGACACATAAAAGGGCACCATATGATTCTGTTTATATTAACTCCTGAACTAGATGAAACTACCCTATGGTGACAGAAATCAGAATGCTGCTTGCTTCATGTGGGTTTGAGGGGGGCAGGGAGGGTGATAATTATACTTGACTGGAATGGGCACAAAGAGACATTTTGGGGTGATAGACCCATCCCATGTCTTGATACAAGTACATATCACATGAGTATGTATCTTTATCAAAATCTAGTGAGCTGTATTTTTAAGATCTGTCTCATTGCATGATGTGTAAATTATATCTCAAATTTTAAAACCATGAGATAAACCCCCTCTGAGTCCTGTTCACCCCCCACCTACCACCTCGTTCTCTGAACCACTTTAAATGAAAACTCGGACAGAATTTTCTATTCTTGTTGTCTCTAATTCATCCTCTCCCCGTTATCCCTTAAACACTTTGCAGGTATGCTTCCACCTAATCACTCCACTAAACTTCTCTCTTAAAATTCACCAATGATCCCCAGTTGAAAAATCTGAGTTAATTCTCCCTCCTTCATGTGATCCATCAGTCACACTTGACATAGTGGATCTCTCTCTCCTTCCACCTTATTGGCCACTCCTTCCTAGAATTTTTTCCTGGCTATTCCTCCTATCCCTGATGTCTAAGTATCGGCATGCTCTTATGCTCAATCTTCAGATATTTCTCTAACCACATCTATGCTCTAGGTAGAAACATCCCCATGTCCATAGCAGCACAATTTACAATAGCCAAGTCTTGGAAGCAACCTGAGGGCCCATCAGCAAATGAGTGGATCAAAAAACTATGGTACATTTACACAATGGAATACTACACAGCAGAAAGAAAGGAGGAGCTCCTGGAACCCTTTACAACAGCATGGATGGCACTGGAGAGCTTTATGCAGTGAAAGACAAATACCATATTATCTCACCTATAAGAGGAACCTAATGAACAAAACAAACAAGCAAGCAAAATATAACCAGAGACATGGAAACAAAGAACAAACTAACAGTAACCAGTGGGGAGAGTGGAGGGGATAAAGAGGTGAAAAAAAGGAAGGGTTGTCAAGGAACATGTATAAAGGACAATGGACAAAGCCAAAGGCTGTAGGATTGAGGGTGGGAGGTGGGCTGGTTGGGGTGGGAAGGGAGTGGTGGAGGGAAAATGGAGACAACTGTATTTGAACAACAATAACAAAATAGAAAAGAAAGAAAAAGAAAAAACATTAAATCCTATAGCTTCAAAAGCCAATTTTGAATTAGGTCAATTAGGCCAATAATTCTCTAACGTATACTTTTAGCTTTCACCTTTCTCATAAATGTCTGACAATTATCTAACTGCTTATGTAATTTCGTTCCATAGAGTTGTCTTCTCAACCTTTAAGGTGTCAAACAGAATTCTTGCTTCCTTCTACTCTTCCAAGATCTGCTCCCTTTCAATTTTCTGCATCCTGCTAATGGTCCTGACCATTCATCAGATTGTTCCACTGTCGATCACTGAGGAGACTCCTATATAAAAAATGTACCACTTTAGAGGTACTATTCAGAGTCAGATATTTTATTAATATTCTCTATATTTTTTCTGTAGTTAAAGACAGAATGAGAGTGTTTTGGACCTGTTGGTTTGAGCTACAATAGAGGGCCAAAGAGAGAGTCGAAAAAGACAGTTGGATATTGGATATACAGTGGAGAGGAGCAAACAGAAATATTCATTTGGGAAAATCTTGCTGCTAGGTTCTCTAGAAAATAAGCATGAAACAAAAGCATAAGTCCTTATACTTTCCATAAGTGTAAAGAATAAAATCATAGAGAAACTGTTTTAGTGAAACAATAAAACCAGAAGAGCTTACCTCACTGAGCAAGATACATAGAGATGCAAGAATGATAAGAGAGAGAGAGAGAGAGAGAGAGAGAGAGAGAGATTGTATGGCTTTAACATTCATGAAGGGACCAGAGAGAGGGAGGCACTGGAGTGGAATTAAGGAAGAATTCGCAAGAAGGATAATGACTGAGATGCTAAAATCAGATAGGAGAATGCTTTGAGTTAGAATTTAAAAAGACTGCACTGAGCTTGCAAGCTGGAGGTTATCTTGGTTTTATCTCCTGCTCTGGTTCTTCTGACCTTCAGATGAACTCATGTATCCAGCAGGTCACTTCAGCTTTGTTAAAAACAGAAACAAAAACGAAACATACTAAGGCAAAACAAAAGAAAAAAATTCCCTGGACCAACGATTTTCAAATGTTTTCATCTCATGGCACACATAAACTAATTACTAAAATTTTGTGGCACACCAAAAAATATATTTTTTGCTGATCTGGAAAAAACTGTAATTTTGATTTTTTCACACCAGTGATTGTTGTGTTGGCTGTTTTTATTTTTTTTAATTTGACAATCTGAAGGAAAAGAGTCAGTGCCCCTGACTATATTCAAGTACTGCATGTTTTAAAAATTGTTGCGGCACACCTGTGTGCCACAGCATACCAGTTGAAAATGGCTTCCCTAGACAATGTCATATTCTATTCTTTTGATAGCTTTTTAAAGTAGACTTAAATTTCTGGGCATTTTAACAGTCTGGCCTGGCACTTCAATCTCTCCTTTTTGTGGCACATCAGTTGAAAATCGCTGGTCTAGGAAAAGGCTGATGGTACTTGAACTTCTGGCAGCCATAGACATAAAAATATATGGAGAAATTAGATATCTAAGAAATACATTTTTTAAATCCTCACCCAAGGATATATTCATTGATTTTGTTTGTTTGTTTCTTTAAAAGTAAGAGAGAAAAGTCAATCACGGCCTCCCGTGTGCACCCCCACCACAGAATGAACCTGCAACCTTCTGGTGTACAGGATGGTGCCATGACCAACTAAGCCAACCCATCATGGCAAGAAATAGGTTTCATAGTAATTTAAAACTGATTATGTAAGAGAGTTAAAAGAGGGAATAGAACAGTAATGACGCCCAGACTCCAGGCTTGAGCAATTCGGTGTTTGAGGATGTAATTTATTAAGATTAAAACACTGAAAAAAGAAATGTTCTGGATCTGTGGGGGATAGGACTGTTTGGCACTTGCCCTTTTGAGTCGCTACTAGAGATACAAATGTGGAAACCAAGTCAGCAGTTGGGTCTGGGATATATGGCGCTGCAATACAGAGGAATAAAACAAATATAAATCTGGGAGTAGCTTAGGCTAGATTCTCTAGAGAGTAAGCCTGAAGCAAAAGCATCTGCTTTTACACTTCACTGGGGAACAAAACCCTAGAAAAATAGAGGTAAGTGGGAAAGGGAGATGAAACAGCAAAGAAAAAAGAGTAAATGTTACAGGTTACAAAGCAAATAGTTGGTTACTTGTGAAGGTCTCTAGGGAGGCCATATGAACGATTGCCCTAAAGACAGAGCAACCAGAGAAGAATATTTATCCGCTGCCTCTCTGCATTCCTTGGCCACCATTGGTCAAACTCCTCTCATCAAGGCAGGAAGTTACTCTTCTGTACTTCTGTTTATAACCTGTGTTGTCAAAGGAAGCTGATGGGTAAACCAAAGGCCCTGCCAGTCACTCCAACCAGTGGGCACACCTGGGATCTGCCTTTACTAGTTGGCCTTCTGCGCAGGACTTCTTCAGTTTCAGCAATTGTGGTGGCAGCAGCAGTGACCTGGGTCCAGGAATCCAAGTACAGCACAAGCATTTCTGGGGAGGTGCAGAAACTGGGTCTGCTATAGAGACTCTGTGAATAGACAGAAAGCAAAGACTTGAGAATGATGAACTTGCCTGACAAGAGATGTGTACATGGGATGTGAGGGCGATCTGGCTGCAACATCTGTCGTCCCACTGATAGCGAGGGTTGATTTGGCTGATCTGGCTGGCTGGGCAGGTGTCCCCTTCCTTCTTCACTGATCCAAGTTCGTCCCTCCCAAAGCTGTGAGCTCAGTCAAAGAGGATTACTTTCCCTGCTAGAGAGGGCTGTTCTTTCAAGGGTATACAAGTAGTTGCACTCCTCTGCCAGCACCTCCAAACAAGCTCTCAAGGTCCGTTTGTACAAGAACATAGAGTAGTCCAGCTTCCAAGACTACAGTCACATCCAAGTGAAATACTGCATGTGGCAGTCTGCTTTTCTTAAAAAAAAAAAAAAAAAGGAAAAGTACATATGAAGACAAGCAGAGAGAAGTAGACCCTCGACAGAATGAAGAAAAGCAGACCCTGGGCAGAAGAGGAGGAAATGACAAAGAAGACATTGGGTAAAATATTGAATGATGAGGAATAAAACTGAGAACACTAATAATGGAGCCTTCAAATGCAAATAATATTTTAGAAATAAGTAGATTTAATTTTAGAGAAAATAGATTTAACAACAACAACAAAAAAACAGAAACAAATGCACAAATAGTGCAAAAACATCCATTTAGTGTCAGCTAGCAAGTATGTATAAAATATCATAGAAATTAAAAATTTCTGCTTATTTATGGAATTTGGGTGACAGAAGCACTGGATATTTTTCAAACATTAGGAAGAAAGTGAACTCATCTTGAGTTTTCATTAAGGAACCAACTTCAGAGTAAAAAGAAAAATTGTCTAGGATCCACACCTTCCCACTATCTTAATTTCACAAAAAGTCAAAGTCACAAAAGTCAACAGTATGTGGAATCACACAGAGTACCCCAAGGGAAGGGCGGGGTGGAAAATGTGTCCATGTCAAAGAAAGACAGGGTTGGTGTGAGTCCTCAATTTAAGCGTATGTGGTGTGAGTCTACTCATTTACTTCTAACGCAACTGTGTGTAAATTCTTTTAGCAACACCTGAAACAAATAAAAGTTACACTGTTTTGGTTGGGAAGGGGTGAGGTACCAAGGAACTCTAGATGGTGCTATCATAAAGGTATGTTTCCTACTCTTTTGATCCAAGTTTGCAAATTCTGTGTCTATGAAGACCAAAGGACAAATTAGAAAGCTATGCAGTACATCCATGTGGCTAATTTTTAGAAAGAAGGGAGAAAAAAATAAGACTTTTGAAATTTCAAATTGGCTTTAATTCCCCAGGAAACTACTAACCTGATTTGCTGATTGAAGAAATATGGCTGATTGTAATAGACACCCATATTATAAATAAAATAAAATTTAGAAACATTGTGGTCTTCAAATGAATAGTACTCAAGTTGAAACTAAAAGTGGTACCCTCCAGCTATATAAAAACTGGAACCCACTTTTATTAAAAATTCATTGAGAGACCAGACCTCACAAAACACCTTAGTACGAAGCAACTGCACAGAATACCAGCAAGTTTCCTAATGAGCTAAATCACATCAACAACTCTTAGCTTTTCAGAAATACATTTCACTCCAGAGGAGACCTTCCTGGAGGCAGGGTGTGATACTGCAGATGAGAAATGTGTTTTTCCTCAGTCCCTAACAAACCAAAGCTTTCTTCTTTAAAAACCCAAGCTTCAGATTAGTATTGGATGGATGTACCTACCATTGAACAGAATATTCTGACACTTCTGTCAAAGGTGACTTTATGCCCAAAATAAATCTTTTAGCTAATCAATGAGAGCTCACTTTTAAAGCCCTGTTTAATACTTTCCTCAGTGAAGGTGGAAAGTTTTCAAAGGTTTAATTACCTGAGATAGAAATTGTTCAATTTAATGTCTCAGCATGGAGGCAGGTTCCTCATCATTACAGGCCTGGTAATGGCAGGCCAACAGCTGAAGAGCAGGCAAGTGCGACAAGGCTGAGATGGCCAGTAAATCTGCATCACACTGAGGAAGAAGTACAAGTGGTTGATACATCATAGGCTCCTAGATAAACTTACGCACACCTTGCTTTTTGCAATAATAATAATAAACATCTCTTGAGGAGAGTATTTGATAAACTAAGACATACTGTGTGTGTGGAGAAGTTCATGATTTATAGAAAAGGTACACTTTGTGTGTATGCATTTTTACTTTGTGGCAATATCCACTCCATATATTGTCTCCAGATCTGTGGGCATTACATTTTCTGGTTTTATATAAAGAAATAAGCAAGTGAATCATTGAGAGGTAGATTGTATTATCTACTTAGGTCTTAGAAACACAGAAAATGGGAATTTGGTAGTGAAGGAAATTCAGGTATCAGTTAATCCAACCCCTGCTTCCTTTATTTTCCCCTGGGGAGAACAAAGACAAAGCTACATCACTTGCCCACTGTCTTCCACCCAGTCCATATCAGAACCCGTGCATAATGTTCACTTCATTTTGCTTTGGGGAATAAAGATTGCAGGGAGGTTTTTCAACTAAGGTTTGTCAAAAATATATGAATAAATAAGGCACAAGCAGAAATGAATGGATGACTTTTGATGGCATATATTGAGTTAAACACGTGTAAGAAGTGTGATTCTGACAACCTTCCAAATATCCCTGTGCCCTTAATGTCTCCTTCCCACTGTGGTAGAACCTTCCGCTCAGGACAGTTACAAACAAGGCCTGGCTCTATGGCTCTGCCAAAGGTTTCCTCCAGGCCTCTCTGTAGGGCCCGCACGCACTCTCCACCCTGGCCCACCTGCTCCCAGCTGTGCATTTCCTCTGCCTCTTCCCACATCAGGGCTTTTACATTTGCAGTTCTCTTAAAGGACTTCTTCCAGGTCTTGAAATACATTAAATGGGTCCATTTAATAATCCAGATTCAGATTAAATGTCAGTCTCCTCAGACAAGCCTTTCTTGACCACTCATTGAAGTAGCCCCTGTCTATCCCCTTAGTTCATTTTATTTTTACTGCTTATTACTCTCTGAAATGACTCTGCCTGTCTGTTTAGTGTCTGTCTCTTTCACTTGAATGTAGTTCCATGAGGCTATGGACCTTTTCTATTTTGTTTTGCTTTTTCCCTCCCAGCTTTATTCCTGGCCTCTAAAACATAATAAATACATGTTGAATGAATAAACAAATGAACTCTTTCCCCCACCTACTCAAAATCCTGAATCTACATGTTCACTTTGATAACTGCAGTTGCAAACATTGTTTAAGGCTCAGGTTTTTTCCTGTCCGTCAGAACCTCTTTGGATTTAAAAAAAGGTAGGATAACATAGTGGTTAAACACTGATTCTAGGGTCAGTGTACTTGGGTTGAATTCCATATCTACCCCTTGACACTGTTGCTCAGTTTCCTCATTCTAATGGTTCTAGCTGCCTCATGAAGTATTTGTGAGTATTAAATGAGAAAATATATTTGACTCAATAGGTTTTGGCACATTAGCACAATGTCACTATTTCTGTTACTATTGTTGCTATTGAATAGTTCATACAGTCTTTCTGTTTCCTGTCCCTAACCACGGCTCCTCCTCTTAATTCTCCTGGCTACTACTTCGTGCCTCAGAGTCAAAGCAGCTCTTGCCGTCCCAGGCCCCTAAAGTGCCAGCATCCTACCACCATTCCAGGCCTCCACACCTAATCTGGAAGAAGAATTTGAATACTGCCTTGATAAACCTTGAAATCAGTCCTTTGAAATGCGTATCTCCATTATACCCATATTCATATTAGAAAACTGACGTATGGGAAAAGTTAAGCCAATCTCCCAAGATCACACAGGTAGTAAGTATCTGAGCTATGATTCAAATCCAGATCTTGTAACTTAATCTTAATTACATTTTCCTTTGAAGTCCAATTCATTTACTATGTGATCCTGTGCCTTTAACATCACCCTGCTGCATCTGCTACGCTCACTCAGTGAGCCTGTAAAGATTTTTCTGAACACAACGATCCATATAAAACAGTGTTGCTCTTCAGAGAAAAAGGAAAGATTTCATAGAAATATTGCATATGCAGAATAGAAATTATTTTTAATAAGAGACAAAGTTTAGAAAGTCTAGATATTTCATCAATCTAATACAAATTTAGAACTAAGTGAATCTGTCAAAACATGGCTGTTTGACACTAAGTGCCCATTACTAATCTTTCAAGAAAAGGACCTTTTTCTTCAGTCTTATTTTTGGCTCCTGCAATAAGTAGAAAAAGACCACAAATATACAATTTGAGCTTTTCTTTAAATCCTTAAAATAAACCTATATTTTCCCAATGTTTTTTCTCTTATGCAAATAAATTAAAGTCCTTACACTTATTAATATCATTATATAAAAATAATATGCAATAGTTACACTATGCAACTCTCTCCATTCTAACCATCTTTTTGTGTTTTGACATTCGCCAAGATTTTCTGGAGAAAGAGCTTTTGTGCAAAGGATCTAATCAGAGGGAAAGCTCAGCCTTACATTTCTATGCAAATTTAGAGATGGAATCCATTTTGTGTTGTAAGAATTTTTCGATTTCTTTTAAGCCATGTCCCAGAATAATTGCCTACAGGTAAATTATTGCATGCCTGGCCTGTTTTTCCAGTGCTTCTCATTATCAAACTACAGATGTATTTCCATGGACTGTACGTGCTTCTCTAAGACAGTAAAAGTCATAATTTAAAAGGCTGGAAGAAGAACGGCAGTTACCATTAATAAAATACTGAAAACACTGAAACTATAAATACTAGAAATGATGAATTAGAAATGTTACAAGATTTAATAAAATGTGAACACTATATTTTCTAACTCTATGTCAGATCTGCAATGAAGGTTCTCTTATTTTGGGAGGAACAGCAATAAGAAAGATATAATCGGATCAAGTCAACCATCCCTGCTGTTTCCTTCTTTTCTTTATCACTCTATAGAAATTATGAAAAAAGTTAGGAAAAACCCCTTATATTTTCTTTCCCATAGCTCTCCTCATTCTCTAAATATAAGACAAATGGTTATTGCTTTGTGTATCAGTTTTCTATTGCAAAATAATGCTGTGAAACAAAAACTCCAAAATTTCATGGATTTAAAACATTAACTACTTATCTGGCTCATAGGTTTCAGGTTAGTACTTGAGGTTATCCTCAGCTGGGAAGTTCTTTTAGTTTTTTAGTCTTTCATCCTGTATCTGAGGTCAACTGTAGGTCACCTGGGATGGGATGACCTTGGCAACAGAGCTTTGCTTTCTCGTTGAGTCTATTCTGCACATCTTGTCTTCTAGCAGGCTAGCCTGGGGATATTCTCAATATAGAACTCCAGATATGTTCTCATGGCGATTTCAGAGGTGAAAGAGAAAACAAATCTAGGTGAGCAAGAGAAAACCACCTAAAAACTTAGTGGCTTAAATCTATTTGTTATTGTTTGTGAGTTTATGGGTCTGCTGGGTAGTTCTACTGATCTTGTCTGGGCTTGCTCATGAGTGTTCATTCAGAGGTAGACTGCATAGTGTGGCTTTACCTGGGACACCTCAGCACTGCTCCGCGTGCCTCATCTTCCAGCAAGCTGGCATGATTTTGTGGACAAAAAGGGTGCTGTGATAAATCTAACTGAAAGTGGCCTCACAGAACGATCGGTCATAGTTTCCTAACTAGGCAGGTCATAGTGAGTAGTCACCCATAAGGTTTATAACTTCCCTAGTAAAAGTTATATCTTTGCCTTAAGCAAGCCCTGTCCATTGTTTCTGTGCATCTTTGAAATGCCTCTTTTTCTGGACTCCTCAGAACTATAACTACCCTCAGGGGAGCACATAGTCCTAGTATCCTGTTTCTTACTATCCCTGACTTTCAGATAATCTTCCTTATGTTCCCTTCTTAACTCCAAATGTAGAAAATAAATTGCAAAGCTGTCATTTTCTGGAGCATTTGAAATCTTGTTTCCCAGCAAAGTCATCAGTTTTGTGCAAATATATTTTTATAAAAATTCTCTACAGGTTCGGACATACTTATGTCTACATTTTGTGGTGATGACAGTGGAAAAAGGAAAAGTAAAAACATGCGATTTTTTTCCCAAGTTTTACATCTGGTTATTGACATTTTTTGTCTGACTTATTTCACTTAGCATATTTCAAGATCCATCCATGTTATTGCAAATGGCAGTATTTCCTCTTTTCTCATGGCTAAGTAATATTTCATTGTGTATATGTACCACATCCTCTTTAGCCAATCGTCTATCCAGGAACACTTTGATTGTTTCCATGTCTTGGCCACCATGAACAATGATGCAATGACATTTTTTAAAATGACAATAGTAAATACTAGTGAAGAAGGACTAGATCACTCTTACATTGCTAGTGGAAATTCAAAATGGTACAGCTACTTTTTAAAGACAGATTGAGAAAGATTTATAAACTTAAAAATCCACTACTATGCAAACCAGCAATCCCTCTTCTGGGTATTTAACCAAGAGAAATGAAAACATATTTACATAAAATTTGTATATAAGTTTGTAAAATTACTTTATTCAGAATTGTCAAAAACTAGAAACAACCTATATGTCCATCGATTAGCAAATGGATAAATAATTTATTACACAATGTAATACTACTCATCAAGAAAAAGGAATAAGCCCTGGATACATGCAATAACATGAATTGATCTTTAATATATCATGCTAAGTGAAAGCACCAGACTCCAAATGCTGTACAATCTACGCTTCCATTTTTATGACATTCTCAAAAAGGCAAACTATGGGAAGAGAAAACAGCCCAGTGGTTGCCAGTGGGCGTAGGGGAAGATGACTGGCCACAGATGCACGTGTGGAACCCTAGAGTTAAGGGGATCTGCATTTCAATGGTGATGATGGGTACAAGAATCTCTGCATTGTCTAAATGAAGAGGACCCTGAATTTAAAAGGGGTGAATTTTACTCTTTGTAAATTATACCTCCACAAACCTGACTGACAGAAAAATCTATTAAGTGTTGTACATTATGAAACTTTGCCCTTTAAAACTAAATGCTGTTACTGTGCCAAGGTTATCTTGCAACCCAAATGGTATACTCCAAGATATATTGCAACTGTTTATTTCAATTTGACTAACATTAAAGTCTTCAAAGAGAGGACACTCTCTGCTATTTACCTAAAGCAAATACATGTCATGCTGCTTTCTTCTTATAATTTACCAACATGTAAATTAACTTTTTTGTTCACTGACTAAATGGATCCTGCAGCTGTTTTAACCATGGGCAATACAATAGACGAAAAGAGTTGATCTGCTTTTTAAGAGATTGTAGAAGTGACCAATGGACTTGTAATAAAACATTTAGTTAATACCCATCTAACTCCAAAATTGATTAAAGAAGAATTTAATAGAGAGTATTAAAGCTATTGTTTATGCTAATTTGAGAAATGTTAGCCATTTTCCACTTTATTCTTAAGGATCTGAAATCTGTCAATATATCCAGCTGGAAATACTCAAGGTTGGTGCTGATCTCCCATTAATTTCCAAGGACAGTCACACATTTTATTTATTCATATTTCTTTGTTTCATAATGTACAGTCAGAATCAAGTAAATAAAACTTAGAGAATAAAATTGTAAAAATGGCAGATAAATCATCTTTAAGAGCCAAATTTCAAATTTTAGGAACAAGCTAGTTTATTATGCATTTTTAAAAAAACATTTTAATAATACACTACTGTAGAAAACACTCCTCATTTTAATTATGAGAGTTATGAAATTTGGGTTGAAGTATAATTTTCTACACTTTTGAATTCAGGTAAATATAGAGAACATAAAATTTTTGCTAGCAAAATAACAGGATAGTAGTAGATTACAGGAATTTTTCAGAACTTTGTCAGCCTGCTCAAATTGGTTGTGAGATGGCAAAAATCAGTAAGTGATAGAACGAGTCGGCCTGACTGATCTGCACAGAGAAACTGTCCAAGATGATAATAAAAAAGGCTTGTTCTGCGTTTTTAAGGCTTAGATAATCCATGCAGAAGCGGGACAATTACATTTGCAGGTTTTGGGTCTGATTTACCACTGCCTTCCAGATCTAGCTGCCCAATGAGGTTCGTGTAACCACAAGCCCATCTGTAAATGTGCGCATGCATTCCACTCGTCCCCTGGTGGGCCACACTCAGTGAACCGCACGCCCTGGGCCGATGACTAATCTCATGGTCTCTGGGTGAGATGTAACACTCTGCCCCTCTACTTTTAAAACTTCTCTCAAGAAATGTGTAAAGTGTTTGCATAAGTAAAAGCAAATGACACTGACCATCAGTTTGACCATCAGTTTTACCTGCATTAAAATATATAATTTCACTAAGAATGTTTAGCAAATACTACATTTGACTTTTTTTGTTTCTTCCAATGATGTTTCTTTCATTTAACTTTCTTTGACTTAAAAAAAATTCTATGATTAAGAAGACATCTAAATAAAGTAATGGCCTTTAATAAAACTTTCAATAATAACTCTGATGATTCATACTTCACAGAAATTTCAACGCAATTCAGATGTTTGAAGGAGCGCAGATGTGGAGTTCCTAACTCGGTGGAACAAGTGGAGCAGATGTTTCCATGGTGCTGGTTAACTGCACTACTTTTTAATTCGTTCTAATCTTTTTTTTTTCTTCTTGTATCCTCTCCCAGCCCCACACTCCCTCTGGGAGAGCATCAGTATTTCAGTATTAATTCATACTAATCTTTAAATATTTTCTCTGGCCCAGCCAAAGGACAATGACTAAAAAATGCATTAGAAAGTTCTTTGTGTTCTTAAATTGAATTATAATGTAATATCTTAATTTAATTGTTTCCCATAGGCATGCTAAAATTTTTATACTGTATACAGACCCTAAGAACCCTCACATATCTGTGAGAACAGTGTGTTAAAGTAAAATTAATGCAAGAAGATAGTTTTTAAAATAAAATGAAAAAATTACAGTCCTAACTTCAAAAAATGTGAGATATAGATAATATTAAAACATGGTTGAAGAGACACTAAAAATACAGTATAATTGGTGATTAACTTCTCTCCACATATAACGTGTGAATTGCACACAGCTTCGTGCATACTGTGTTAATTGCATACCAAGATGCATTTCAAGTAACTAAAAAAGTCAGCATCAGACTATCATCATAGGCATTTGCATATTTGTCCTCTGAGTCATAAAGACAGCTATAAAAACAGGATCTATGCAGAATCTGGAAAAGCAATAAACAGTTGGGGAGCGAGAGTGTGTTTTAATATAAGTATTATTAGTGGATATAGCTTCAAGCATGTTCCCTTAAAACATCTGTTTCTCAGTTGTGTTCTGTGTGCAATGGTATGATTATTAGAGGTCTTGTTACTTCCAAAAATATAAAGTTTGTTATTAACTTTGATAAGTATGTAATTTTACTTGGCTCTTTCCACATGTGTTACTGACATAAGATGTATTGTTTATTTCTATTTCAATTTGGCACCACTTACGATTCTTTTTGGTGAACAATTGAGTTCACATTTTGAGTGTCTCCCATGTGGATTATGAAATACACAAATGGAACTGAAGAAGACCCCCAGCAGATTTTTGTAATATTGTGGAGTCCATGAAGAAACAGATAAACACAAAGGATTGCCTCTGAAGAAAATGTAGAAGTTTTTTTTCTTTTTACCTCAAACAAAAGTAATAAATCATCATTGTAAATATTAATTTGTAATGAAATATGTGGATGAATTATAACATGGTTGGAGTACATTCATATGAGTCTAGGAGCTATGATAAGAAAATCTATGTGGTGCATACCAATACTTATAATATTCTCATCCTGAAATAATTAATAAATGCTAGGGGAAGTGTACGGTTCCTTGAGAAATGGGTTACAAGTTGCTGTCAACTTATTTGAAGTATTTTTTTATTTTAAAATAGAAATATTTACT
The DNA here is from genome assembly GCA_028533065.1 of Trachops cirrhosus. Taxonomy (NCBI): domain Eukaryota; kingdom Metazoa; phylum Chordata; class Mammalia; order Chiroptera; family Phyllostomidae; genus Trachops; species Trachops cirrhosus. The sequence continues at coordinate 154,152,652 of CM052541.1, read as the reverse complement.
AAATATTTCTAATGCAGGCACCTTGACTGAGTGCCTGCATATTGAGAAGAAAGCAGTAGTTAGTGTGTCTAATAGAGACCAACACAAACAGTATTAAAATCAGGGGTTGACTCTTGCTGGGGCTTTAGGAAACTTGTCATGATAAGGTGTGATGCAGCCAAAGGCTTGGGAATGACCATGAATTAGCTAGACAGGTAAGGGTGGAGCAGGCGGAAGAATATACGTAGGAAAAGCAGTGTTCTGAGCTAGGCGGGGAGAGGAGCATTGCGCACTACAGGAGCTGAAATAAAGCGTTAGAGGCGGTAGTGAGGTGAGGTGACACTAAACAGTGATGCTGGGTGGAAAAAAGGAGACAATATAATGTGCCTCTCTGGTCAGTGATATATTTAGAATGTAACTGTTTTTACAGTCAGTATGATGAAGGCATTGAGAAAAACATTGTGGAAAATGGATTAAACTGAGGTGGCCATGAATTGGGAGCAACAGATTAAGGCTATTATTTCAGAGGTCCACTTAACACATAGTAATGACTTGGGCTAGCATGGTAGCAGGGGTGGGTGGATTCAAATACATGACAGAGAATCTGCAAGACTCATTGACTGATCATGGATAACTGAGAGGAAAGGAAATAACGACAGTGTTGGATTCTTTGACTCTCCAACCTCAGAGAGATGCTCTATGGGATTTCTACCACTGTCTAACAAATCACTATGTAGTTGGTGACTTAAAACAACACCCGCTCATTTGTTCACAGTTTGGGAGGTTAGCATTTAAGCATGCCGTGGCTGCAGTTTCTCTTCAGGGTATCACAAGGCTGAAAACGAAGTGATGGCCGAACTGAATTCTTGTTTACAGGCTATCAAGGAAAGACCTCTTGCAATCTCATTCTTGTTGATGAATTTGGTTCTTTGAGGTTGTAAGATTCAGGTCTTTTTCTCCTCACTGGTTGTCAACCAGGGTGCTGCTCTCAACTCCTAGATGCCATCTCTATACCTTGTCACTTGGCCAGCAGTAGTGTGGCAAATCCCTCCTGTGCTGCAGTCATATGACGTAATGCAATCACAGGAGTGAAACCCATCACATTCACAATCCCGTGGACTACACAGGGCATGTACATGAGAAGGTGGGGCCATCGGAGAGTTCTGCCTACCTCAGGTGGTAACACAGAGTAGGTGGTAGATTCTGGAGTTGGGAGAAGCTAGAGAAGAGAAGCTGAGTGCAGGTTTGGAAAAGATGAGTTAGGAACCAGCGAATATTCAAGTGCAGATGTGAGTATGCCTTTCAAGATGTGCCTGTGGAGTTCAGAAAGCAGGCCTGGCCTGGAGAAAGAGAAATGAGAGCGGTTAGCATAAAGTCAATACTTGAATCTATGAGAATGGATTATATCATCAATGAAGAGTTACAAAAGACCCAGGACCATGATCTAAGAAACAGCAATGCTGAAGGGATTAGTAAAAACTGAAAGTTGGTGACCAAAAGGAAAGTCAGCAGAATCCACTGACATGAATTCCGAGGGGTTAAATCAGCAATTTTCAACCTTTTTCATCTCATGGCACACATAAACTAATTACTAAAATTCTGTGGCACACCAGAAAATATATTATACTTTTTCCTGGTCAGACAAAAAAATAGGTATAATTTTGATTCAGTTACACCAGACAGCTATTGTTGTGTGATTTATTGTCAATTTTTTTGACAATATAAGGGAAAGAGGTCAGTGTCCCTGACTAAAGAGTCAGGTATTGCATGTTTTAAAAATTCTTGCAGCACACCTGTTGAAAATCACTGGGTTGGGTAAATGAAGGAAGTAGAATTTGCTTATCTGTATTAAATCTTGCTGAGAAACCTAGTATGACAAATATTCCCCGCAATGTGGTGACTTGGGGCTGGGGGATGCCATGGACAAAGCTGTTTCTGTAAAATAGTAGATTCAGAAGTCAGACTGTTTGAAGAATGAGACAATGGTGAAGTCCAGAAATAGAATCAATCAGTTTCAGACAATTCTTTAAGTGACTTAGCAATCAAGGAAAGGTACATAAGTAGAGATTTGTTTGTTTTCTTTGGTAAGAGACAAGCATATTTCAGCTCAAATGAAAGGAAAGGAATTCAGCAGACGATCCTGGAAGGGGGAAAGATGATTAGAACCCAGTCAAGGAAGTTCATTTTCTAGAAACACCTCTATTGTAACAATTTAGCCAAAACAGGAAAGGATGGGTGTAGCAGTAGGAAGATTTAGATTTATTGGTGTAATAACAATGAAGTTCCCATCTACTTTTAAGTAATATTTGAAGGAAGAAAGTTTTTGAGAAAGGACTGAAGCCAAAGATTTGTGGAGAAGAAAGTTTAAATTTGCTTTAGTGGTGAATGGGAGAGGAAATTGATGAGGGAAATATCACAATATTGCCTGGTAGGTATTAAGACCAATAAAGTCAGATTAATAGAGGAATCAATCAATTTATTTGTGCATTTTATCCAGTAGCACCCAGATACAATTTCCAGAGCTACTGATAGAAACTAAAAACGTTTCTGTTTGTTAATCCTGGGTTGGTATTTTCACCAGGGGTCCAAGATGGAAAGACTGGGGGATAACGAAATTTCAGATATTCCCAAGAATGTGGTTAAAAAGATGGATCATAAAATCCATAACAAATAAGAGAGAAAACATAATAGAGGTAGTAGCTAATGGATAATGCACAAGGAGAAAACGAAATCCTTTCAGTGGAACCGAAGGGCTGATATAGTGGGAATAATTGAGCATTCTAGCTCCAAAGATGAAAGGTTAGAGTAATGGACTGCAATGTCTGCATCGGTGATTTCAGAGTAAGATTTGCTTCCTATCTTGTAATTACACTTAAGCTTTTTACCCTCTTTCTATCTTTATATGATTTCAATACTCACCGCAAGTCCTTCTCTGCCATTATGTTCCCTTTTTTGAGTTGGTAATTTTGTTTCATCTCTCAGTTGACTGAAATATAGTATATATGCTAGTCATGTGTAAAATAGTTATATATAACATTTTATATATATAACATATAGATAGAGAGAGAGAGAGAGAGATAGATAGATAGGTAGATAGAGATATTCCAGGCATTTTGCTGAATATTTCATGTGTATTTTCTCATTTCATCTTTTTTAAACTTTCAGAACTTTATTCACATTTTGTAAATACCTATTTATAAAAATGTTAGCATCTAATTCTTGAAAATTTCAGCACCTCATTTATACTTTGTAAATATTAATTTGTGAGAATAGTACAGTATTACCCAGATCATGTTTAAATGGATGTAAATGTAAAGTTGAAAAAAAAGTGAGGGGAAAGTGAGGGATGATGGCTCTGAGAATTAATATGCTGCATTCCTAATTTAATCATTTAGCCTGAATAACACTTAAGAAAATTTTGCCAATGTGTCATCTTAACAACTAAGAGATGAGAGTGTTAATTTTACAGATTTAGGAGCTACTTAACTAGAAAGGTTAAGTAACTTAAACACTTAACTTAAGGTTATGTACAGACTAGATCAATTTTCTGAACTTAGAAATGAAAAATGTGCATTCAATAGCATCTCTGCAAAGCCTAGTAAGAAACATTAAGAGTTTCTTTTCCAGTAAGAGTGGAAGGGAGATAAGGGAAATGGAGATTAGTAAAGGCTTTGGACAGCCAACCATTATATCTTCATTGCCAAAAGACTTGAAAAAGTAACCATTGTCATCATTTCTTTGTTAACTCTTACTCATTCCTTAGTTTAGTGTATTACAGTTTGACATCTGAGTTCACTGCTCAGCAGAAATGGCTCTGTGGTCAGTAGGAACTATCTT
>CM052541.1:154130739-154148336 GCA_028533065.1 Trachops cirrhosus | reverse complement strand
AAAGCCTACTTGTTCTGAGTTCTTGATTTTTTTTGCTTAATGTTGCCCCAAGTCACCATTTGCCAAGCAGGAAACCATGAATTCACTTTCAGTTCCCCCACTCATTACTTCCCTCCACCAGTTGTGATTTGGCACCATGTTTTTATGAAGTTAATTTAAAAATGCAAATTAAGTTTGTAAATTTATTATATTCTAGTAACTGAAAACTTTGTCTAAGACAAGGATTTTTGTTTATTTGGTTTTGTAATCCCAGCCTCTAGGACAATAATAAAAACATAGTAGTAAATGACTCCATACATCAAATTCATTGTGATATAGTGTTATCCAGTTATCATTAACCATCAAAAAGTTATTGGGCATGTCCTGGATCTGTATCATTACTAGACAATGCAAAAATTTTATATTGAAATCAATAATTGGTTTTGTTTATTTTGGATGATAAGTGCAAATTAGTACTGTATTTTTAGGACTATAAGATACACCAGACTATAAGACGCACCTAGGTTTTAGAGGAGGAAAATAGGAAAACAAATTTTGAAGCAAAAAATGTAGTAAAATATTTAATAACCTGTGACCCTGCTCCACCGCCAACCCCCCCCCACAGTGAGCCAGGTAAGCTACATTCAGACTATAAGACGCACCCCCTTTCCTCCCAAATTTGTGGGGGGTGCATCTTATAGTCCAAAAATATGGTATATCAAATGTGCATATTTTAATAAAATATAGACCCCTTTGAAATGAACAAAATCTGTTTTAATTTTTTTCATGGACTATAAATAGGAAAACTTCCTATATATAAATAAAGATATTTGTGCAAAACTGAGTTTTAAAATTAATGAATACAAAAGAAATTACATTACTACGTGAATAAAAGTGAGTTCTTTGTTGACTGATTACCATTTAAATGTTTAGGGAAGTCCCTGATCATTCATATTTGACTTCATTTAAATATATGACAGTCCATTAAGCCACTCCAGGAATTTTTGAACTTATTCTTTACTTTTTCTAAAAGACTGATTATTTGTTGAATATTAAGTAGTAAATTACTATACTATATCCTACAAATTTCAATTCTGCTATGTTACTTGAGAAAGCAAAGTATTTGTATGAATTTCAAGTACCAATATATCTGGCTTCTTGTCACTATTGACACTTTATAGTTTTTATAGTTTAATGAACACAGCAAAGGAAAAAGGACCAAGAATTTGGGGATTTTACCAAATTTAACACTAATTTAATGTTTTTAGAATAGCCGCTACACATTCTGGACTTGAGCCTTTTCATTATTCGCTGTGGTGGAGAAAAATTCTGTTAGAAGCCTCACATTGTTTAGAACTGTTAGTCCCAGTTCTGTCGTGTATCTAATATGTTGCCTGAGACTTTTGTTTTCAACCTCATAACATAAATGTAGATTTTTCCTTTAGCAATCACCTCAGAGCTAAAGTGAGAACATAGAAGAGAAACTTCACTTTTTTTTGAAATCATAGGATTACTACAACCTCAGTATAATAAAAAAAAAGGCTTCCAGAAAATCTGCAAATCTAAAGTAGCATAAAAGATACAGCATAAAATTTGCCTGTAGCTACAAATGTCATAAAAATCAGGCCAAGTGCTCTTCTTCAAGTAAGCACCTCAAAGATGTTTATTCCAGCTAAACCAGCAGTGTAGTGCAATAACTGTTTTAATATATAGCAGGAATTGGGTGGGCAACAGCTTGACCAGTGTTTAAGCTGCTCATTCTTTCATTCCACCTGGCTTTAAGAGATGTAAGCAGCCAGTAGCTGGGCTGACTTGCAGTGTCTGGAACAGTGCCACGTTCATATCTGCCGCCTTTGTGAAATGGCTGAAACGCTGAGCTCAATGGGGACTGTCTGCACTTGTGCTTCACATGGCCCTTCCACTCTGGGGACTTCACAGTCGTTGGACTTCTCACATTTTAGTTCAGAGTTATAAGAGCAAGCATGCTGGCAAACAAGGCAGAAGCCACCTGACCTTTTATGACCTACCGTTCAAGTCACTTCAAGTCACTTTCATTGTGCTCTATTAGTCAAAGCAGTCACAAGCCCGCTCTGATTTAGGAGAAACACTAAACTCCAAGGTCTTGATGAGAGCAGTGTCAAAGAACGTGCAGCCATGTTTTAAAACCGTCACAGTGCAAAACCAGTAAAATGTTATTGGCCACGTGGAAAACGTGAGCAGGTGGCTGTTGAGTGCCTCCCATATCTGGTGTAGCTGTAAGAAGTTGAGTTTGAGCTGAACAGGAAAACATATAGACAGTCCATATTGCAGAAAAGATGGAGGAGGGAGATGCAGCAATATGAGTAGCCCTAGAGCTGCTAGTCTCAGTTGATTAGTGAGGAGTAAACTTAAAAAATAGTACATTATTGTTGTAAAGAAAATTCCTGTTTGCCATAAGGTGGCTCTAGTCCTTCTTGCAAAGAGCTAGTTGAGGAAGTATAAACCTTATTTTAAAATGGTTAATCAAAAAGAAACAAAATGAAATACTAAAAACAAAAAGGAAGAAAAATCTAAATGGTAAACCATAAATAATTAACTTTTAAAAGTTGCTAATGTTGGTTTAGAGAAAACAATGCCTAAATATACAGCTGTAAAATTAAAATTTAAAAAACTTAATGGAAGTCACTTCTATGATACAAGAGTTGAAAATAGAGCTGTTAGAAATGAAAATATGATAAGACTATGTAAAAGTAGAATATGTAACCTGGCTATTTTTCTCTTTAATTTAAAAAAATTAAAACCATCGCAGAAAAGAAGCCCCCACCAGAATATACACTGAAGAAAGAGGCATTGCTGACAACACAAGAAAGAAACAGATCCAGATTTGAGTAAAGTAAATGAAAAGAAATGAAGCCAAGTTTTTTAACAGAATACAGTGAAAATGTTAAATATGGGCTATAAGTCAAAGAAATGCAAAAAATTCAATAATTGGAATCCTAGAATAAAGTGAGAAAAACAATGGAACAGAAGACAACTATTTAAATATATAATTCAAGAATGTGTTCCAAAAGTAAGAACTTAAATCTGAAGATTGAAAGGCTGTACTGTATCCCAGAAATGTAGAATAATCACTACCATGATATAGCTTAGTATATTTACTGAACATTACAGATAATAAAGGAATCTTTTGGTTGAAAAGGCAAAAGACTGGTATGGGGAAAATATTGTCACAATGGCTGTAGTCCAACTTCTTCACAAAAAAAGTCAATTTTCAAGAAAGTAAAGTAACGTCTTATCAAGTCATCAAGAAATAAAAGTGAAGTCTAAACATGTTATGCCTATAAAAATTGTTTAAGAATAAAGACGGAAGGAAATATGTTTAAATAATCAAGAGCTCATGGTTGAGTTGACCAAAAGGTTCATTTGTTTTTTTCTGTAAGATGGGTCTAGTAGCGCTTCGTTGTCTTTAACTTCATTCAAAATAATTTTGTTAGATTGTGTTGTGACAGCTGTCATGTCAGTGTGCATATAAAAAAAATCAAAATTGGTGAATTTTTGTGGAGTAATTTTAATAATGAAAATGAAAGAAACTATGCAACATTTTCAGCATATCATGCTTTATTATTTCAAGAAAGGTAAAAACACAACTGAAACACAAAAAAAGATTTGTGCAGTGTATGGAGAAGGTGCCGTGACTGATTGAACATGTCAGAAGTGGTTTGCAATGTTTCATGCCAGAGATTTCTTGCTGGACGCTGCTCCAAGGTGAGGTAGACCAGTTGAAGTTGATAGAGATCAAAACGAGACATTAATTGAGACCAGTTAACATTATGCCACTTGGGAGACAGCCAACATACTCAAAATATCCAAATCAATAAAGTTGGTGAAAATAAAAAATGTGTCTTTTATTTTATGGAAAAAACTCAACAAACTTTTTGGCTAACCCAACAGATTTCATGAGCCCTCTTAAAGAAAGGACTGAGAAACACACTTCAGTCAACCAAAAACTGTTTGATAAATAATTGTAAAAAGAGTGATATTGAATATCAAACTATTTAACTGTAGGATTAAGATAAGAAGAAATATTGTCATTATGATGATAGAACAGAATGAAAATAGTAAAAAGCCTGACAAGGTAGAAATGAAACAGCTGATGAAAGTCAGGGAGAGAAGAAGCAGAAAGGTAGGAGTTAATAAGCATGCCAAGTCCCTAAATTTTTACATCACAAACATGATCAGTAGAGCTCATTTAAAACGGAGTATAGGTATATTTAATAAAGGAGTAGAGGTATATTTAAAATGGGAAATAAATACCAAATATTAGAATTAATTAAAATATTCTAGCAAAGGAAAGGGAGAGGAAGAGGAAAGAATTGAAAACATACCAACTTCATTGTTGTTTACCAGAGAGTTAATAAGAAATAAATAGATTCCTGACTAAAAATTAAAAATTAAAACATCACAATTGTTAAAAAATACATACTTCAAAATTATTTTTTAAATATTTTCCCCACACATGCACACCAGCCAGGAAAATTGAAATCATAACACAACCTGTTAGAACTAAAACCAACTTCTTGTTCATATAAAACTATAAATAGATTAAAAACAGGTAGTAAAAGGAAAAAGAAATCTCAACCATATATTATATACAAGTAGTCAACCAAAGCAATCTTAAAAAGATGTTTCTTATTTCATTATAGGGCAGAATCAGCAAGATATTTGAAAAGATTGAAAAAGGAAGAATTAAAAAGATATAGTGTACAAATGTAAACAAAAATCAGACATTGTGAACATGACAGGTAAGACTCAGTTCGGGAGATAAGATTAGGCACGATGAAGAAGACAAGTCTCAAGTTTCCAACCAGGCATATCTAACAGCATGAATATATCTATACCAAGTAGCACTGCATTAGTATACATGAAGGGAAAAAGGGAGGGAATACAAGAAGAAATAGAAATATATTAGAAATAGAAATATATTAGGGAAACTAACTTACCTCTTACAGTCAATGATAGTTCAAGTGGACGCAAAATTAGTAAGAAAACAGAAGACATAAATAGCATGATGACTTTTAAGGTAGACCTAATTGACATGCACTGAACCCATTATCTTGAAAACAGATGTGGCAGTTTCTTTTCAAGAGCATATGAAATATTCACAAAGAGATACTTATTTATAACAGGTAAATAAATAAATTGACTGTGTGTATACATGCATATTCATGTGTGTATGTGCATATGTATGCATGTACATGTATGTGTATGTACACATATGTATACGTGTGTATATATGTCAACTTACCCAATCACTATGCAATTAGACTAGAATTTTAAAACAAAAATAGCAAAAAAAAGCTACTACCTACAAAGTCTACTACCATCACCCTCTTTACCCACCTACAAAAGTCTTAACTCAAGTATTCAAGAGAAAAATAACAGAATATGATTTATACTTAAACCAAGGCTACAAGGAAATTCTAGAGCTTTTTAAATAAGTATATTAAACACCCAAATAAAGAGGTTAGAACCTGAACAAACTTATGAAAAGCAGAAATTTAGAAAGAAGAAAGCAATTAATTGGAAATATTAAAATAGTATAATTAATTTTAATAGCTAGTACTATTTATTTAAAGAATAGTCAAATAGATTTAACCAAAAAAATAAGGAGAAACCCTGATTTGTTAAACAAAAATGATAAAAAGAGAAATAACAACAATGAAAAAAGTAATAGAATCCTTAGTATCCACCTTAATTAATTCTATTTAAAAAATGCTGAGAACCTGAATGAAATGGTTTTCTAAGAAAACATATATTACCTGAAGAAACCCCACAAGAATTAAGTATAAAGATGCCAATTAATTTAGAAAAATTAGAGACAGTTATCATAAAATGACACCTCTTCAAAAGACACTACACAGGGTTATTTTATAGGTGTTTCCCCATAAGCTTGAAGTGCAAATAATGTCAGCCCTCTTCATGGTGGTCCAGAACATAATCCCAGCAATCAGAAGGAAGTTCCATTTTTAGTTTTTTGAGGAAATTCCATACTGTTTTCCACAGTGGCTGCACTGCAAGGGAGAGTGGTAGGGGGGAAAAGGAGACAGCTGTATCTGAACAACAACAACAAAATAAATAAGTAAATAAATAAAAGTGTACGTTGTTGTATTGAGGGGGGAAAAGTGGTCCAGAACGTAAAAGAGGAAGGAAAGTTCCCAACATCTTTATTTAAATTGATATATTCCTGATTATAAAATCCAACAAAGGAAACTAAGAGTTCTCAAAATGCTGCCAGTGCAACTCTTGAAGTCCCACATGACACTTCCAAGTACTCAGTATAAAATAAGCTATTTTCAAACTGATACAATGACATTATTTGTCTTTTTTATCATGTTGACATTTGCACCATTGGCGGAAAACACTGGGGGTGACCATGCTGGCACCTCAGGGTAAATCAAATCACAGAAACAACCTGACTGTATCCTGCACACTTGAGTTAAAAGATAAGGCAGTTTCCCTTAAGAGTATCCTTGGAGAGGCAGTAAAGATGATTAATTTTATTAAATTTCAGCTCTTGAGTATTGTCTTTTTAGTATTCTGTGTGAGGAAGTGGGAGGTGTGTATAAAGTGCTCCTGCTGCAATCCAAACAAGGCTGTTTAGGGGAAAAGCATTTGTGTGATTGTTTGAATGGAGAGCTGAACTAAGCACTTTATTTATGGAAAATGCTTAATACCTGTGAAAGTATTAAGCATACTGCCTCATCTTGCGTTACTCCCCTGAAATGTGAATGAAGAGCAGTGCCCTTAGAAAAGGAACTCTGTGGATACATATACTTATTGATTGTGATAGCTCAATGTGAGTCTTTGAGTCACTGAACATCAGTCAGTTTCTAAGTAAATCATGTGTCTTGAATTTTGTTGACAAGAATGTAATATTTAAATGCAGAAGAAGGGTATTTTTAATCATTCTCAGAAATTTTATTCTGTATTTATATAATGGCCACTCTGCCAGAGAGTCTGGCCTCAGAATTTCTTCCATATATTCTTAATTTTCAGAATGTGTCCAGATATCAGGTATGTTTCCCTTTCAATATAAATATTGTCTGGGAATTCCATAATATAATTAAACACTTTTACCTAACTATGTTGCCATCAATCCAGCTACACAGTTTCTCTTGAACTTCCTAATAAGAGAAGAGTATGTTGCTTTGAGAACAAAGGGAGGCAGTGTACCTAAGATCCCCACTGGGGGTTGCCCATGGGGAGGCTGAACACCAGTATTGTTGCTCTTATGGTTTCACTTTGTGTTTTGTAGTCTTAAACCTCTAGGTATAAAGCAAATGCTTCTATCTACTTGTTTTCTTGAATCCAAGTTTTCAGATACATGAAAATAGCTCAATAAGTAATTTGACTTTCATTTAGAATCATCTCAAGCCCATCACTTTATAAATGGGAATTTGGGCTTCTTAGGAATCAGAGGATTTCCCCACAGTTAAAGACAGACAAGTCACTCGCTAAGCAGAAATCAGAATTTAGTCCTCGCACCCTGAAATCCAGGTATGAATCACTGGCATTCACATACTGCCCCTCCCTCTGCCATATTGGGAAAGCAGGTGTTCCATATCCATAGAATACTATAGAATACCATACCCATAGAATAGTCAGTCTGTGAGACAAAAATTATATATAGGTACTTTAGATCTGCAGACCTCTATATGTGTAAGAATATACCTGTATGTATATATGTGTATATATACTTCAATTTAAAAACTTGAAGTGATTATAACCCTTATGGAAGGAAAATCTCAGCATATTTAATGCAAATACTGTACATAGCAAGGTCTGCCAGAGGCCTCTGTGTGTTGGATCTTGCCTTCAGAGTGAGCCTTTTCCCCCTTGCTCTCCGAGGCAGCCCGCTCCGTGGTTCTGTGTAAGCGGGAGTACATTGCCATGCACCCTTTTATGTCCTGTCTTTGAGAAAGCAGAAGGACAAGCACCCAATATGTATGATAAGCTGTTCAACAGCTGAGAAAGACAGCATATGGCAGTGGAAACGTAAGTGTTGCTTTGACTTTGGAAAGAGAATTAAGAAGATTTCTGAGTCACCGTTCAGTGCTGCATGAATGAGATGATTTATTTTTATGCAACAGAAGGAACTCTGTGTGGGTGCAGATTTATGGCAGATACACCAACGCCCGCACAAATCTCGTTAGGGGTTTGAAGAAACGGCCACTTCTCCCTGACAACAATGATTGCAGGTGCAGTAATAAGGGTTTTCATTTCATGAAAGCGGGGTTTTTGTTTGTTCCTAAAACCACAAAGTGTTCGTTAAACTAATTGATTTCCAATGAACTTTACAGCAAAAAAAAAAAAGGAGATAAATGAATAGAAAGTAAGCTGGACCTGACAAGATTAAAGAATAAAAATAATAGAGCTCTAAGTAAACTAATTTTAATTTAAAAATCAAATAAAATTAATAGCTCTCTTACAATACCTCTTCGGAAGTTTTTCTATCTGCCTGCTATTTTTTCCTTTCTTTTAAGGTGCAAAGAACAGTATAAATTTGTTTTCCCACCCCTAGTTTAAAAACAAAAAAACTCCATTTTTGAAGTTTAATTCTCCCTGTTTTCCCTCTATTTTTATCATGTTCCAAAATGAGGGAATATTGGAATGCATACATTAAGTATATCTAGCTTTTTTTCAGCACCGCCTACTTCTCTGCCCCATCCCAACCACCCTGGTCCAAATTATGCAAGAAGAGATTTTTTTTCTGAATTATTACCCCTTTCTAAAAGCCCAGCACAGGGACAATACGGTACTGGGCCTTGGACTTGGCTGAAATCCCGGACCAACCGTGGTGTCCGGGGCAAGTTTGTCAACCTCTGGGCCGGTTTTACCTTGTTAAACAGAGGGAAAGAGCTCCTGGGTCATCCTTGCCAGACCCCCAGAGGCTCCCTTGCCACTTTTCCCTCCCACAAAGCTGCTCTTCGAGGCCAAATTTAATCACCTTTGTCCACACTAACGTGTCAATGCCTTATGTGAATAGCATTAATAATTAATACTAATGATGTATTTGAATTTTAAGAAGCAGCCGTGAGCTCTATCACTCCAGAGACAATGAGCTGTAGCTCAGTTAGTGGGGGTGAACGGAGTTGGGTCTTTTTGCTCAATTACAGTTGGCATGCAATATTATATTAGTTTCAGGTGTACAACAGAGTGATTAGACATTTGTATATCTTATGAAATTGTTCTTAAAGTTATGAAGTAAAATTTGAAAGGAACTGTCTGGGGCTGTGCCAGCACTCCTCAGCTTGCTTTCAGGACTTAAAGTCTTGATTAGAAACATTCTTTACCTCCTGGCTTTCAAGAGAAAGGGAGATACCATTATCAACATTGGTGTGTTTTACAAAATCTCTTGTTCAGTCTTGCTTCGCTGTAATGCTTTAAAATTGTACATGTGACCTTTTAATATCCCATGAGTAACCACAAACCCAAATAGATCAGCAGAGTCAGTACTTGATACTCTCATTGCCCCCTAGGAGGGGAGATGTCTGCCTAGTTCTACTTGGAGAATGAGTGCTCAGTTCCACCAGGTAAAATTATCACCCCAGAGTCATGCACCAGGACCTAGAAAAGGCACCTACGCTGGAAAGTCTAACATTAATACTATCCTTACCCATGCTGTCACGGCAAACGGAAGTGTCAGAATTCATCATAGCCTGGGCACAAGAATAACCCACATACCACCTGGTTTATCCACCTGTGGATGTGAATAAATCACCTTAACATTAATAGTTAATACTCAATAACGCATCTGTTCTTATTTCTGTCTACAATGAATGTCAGCCATCCCCACTGCAAAGTAATCCCATTACAAAGTCATCAAGTATTTCTGGGAAATGCTAGGTTTCCCATGTTCTCCCGTGCTTTATGCCAATAGCCACAGCATGATGTCTACAGTGTCTGTCTTGCTTGATTCCTTGTTGATCTCTACTATCCACAAAGCCATGGGGAGAAATCGTTGCTTGACTCACAAGTGCCCCTCAGAACAGTGCCAGAGCCTGGGCTGAAGGTCCGTCCAGTGGCACAGTCTTCAAGACCCACAGCAGTGTGTATTCTGTTTTGTTCTCCATCCTACATTCGGCATTAACCACAGTGTTTGGCAGTGGTTAAAACAGACAATAGCCAATAAATAAACTAGGACAATTCTCAAAATTAGGTGCTTTTGCTAAATCACCTTCATTGTTACGGTATTACAAAATTTTCACATAAACATACTTTGTCTTTGGCTGCAGGTTATGTGACACACAGGGAATTTATTTTCCAGCAGAGTCAGAAAGGCTAATTCGCTAACCCTTGGAAAACTCAGTGGTGCACAACATCATTTACAACAGCACCAACACAACTGTTTGCACGCAGAAGGTTTGCTCATCGCATTCTCTCATGGTCTATTGCACAAATATATGGGTGTTGTTAAGTTTCTCTTAGTGACTTTGGAATCTATCACCTCCTTTTGCACACATTTAGATTACTGACTTCTTTCATCAGCCTTCCTGTTTCATCAGCTAACCTGTTTCCTTTCTGCAAGTTTATTTATCTTAGATGTTACATTCTCATGGAAGTCTTTGTGACCTTTTCTGCCTTTCTAACACATTGCCACAGTACTCTCTATTTGGCAATATCTTCGCCCTCGGCACTTGGTCCTGCTGGTTTCAAGGTGTGCTTCCTTCCAGACTCTAGACACTAAACTGTGTTCTTGGAGGACAGCACCATTGCATCTTCAGAGCCTTGAATAGGACTTGGCAGATAGTTAGTGTTCTATGAGTGTTAAGAGAATGGCCTACAATGCTTCATGCAGAGAACATATATTAAATGTCTACAGGATATTTAGCAAGGTTGAAGATTAATTTATTTAGCCATAAGGAAACTTATTGATTGAATCCTGTCCAGTTAGAGAAAAGCTTGTTATTACCTCTGACTGGTCAATATGAAATGAATTATACTCTTGAGACAGTTTGTTAATATTTATTTATAAACAGCTATTTTGGCTGGAGTAATAGCCCAGCTATTTTATGTTGCATCTGCTGTGATTCAACTGAATAGGTTTCATCTTATTCAGTCACTATTGTTTTCCTGTTATTCATTTGTTAAAAATGTATTTATTGATTATGTATGATGTGGCAGATGCTCGTGGTACTGGTCATACATCAGTGAACAAGACAGCGAAGATCTTTGCTCTCTTGGTATTTACAGTAACGTGGATGGAGGCACGCAGTAAATTACATAAGTAAGTAAATAAATAAGCATGTATCTTGTAATCATAAGTGCTGAGGTGGACATATATTAAGGTGCTATGTTAAAGAGACACCAAGGAACTTAAGTTTAGGCAATCAAGAAGTTGTCAATTAAAGAGGTGACATTTAATTTGAGGCCTGAATTGTAAGAAAGAGTCAGCCGTAAGAAGGAAGTCTGGGGGAATAGCTTTCCATCTGAGGAAGCAACTGATGCAAACACCATAGGCTGGGTGGCCTGTTCCTAGAAAGAGGCTGTCTTCCTTTCCTTCCATCCTCACGTTTTTTAAATATGGGCATGCTTGTCTCCCGCATTTAAATACCTGTGGATGACCATGGAAATAATATAGAAACAACCTCATTCAGAAAACAAAATCTTATACTTCGTGATTTAAATTTAAGTAAGAGTATATAATGAGAAATTTTCGCAAAAGCCTCAGCAAGTAGACAAGTGACTTCAGTCTTATACTATGTATGGCTTTCAGGAGTTTTCACTTTGGGTCCCACTGGTGCAACACAGAGAGCACCCAAGAGTTAGCAGATCACCTTTAAAACTGCAGTCCACTTTAATGCAACATTTCTATTGTTGGTTTCCTTTAACACAGTCAAGGCAGGCTGACATAGGTATAGGCATTCCTGGAAGGCTGGCATCACCCCCAGACACCTGGGTGGCCTCTCTGAACCAGGCTGCCTCCTTGTTCCAAGTCTGATCTAAATCCATCTGTCTTGTTACCAGCAGATTAAAAACATTCTTCCTTCTAAAAAATTTCATATTTTCCTGATTTGAATTGGCCAGTGAATGTCTTCCTCTAAATTAGTATAATCCACCTGAGAGACAGACTTTATTCCTGATGGACAGGACTATGGTATAAGTCACAGAAACTTATGGTATAAGTTTCTACCCACTCTACAATGCCCATGTGGTGGGCCATTCCCCACTCAAAAGTTTCATATAAAGGAGTTAAAGAAGTATTTTCTCAGCTCTTCCTACTTAAGTAGTCTAACCCTAAACACTTTCTGAGTAGTCAAAATGCCTTTTTATAAGGTCTACTCTTAACCTATTTAACTATTTGTAGACCTTTGGCCTATTAACTTACTTGGTCAAACCAATGGGAATGGATGTAAGGGTAAGAATGAGCTGTACTAGGGCAAGAACATTATGAACGATCCACCTTTGTCAGGGTTCATTTTTCCAAACTGATCAAAATTTGAATAGAATTTGAATTGAGAAACAGGAACAAAGAAAACAGTGGCAGAGCAACAGAGACTTCCAATTTTGTAAAAAACAGGAGATTAAGTGAAGATAAAATATGCCTGTGAAGTAAGCAATCAGTACAACCACAAGGAGAACTCCTGGGATTGGAACAGGAGAATAAAAAATCAGATCGCTAAATTTCTTTTTTCTTCTTCCTCTTCTCCTTTCTGCTCTTCTTTCCTTTCTCTTCCATTCTCTTTTCTTTGTTGTCTTTTTTTTTCCCCTTCACTCTCCTTTCCTTCTTTTCCTTTCCTTTTCTTTCTAAACAATTTAGTCCCAAAGGCATTAGGTAAGGCAGAGCAAGGCAGATGTTGGTAGGAGGAAGGAAGAACACCCAGATCAGGGTATCAGAGTTCCAGGGTTTTGGAAACTCACATAGAGGGGGACCAAGCTAGCGCAGGGTGTCAGCAACCAAGACAGGTGAGAAGGACATCTGAGGAAGAGTGACCCAGTGTGGGGTGTCAGGCATGAACAAGATAAGGAGAGCATCAGTATTTTATGGGGTGGGTATGGTCTAAGATTGGTTACAAACAAGGGATTTGATCAGTAAGTAAATATTAATGAGCCAAGCATCTCATTCTTGGACATGAGAGTTAAAATTATGGAAATGGAGGAAATAAGAATGAATCTTGTGGCTTTTATTGAAAGGGGTTTCTATTGGCTAACTATAAGGCAATTTGAGTATCAACTAAATAATGATAATTATGGATTATAGCCTATTGGATAAAATACAAATCTATACTTACATAAGCAAGTGAAATGCATTGAAAATTTAATGAGAAATTGGATTTCTACGTGATCACAAACTACCTTCCTCCGAATACTCATTAGCTGCAATGGAAGAAAAAATAACTTCACAGTGGAGCAGCTTGGCAAACACTGCTTCAGTCGAGCCACTTTTACCAACCTTAATGTCACTAATATCACCATAACAGCAGAGATCAAAACTATAGCAGTGAGGACACGTCTGTGGTATTTCTGTCAAAAATGCATAACCTGAATCTAATCCCGAGGAAACATCACACAGAATCAAATTGAGGGATGTTCTACAAAATAACAGGCTTACAGTCTTCAAGAGTGTCAAAGTCATAAAAGTCAAGGAAAAACTGAGGAACTGCTTCACACTGAAGAAAACTAACAAGACACAACAACTTAACGCATACTGTATGTGATACTGGATAGATCTTTTTGCTACAAAGGATGTTACTGCATCTATTAAAACTCTAATTGGAATTTGGCAATTAGGTGGTAGTAATGTGTGAGTGTTTCCGGTTAGAGTGGTTGATTCTGGTTTGTGTAGAACGATGTCCTTGCTTCTAGGGAAGACCCACTAGAGTGTTCAGGGGTGACTGGGTGTGATGTTAGCAAGTTCCCCTCCAACTGTTCAGTGGTGGAGTTGGGGGGAGATTTTTGTACTGTACTTGCAACTATTCTGTGAGTTTAGGTTTCTTTCAAAATAAGAAAACCTAAGTAAATAAAAGGGCACAGATGAAGCTAGATCCTCCTTTATTTCACTGTCTTTATTCTCTCTCCTTTTAAAGGATAGGAATGCCTAGACTTAGAAAATTGTTATGCGACTGAGAAAAGATGCCAACCCACCAAGCACAATGGTGCATAAAAATATAGGTGCTCTGTGGTTTGAGCTGTCATGCCAAGCCTATCCCACCTACCTTTGCTGAGTTCTTAGCTTGAATAAAAGATAAGGCTATATTGTTTAATAACATAAATGAAGAAAGCAAAGACAAAAACAGAAAAAAAATATTTTTAGCTTGGCATATATGTTTTCTTATCTAATCTCAATAATCCAGTTTAATAAATATTATTATCATGACTAGGTCTTAAATCATGAAGTAGGGACTCAAGTTCCTTGGTAAAAGCTAGACTTAGTAAGTGAAGAATACAGCCTGGTTCTCCCTTTTGGCGGACAGGGCTGGTTGGTAGGCATGAAGTATATATTCGTAAGTGTGAACTTCCCAAGAGAGTAATGGGAATCTCCCAGCTCTGAGAGGAGGAGAAATCATGCTGCATAACGTGTGGCCAGACACCTGCCAGAAGCATGATCCCACCTTGATGTTTGAAATGATATGCTCTTACTGCTGATGAGATGGGGAAAAGGGAGACTGGAGGAGGGACAAGGGAAGAAAATGCAACAAATTAAGGGTCCACCTGAAATACACAGATGCTGCCCACTGGAAAGAGATTTGCAAAATAAAAGATTTAATGCAAACCATGTAGACTAAACATAGAACAAAAATAAGAAGTTGCTTCTTTTCATGTATCCAAAGTTAAAAATCAGTATTTTTATTGATCTCTCATTGGAAAACACCATGCTCTTGAGCAGAGTAGAGCAAAAAAAAAGGAAACTACAGACTCTTTAGTTTTTATCAACCATCAAGTGCAAGTAATTACAAGATCTGAGAACCAGAATATCTTTCTTTTCAACACAAGAATCATGGTTTCCATCATTAGTGGGGTAGGTGTTAGGAGTGTGTGTGAGTACAGAGGGGTGCGTGTGCAAGAGTGCTTTCCCTTGGCATCTCTACCACGTTAATTGAAATAGCAATGCATAGTTTATAAATAAATAAATTATAAATTATAAACCAGAGTTCAGTATGTTTTCCACCGATTGCAATTCAACCTACCCAGTTTGCTGGTGGCAGGTGCCTCATCATTAATATGTTCGGTGTCTTCGTTTATTTATACATACCTGCATACATCTGTGTCAGTTTGTTTGTTTCACAGACAGCTTGGCTAAGGTTGTGAAACATTAGATAGAAAAGATTTCTGATTGATTCAGCCTTTGCAGGCACATTCAACAAAATGGATGTTACGCTGTTTTATCCATTGGAGGCTTTATAAAAGAGGCTTAGATACCCTTAAAATTATGAAAAACCTGTCAAGAATTAAAACTATAAAGAATTAATTTCTCTTTAAATGATTGTCAAGCATCACTACTTTGATTCATACCAGCAAATGTTGAAATTTTCATAAATTACATCATGCTGTAGTCTTTATAAGTTAAAGAGAACAAAGGGATAAAGGTTTAGGTAGTGTGGAGGGAAAAAATCAGCTATAGACAAAAAATAGGCATGTTTTAGGCTATTTTTTTAATTTTTTATTTTAGATTATTCAGTTTCTATCCTTTCTATCCTTTATTCCCATTCCAGCCCACCCACCCATCCCTCCCATTTCCAACCCCCCTAGTTTTGTCCATGTGTCCTCTATATTTGTTCCTGTAAACCCTTCCCTTTTGAATTCCAATCATCCTGTAGTCATTTTGCATCTGTCTTTCTAATAAAAGAGTCTGAAATTTCAGTTTTAGAGGGAAAGTTAAAAATAACACCTTGCTTTAAAGGGTATGAATTTAAAATTAGTTAGCAAGTAGATTTATACTTTATATTTTTCTGAAATCAAAAATCACTGGTGGTGGTGGTGATGGTGGTGGTGGTGGTGGGTGTGTGTGTGTGTGTGTGTTTATCACAGTTGCCATGGTAATCAAGTAAGCAGTTCTAGGCTCTCTCTCAGCTGCACTCATTCAGGTTACATTTTTCTCACCATCAGTTTTCAGCAATGTCCTTTAATGAAAGTGATATTATATTTTCCTGCACGTTAATAAAGACCCAACAACCATTCATTCCCCAAGCACTTGTTTTTAATGGTTATGAAGTTCATGTCAGAATGTAAAATGCCAGGATATTGTCCTCATCAAGCCCTTTTGGGCAGACCACTTACAGCTGCAGAGCAGTACATAATTGCATTTCTTAACTGCTAAGTTCATAACTATTAACCTTTTGGCAAGGATCGCTAGAGCTGCCAGGTCATAAATCACCTCCTGGCCTCCTTATATCAAACAGGTTAAAGAATAGTCACGGGTTGTGGCAGCCTGGCATGCGCAGCCCAGCCCAGCCCAGCCCAGCGATGTGAAGCTTTCTCTTGCTGACTTCCAACTAATTTTAAAATGAAGTGCTTGAACTCTTTAATCAGTATCACACCACTCTGCAGAGCAACTCTAAAAATTGTGTTTCCATGGTAACAACGGGAGACTTTCACAAGTCCTCATATTGCCTACATAACCTGTTTAATTACACAGGAACCATTAGACCCTGTGTGTGTATAATTAAAGTTATATATATACACACACACACACTTATGTTTGTGTGTGTGTGTATATCTGCACAAATTTAATCCTACATGGACTTAATTGCCAACACTCATTACTTTAATATGATTTAAAAATACATATGTTTAGAAAGATCTTCAACATTTATTGGAAAAGACAGCAGAAAATGAAAATCCTAATACTTAGTTTGGAATCTGACCTTAATTGATTTGCTTTATAAGCTCTGCATAAACTAAGACCAGTGTTTTCACTCCTCATAAAAATTACTCTGGGATGCATGTTGTCAGTATTCCTAGAAACATTAAGGGATTAATCTGAAACATAAAGAGCAATTATCCTGCCTTTTAATTCATCTGAATTTAAAACTTAATAAGTAAATACATAAATAAATAAGATGGGTAGAGCAGGGGCATGGTAGATTATCTGCTTTTCCCATTGTCTGAAAAGTATGCATTTATTCCTGTCAACATGTTGATCAATTAAGGTGATGATATCAGTGAGTCTCAGGCTCAGTACAGCATCTTGGGGATAAAGTCACAAAAGACAGACAAGCAATTAGTTCATGTTAAAATTGATGAATAGACCAAGTGCAGTGGCAGCACGTCATGCAGACAGTGAGGGTGAGCCAACAAGACTTCCTGGAGGAGGTGAAATCAGGGCTGAATTTTGATGGATGAAGAAGAACCTCTCAGTGAAGTGGAATGAGGGAAGGATTAAAATATTTCTTAGAAAATAAATGGCATATGATGAATGAGAAGACACATTAAAGAAGTTCAAGTGGTATGCTGTGTCCGGAATATGGGGAGTGTCAGGGGTAACAGGTAGGCAGCCATCAGGGTAAGGGGAGATATGAAAAGGTTTTGAGTAACATCTGAAGCTTAGAAAGGTCATTCTGGTAACTCTTGCACAATGTACTATAGAGCTGAAGGTGAGCCTGGGCTAAGGTAGTCTGGTAGAGATAGATGGTGGGGAT
>CM052541.1:154093407-154130239 GCA_028533065.1 Trachops cirrhosus | reverse complement strand
TCTTCGAGTGGAGTCGTGTAAGTTCTTTATATATTTTGGAGATTAAACCCTTGTCTGAGGTATCGTTGGCAAATATGTTTTCCCATACAGTTGGTTCTCTTTTGATTTTAATACTGTTTTCTTTAGCCATGCAGAAGCTTTTTATTTTGATGAGATCCCATTTGTTTATTCTTTCCTTTATGTCCCTTGCTCTAGGGGATGAGGAACACATTTTTCATGTAAACAAGTAGAATACTTGATCTGAAAGGAACATTTGCATTTCTTAAGTTTATAAGAGAAAGTCTTAGAGTATGCTGGAATTTTGACTATTTCTAGGACATTTTAATGTTTTCAGATTAATAAGATAAAATAAGTTACATTAAGTTAAAGACCATGACTAGCATGTTTCTCATGATATCCCCCATGTGTATATATTGTAGGTTCTCAATCTATTTTAAAAGAATAAATTAATGAATAAATGAATGAATAGTAGTGACAACAAGAAGAAAGAGCGCAGGAACTACGTGGTTCCAGGAATCATCTCTAGAATGCAGGGACACAATTTTAATGAATCACAAATGCAAAATAGTTCATGACTAGCCAGCTATAAACAGGGCATGCGTCATGGAAAAGAACTCACAGATGCCCAGACTGGCTCCATCAGAAATTTCTCAGGAACTGCCGCAGATGGGGATCCACTGTGGTGGCCCATCTGCATATAGAGCCACTGAGCTATGAAGACAGTGGTAGAGTTAATGGTATTAGCTAATTCAAAAGAGGGAGTAACATAGAGAGAAAAGAGCAGTAAACATAAAGACAATTTTACTTTTCTTAAGAGAGATTTCACTCCTATTTCTAGGGGTAAAATGCCTTTATAAAGGAATTTTATAAGGCATGAAGAGGGATTGCATTATTCTGTTTAAACATTTCTCACTGAGTATTGATAGCTATATTTCTCCCTGCCTTGGAAAGGTGATTCATCAGACATGCTCCCTTGCCCTCCAGCTTTCAGTTGTCTTTGGCCAGTGGGGAACCCAAGTTGATCCAAGGGAGGGCAGACAGTAAGGTCAGGATATTTTTCCCCCTGGCTCCCTCCCTGCAGGGTCTCCTCAAGCTGTCAGTATCTATTCACCAAAAATCTCTGCTCTTTTCAAAGTGATCTCTTCTTGATGCTCCCTTTCCAGGTTTAAGTCATCCCTTTCTGTTTCTAATGCTGAACTGTGATTCTTCGTCATTTAACTCTGTATGTGGAAATTTTGTAGAAACTTTCCCCTAATTATCTTATTTCAAGTGGGCCTTTGTTTTCTTATCAGTATGAGATTGATGGAGCACTGCATTTCTTTTTTCTGACTTCAGCCTCCTTGTGTTCCTGCCTGCACAGTTCCATTTCTTCCATCCTGATTCTAAGAGAAAACCCAGACAGTCCTGTTTCATCCAATGGAAGTCTCGAAATAGGAGGTATCACTTAGGTCACAGATTTCTTAGGTTACATTGAGATCAGAAAGCATAGGTTTGAACAATTCTGGGTTGGGAAATGAAAACACCTGCTGAGAAACGCTCACTTTCTTTTCAAAAGTACATATTTTATTTTTTATTTTTATAATCTTTTATTGTTGTTCAGTTACAGTTGTCCCACCTTTTCCCCTGTTGCTCTCCCCTATCCCATCCCCCCTATTCCCACAGTCAATCCTCCCCCCCATTATCTTTGCCCATGACTCCTCTATTCATGTTCCTTGACTTTCCCCTTCCCCTTCTTTCCCCTGTTATCCTCCCCTCTGGTCACTGCCATTTTGCTCTTTATTTCCAAGTCTCTGGTTCTATTTTGCTCATTTGTTTCAACAAGTGATAGCGAGTTTATGGAGAAAATGGAACCCTAGTACACTGTTAGTGGGAATGCAGACTGGTGCAGCCACTGTGGAAGACAGTATGGAATTTCCTCAAAAAAATAACAGTGGAACTGCCTTTTGATCCAGTAATTCCACTGCTGGGATTATACCCTAAGAATCTTGAATCACCAATTCAAATGTACCCCAATGTTCATAGCAGCATTATTTACAATAGGCAAGTGCTGGAAACAGCCTAAGTTCCCATCAGTAAATGAGTGGATCAAAAAACTGTGGTCCATTTACATAATGGAATACTATGCAGCAGAAAGAAGAAGCTCCTACCCTTCATAACAGCAAGGTTGTAACTGGAGAGTATTATTATGCTAAGTGAAGTAAGTAGGTGGTGAAGACAAATACCATATGATCTCACCTATAAGTGGAACCTAATCTACAAAACAAGCAATGAACAAACAAAAAATCATATTTTATTTTTTTAAATTAAGGTAAAGTCTGTCTTTTTGTAGCTTCAGTGTATTGGCTTCAGAGTTAACACTCTGGGACTGTAGAAAATACACATATTACATTCACATATCTTCTTAATTTGGGGAAGTAAACTAGTATTTGTTGAGGCCCTACTTACTGCCTCATGATACACAGAATGTTTATTCTCCATTTACCACCTTGGGCCCAGGGATATAGCTGAGGGAACTCTGGCTAGGTCATGTGCCCCAGAAGTGGAAGTCAAAGCAGAGAGTCACACAGATTAGAGCTTCTGTGGTTTCAAATCTTACTCTCCTTCCCTGAAGGCATACTGTTTCTCTTCAAACATGAAAAGAATGATCTTCCCTCCCACCTATGACACCTGTCTGGAAAAAGTCCAACCTTTGTTAATATAACAAAAATGGTTTGCTTGACATTGATGTAACCTGGCCATCAAGTAGACTGAACTGGAAAGCACATGTGTGAACAATGATGACTTCAGTGTACTAGTCAGTGGGGATGGTAGATGCCATTGAGTGAGCATGTGTATTGTGTGGCCATTGTATTCAAAATGACTGAGCAAGTAGAGCAATGGATGTGCATCAAATTTTGCATTAAGCTTGAACATTCCTCCATGGAAACTATTTGGATGATTCAGAAGCCACAACTATGGGCAACTGGTGATTGGAAGCTTCATCATGACAACACACCTGCTCATGCATCATGTCCCATGCAAAGTTTTTTTGGCGAAATTTCAAATCACCCAGGTGACTCAGGTCCTCTACAGCCCAGATTTGGCGCCCTGTGACTTCTGGCTTTTCCCAAAACTAAAATCATCTTTGAAAGGTAAGAGACTTCAGACTGTCAATAGATTCAAGAAAACATAACAGGGCAACTGATAGCAATTGGGAGAACTGCGTGGGCTCCCAAGGTACCTACTTCAAAGGGGACTGAGGCATCATTGTCCTATGTACAATGTTTCTTGTATCTTGTGTATATTCTTCAATAAATGTCTCAATTTTTCATAGTACATGGCTGGGTACTTTCTGGACATACCTATAGCTTAAAAATTTTCTCCTGGTCCATAAACTTCTATGATTCATTTCATGTAGCCCCTTGCCTCTCTACACAAAGTTCTTTACCCACTGGTGCTCCTTCAAAGCCCATCACCTGCTCTGTGACCTTGGCTTCATCACACTCTAACTTTCTCGTGGTAGTAGTTCCCTGGAATTTTGATAAATAAATCCCCTTTCTTTGTATCCAGCATGACCCTAAACATTGCATTGCTCTTGTATAAGCCTCTTCTCATGTAAAATTTGATGAACTTGTCTTTTATATCTTTTTCCAAGTCAGAACTAAAACTCTTTGCCTAGTTATTTATACCCTATGTCACTTAAAAAGAAAAAAAAGCTTAAGAAAGTTTAACCTCACAGTAATATCTACCCATTGGTAATAAGCATGAAAGTCATGGCAATACAAAGAAAAGGAAGCAATTAGAGCTTATGTAATTACAGTCTGTGGATGTTATACAAGCTAAGCATTCTGACAGCAATAGCAAACAAGAGAAAGATTCTAAATACTATAATTTCTAATATCTGACAAAAGAAAACCTAGCAGTTCTTTAGGAGAAATAAACATTTTCTTCACACAGTGAGACTTAATAAAAGTTTTCTTTGTGAGAGCCAAATGGATCTTAGACTCCTTTAAAATGGGACTATTTTTACTGCTCTCCTCTATACCCATCTCCCCCGGCTTCTACTGTGTTGAAGAGAGCATTCTGGTGGTAGCATGTGTTGTTTGACATGAGTGTGAGTGGCTTTCCCCCATGTGTGATGTAAACACAGGAAGAAGCAGTTATTGTTTATGGATGCGGTAGTTGTGAAAGAAGTAAACATGTTAACTAGGTCTGTGAGATACTCCAGAGTGATCAAACTGGTAGGGAAAATACCAATCAGTTCCAGGGATGGAATAAAAGGAGAAGAGTAGAGGAGGAAAGGTACAAAGACGGAGTGAGCACAGATGGAAAATTCATGCTGTTGAGTTTGGGAAATAGCAGAAGTACACAAGGCAGAAGCAAGTTAAACCCTGAAGCCTGAAATGGTTATGCGTGGTCAGCATCCATACCCTCGTTGGTAGCTCCTGTTTAAAGAGTTAATTTGACCCAGTTACCATGGCTTTCGACTTTGTCCGTCTTCCCACACCAAGTTGAAATCCTTTTCTTTCTGAAAGCTATGATGTTGGGTGAAACAACACATCCTTGTAGGGTACACATTGGATTTTAATGAGCATCTGGGCAGACCCTGGGAGAGAGCTGTGTTCTCACAGGGCAAGGGCA
The DNA here is from genome assembly GCA_028533065.1 of Trachops cirrhosus. Taxonomy (NCBI): domain Eukaryota; kingdom Metazoa; phylum Chordata; class Mammalia; order Chiroptera; family Phyllostomidae; genus Trachops; species Trachops cirrhosus. The sequence continues at coordinate 154,125,619 of CM052541.1, read as the reverse complement.
GGCTCGATGCTTTCAGCTGTTGGCACTGCTCACAGTAGATAGTGTTCTCAGGAGAAAGAGTGTTAGTAAACCTCCATTTGTGTGTGTGTGTGTGGCTGGAGAGAATTGGCTGCAAAAGAGAAGTTCAATTCTCTTGTTTCTGAAAGCAGTAAAGAGGATTCCAAATGACTTCCTCTAATGTGTTTGGTGAGTTGCCCTCAAAGGCTGTTGTTTGAACATCTTAAAATACAGACTTCAAAAATCCCCCTTGTGTCTATCATATAAATAACCTATGTAATATCTGCGAAGATCACTTTGTTAACGAATTTTACCACTGTCCCTATTTGAGACTAATATGGTACCCTGAGAAATCCTGGGGAAGAAATGGGGAGTTGGTGTAAGCTATCCAATATAAAAGCAATCCAGAAAAATTCCTTTCACTAGTCCACCATGCAGCAATGGAGGTGCTGATGGTGTTCATGGTGCCTCCCCAGGAAGAGAAGAACCAAACATAGGTAGTGATAATTACAGGTATGGAGTATATCATTGTGTAACCTCATATATTCTGTTCCCTTCACCAAGAATACCTTTCCCTTATGACCCTAGTCCCCCTTTTTTTAAACCCTTACTCATCTCTCAAAATCCAGTTCGGTTTGTACTTCTGCAGAACTTTACCTAGACATTTAAGCAAAATATATTTGTCTCATTCCTATACTTAGTCCATGTATTCCCAAAGCAGTTTTTTATTATGCCTCAGTTGAAAGCCTTACATTTGCTACTCTTCCACTTACAGGTCTACACCATCAGATTGTGAAATCTTTCATAGTATGACTGCTTCACTTACTATCTTTATTCCTAGTACAGTGCCTAATATGGCTGAATGATGAATGAATGAATGAATGAATGACAAGGCAGAACAAAGAAGGACAAGGCAAATAGAGCCTCAGAAATTGAACAAACGAGGAAGTTGGAACAAACAGCGTAGGCTGAAAGTATATTAGTCTACAGAACCAGACCAAGCCAAGAAAAGACAGAAAGAGGAAGAACAAGTAATATGATGATATACATTAAAGGACAGTCAAAATATATTGTAAACAAACAAACAAAAACAGGGAGAAGCATTTTTTTTAATTCCTCCAGATAGAGAGGCACTGGGCTAGGGCACGGCAGAGTCTGAAATGTCAGAAGACCTTAGCTCTTTATAAGGAGTCAACTGGAGACCGGCAAGATAGTGTGCCAGACTCAGATCCTAAACTGTTGTTTCTCCAGGAACTAGATTAGTGAAGACCCTTGCAGAGAAATTGCCATGTGGTAGTAAGAGCAGTTAAACCTGACATTTCAAGGAAAATGGAGACCTATAATAGGAAAGCAGTGCTTTCAAGGACTCAAGATGAGATGTGCATCAAGTCCTAATCCCTTGCCTACACTGCTTTAAATTAAGGATGGAGTGGCTAATGAGAGTGTTGCTTAGTTCATAGGTATTGGCCTGTCACAGTGAAGTTCACCCAGCAATGAAAATCGTGCTTTGTCCACTTGGACCATTGGTCAAGCCCTGTTCCACCCAGCATCTTCTCCACATTCTTGGGATGAATAGTATTATCTAGTTTTATGTTGATTTTCTATCATACTGTGATTTCCCCGGGGAAAGAGACTACAGATGTGCTTCTGGAATCAACCCCGGCATGAAACTGATAGCCACTTCTCAAAAAATGATTGGTGTAATATCATGCTGGTTTTATTATTGGTTTAATTTGACCATGTAAATTAGCATTCAATGTCTAAAGTTCAGCCCTTTGAGACCTCTTTCCTCATTGCTTAGTCTGTGTCCCGAATTATTCCATACTTCAGTAGGGGGAGGAGTAATCTTAAAATTTAATGTATATGTTATAATTCATAATTCACAATTTTTTCCCAAGCTCTCCATCCTACTTAATTCTGTAGAGTCCTTTTTTTCCCCTCTGAGAGTTTATTCCCACCACCTCCATCCTTTTTTCAACTTCAGCAGAAGCCCTCAAGGCCGCCATACCGCAGTCATGTTGGTTCCTCTGTGTTGTTGTTCTCTGATGTAGAAATTGTTTCCAAAACTGTTCTTCTTAGTTGGCAGCATTAATTTGCTAATGTGCATGCTCAAGAGATTTCTGAAGAAAGGCTGTTTGGCATATTAATTTTCTTAATTTAATAATGGTTATGCTCTGCTATCACAATTAACTGGCATTCCAGCTATGATTAGGATTCGAGATGGGAAATCATTTGTCTTCAGTCTCTACAGCATCATTCCATTGTTTTCTACTGCCCGATTCAGTGAATGATAAGTTTTAGACCAGTCTGACTGTTATTCCTGTGTAGCTTCAGTGCTTTTTCCTCCCTAATTTTTAAAAGTACTTGATTTTTATCCTTGATGCTCTGAAAATTCATGTTGATTATCTAGTTATGAGTATTTTTCCGTGTATCTTTCTTAGTAGTACAGATGTCCTTTTAACTTTCATGATATATGTCTTTTCATGCTGAAAATGTCTTTGCATTGTTTTCTCTCTCAGATTTCTTCAGTCCCCTCTTTCTTTCACACCTACTCTTCACATGTGGGATCCTGGATTGAGATTTTATGTCCCTTGTATTATTTTCTACTATATTCTAGCTGGTTTCCCAAATGTTACCTTGCATTTCTTTTCTTTTTATTTTCTTCAGCAAATTTTTAAATTACCAGTAGCTCATCTCGTTCTCTAAAAGAGAACAAATTTTTTTCATAAAACCTTGTTCTTTTTCATGCATATAATATTCTCTCAAATTTCCTCTTTCTACTAATTAGTGTGTGTATGTTAGTTCGTTTGATTTTTTAGTTCTTTCCCATTGTTTGGCTGTTCTGTTTCTGCTGGGTGCCATTATGTTTTTTAGGTAGCTTAGCATCATTTTTTTATAGCAAACAATTTCCTCAAAAGTTTATATATATATAATTTATATTACATATATTTATATTTAAATAAATATATACAAAATACATATAATTATATCTAAAATATGAAGAGTGACCAGGAGCACTGAGTACTGGAAGAATTTGTTAATGGGGCAGAGTTCACTTTAAGATGAAATGCTAGGAGCTACTTTTGACACTGCAGGGATCCAGATTGCCAGAATAACAAGGACTTCACCCTGGAATATACCCGAGCTAACTCCCCTCTTTTTCTTCTTTGGTGTTTACCTGGGTTAAATTCCGTAACTGCAGGCCATTCTGGTGAAGAAATGAGGACGGGATTTGGTGTAGTTGTCTCTTCTCTATACAGACATTTAACTATTTTCCAATTAACTTCTTACACTCCTCAACCAATGTAATTTCAGTCTCTGAATTAGGAGCTCTTTCTGCAGTTTAACGGTCATATTGGCTTCCCCATCCCCTTCAAGGTACAGTCAAATTGCAGCTTCCTCCACTTGTGTTCATCAGTTAACATTTTTCTTATCGTTTTTTCCTTTTGCAAATTTGTTAAAATACCTTTTTGATGAACTCCACATTTTTCTCTTCTATGGCATATTAATTGTTTTATTCTTTGCTACACTTTTACCAGAATTTCAGGAGGCAAAGGCAATAAATGCATGCTTAATCTGCCACCTAAACTAGAGTCAGCGGCTCTAGTGTTATCTGCTCAGTCTCCTTTTCTGGAAGCAATGCCCTTATCTTCTGGGAATTCTTCTTTCCTTCTCCATCAAAGTGCTCTTCTGGGAGGCTGCTAAGTGAATTTTATTATTCAACAAATATTTGTTAACTAATTACTATCTGATAGCACTGGATTTGATGCTTGGAATCAATTAATAGACAAAACAAGACCCACCTTCACGGAACTTACATTCTAGGGAGAAGAGTCAGGCAATAAAAAGACTACTAAATAAACATATGGTATGTCAGAGGCTATCAATATTATGAAGAACATGATAGTTCGGTAAGCAAGAAAAGAACTGGCAGAGGCAAGTGAATGGCAATCTGAGAAATGGTGTTCCAAGCAGAGGGAAAAGGATCTGGTAAGTTGTAGCAAAAACTTAGTGTTTGCTCTGAGGTGGGAAATTTACTGAAGGGTTGAGTGAAGAGGAGAGACAAGATTTATGTGTTAAAGCGATCAATCTGACTCTATAACTAAGAATAAACTGTAAGAGGGCAAAGGCTGAAGCAGGGAGAACTCTGGGAGACTAGTACAATTATGTAAGTGAGAAATAACTATTTCTTCTTGTAGAAAATACAAAATACTATGAAGTAGTCAGATTCTAATATTTTGAAGGTAAGCTTATGGATTGGATAAAAAATGTGGGGGGAAAAGGATTATTTCAAGACTTTTTGACCTGAAGAACTAGAAGGATAGAGTAGCCTTAGTTTGAATTAAAAGGAAAATATGAGAAGAGCAAGAAGTTCAAGTATAAAGAGGAGGAAGGGTAATTGAAGGATTCCATTGCAGACAAGTAGAGTTGGGTATATGTATTAGATATTCAGGGGAAGATAGAAAAAAATTTAAATGATTAAGCAAAGAAGAAAACTATCCTGAAAATAGTGAATGAAATATATGTGCTTTTTTCCTAAAATGTGAAACATAAGATTGTAAAAGCAGATTTTCAGAGAGATACAGCCCCCAGCGAGATGTATACCTTCAAGAGGAGGTATAAACAATTTGTAAGTAAGTAAATGTGAGACCTCCATACTTGATTTAATTCTAGGTTAATAAAAACATTATTTTTAAGTTTCTAATATTATACAAAATATAATGTATGCTTAAAATGAACAGAATATGTCTAGCAAAAAAATTGATATCTATTCACTGAGGCCTGAGAAACCCATAAATAGTAGCTCTCTGTGTTGACCACTTGTTTTAAAAATATGTGATTCATTGCCTTTTTTCAAAAAGCTGTATTTGTAAGTTACCTACAAGAGCAGCAGAATGACATTCTTCAGTTGCTGTGGCAACAGCAGAAGGAGTAAAGCAATAAGAAAGTTAAATGCTTAAGCTTCATCAGGAGCCAACAAGAATGGAGGGGGAGGGGTGTTTCATTTATATTCTGTTCCACATGCCAGCTAAGTGATGATTTCTGCTAATGTCTTGGCTTCCTCAGGCTACCTATTTATGGATTTCATCAGTTACTATAAGAAAAAATCCAGACATTTGTTTATTATCTACAATCAGATTAAATCTACCTTCTATCTATCTGTCTGTCTGTCTGTCTATATTTTCTATTTCTCTCCATCTTCATATGGAAAAAGACCCAGTACTTATATGTTAATAAACCCTCCATGTCTGAATTTTCTCAGTTGTAAACTAGGGATAACAATAATACCTACTCCATAGGGTTGAAAGGTTAAGTTTGTTAATAGATGTAAAGCTCTAAGAATGGTGTCTATAACATAGTAACTGCTATATCAATGTTAACTGTTTTATCAGTAGCAAATCAGACCATGGCCATTTACAATGTTAACCTAAAGTACAGGATAAAAGGTTAGAGGGTGGGCTAGATGCAAATAGCCTGACCCTGAGAAGACATTGCTGCCTGCTGTAAGTTTCTGAGGGTTACTGTGTTTTCATCCAACAGATATGTATGAAACACATGTCATATCTACAGTACTATGCTGTGCAGTTGAGAAGTTATAAAGATGAATGTGACATGGTTCAAATATCCTTTAAGAAAAGAGTAAGAAAAAAGTGGAAAATGTAGGTGAAAATCTGGCATAAAAGATCATGTATAAGAGAAGGCAGAAATAGCACAAAGAGCACAGATGGAGAAGTTGGCCTTGAACAGGCAAATAGACATTTAATTATTGGAGCCTAGATGAAAGGCATTAAGGATTAGAATGGGCTTTGCCAAATTTGTAGGTTGGTTGGACAAGCCAAGAAATCAAAATGAGATCCCATATGATGGGCTTGATTTTTCTAATTATATTTGTCTCGTGGGCAAGTTATCTTCAGAGAGACAGGTAGAAGAAGCTCTTGCAGTAACTGGGAGGAAGATGATAAAGGTTTGATACAGACATCAAGGAAAGTAGAAGGGGAGCTTGAAGCAGGAAAATTTAAAATATTGTTCAGAAGCACTGGGGATTTAGTTGATGCCTATGTCCTAATTTTGTAGGGATACCATTCTACATGCTTATGTAGTTTTCTCAGAAGGTTTCTGCTGGTTGAATAGAAGAGAGATGAAGTGGTTAGTTACACTGACTAAGGTTGGGAATTTGTCTGGCAGGTATAGGGAAGGACTAATAATTACTATGATTATTATTAATATTATATAGAATATGTCATATCCAATACATTTAATTCTATATATGTATTACTCCTTAACCTTGTCTCCAAACATGTACCCCCTTCTATGTAGATATATGTAGATATGCACCCTGCTCAGGCTGGTGGAATATGAGTAGAAGTGGCAGTGTGCCCTTTCTGAGCAGGAGCTTTGAGGGGAACCTTAATTCAGCTGGAGTGCTTGCTCATTTCCCATTTCCAGACAGATTAGCTCCTTCAATCTGGATCCCAGAATGGAAAGACACACGGACCGGTCAATAGCAGCTGTGAACATGTAGTTTGAGCAAACAATAAATGGTTGTTTGGAAGTCACTGAGACTTAGGAGAGGACAGGTTTGTTTACTACCCAACTATTACATGCACATACAATTCATCCCATTTTATACACTGTCTCCCTCTCAAACTAAAATGCAGGGATATTTTTGATAAGTAGTATGTCAGTAAATGCTTTAGATGCTTATGTAACATGATAGGAGGTATAAATATGATCAAGCTGGCTTAGCGCCTTGGAGAAGAGACCCTGACACCTCTTAGGAGACTGTTTCAATTGACCAAACAACAGAGAATGAGGTCCTGGACTGTGGGGGTGAAAGAGCATGGAGAGGAGAGAAGAAAAGATATTAGAATGAATACAGGAATGGCTTTGATATTTCAGAGAAAATAACAGGAATCAATTTAATTTAAAATAATCATCAGAGCAAAATATGTATTGCGTATATTTTTAAAATATTATTTGATCTCTTGCCTAATTAAAGTTGATGCTGTGCCATTACATCTCAATTGTGGAATTTATAGCTTCAGGGTTATTTTGAATTCAGTTCTCTGCTGACGTTTTTACCAACTCATTAATTCTTACTCTTCAAAGATAATTGCAGCCTATAGAAGCTGGGAGCAAAATCATGTTGGATAATGAAGATCACATGTTTTATCCTAAACTCAATCCAATAGAAAGTCTACTTCATGCCACAGAATCGAAAGCCCCCTTGAAGATGTGGAGGGTGATTCAAACTGTGTATTTAGAAAAATCTTGGTGTTTGGGCCTGAAACCAGACTGAAAGGTGATGCTAGTAGAATATGGGACTCAAGAAGAGACTGAAAACTGAAGGTAGGAGGAAAGGGAAGCACAGCACCTTCTTGCAATCATGAACTTCATAGCTCATTATTTTGTTGTAGGTATTGCAAATGTACAGATTTACCCTGCTTCAAGCATAAGTGCTAAATAACCCCAAAGTTAATTAAACACTCCATTACAACATAAGGGCCATTTTCCCCCCAGGTGTGTGTGGCTCCCTCCCTCCCTTCTGTCAGATCTCAATGACACTTAGCAGTAAGGCTTTCCCCAGCCAGCCCCTGGCTTTCCTTTTCAAACTGCCCCCGACCCCACCCCACCACACTACAGCTTTATTTTCTCCTAGAGCTATCACAGTTGCCATATTATACTTTTACTTGTTTATTTGCTGTCTGCTACTCAAGAATGTGAACTTTATGAGGGCATGAACTTGGTTTTATTCACTGCTGTATTCCCAAGTACCAAGAACTGTGCTGGGCATTTGGTGGGCACTTAAAAAATATTTGTTGAAAGAATAAATAAAAATATCAACAAAGCAAAAACTATAAACTTGAGAATAATTCAGGAGGAGGAAAAATGCCTCGTTATATGAAAAAAAAACAAAGACAAACATAAAAAGAAAATACTTTTAAGCTCCTACTCTATAAAGGGCACAATGTTGGAAATAAGGACTCTAAAATATGTTAATATTTTTTATTCAAACTGTCTTAATGATTCTCAAAATTTCAAGTCTACTTTCAGATCTACCTTTTGTATAGGTGAACTTTCTGATTAGATTTTTTGCATTTTGGGGGGGTTTTGTCAAATTCAGTTGAACCAAAACCAATTATTTTTATGTTCTTTATCAAACCTGACCATTATTCCATAAAAAAGTTGTCTGAAAACAGGAAAGTTAAAGCAAAATGCTTTTTTTCTCTTCTGCGTCATCTTCCCTGTCAGTAGAATTAGAAGATTTTTCTGAATTCTTAAGATAATTGTTTTCACTTTGAAATAAGTAATATTCCTGTACATAATAATTTTGAATAAAGGTGTAGAAGATATGACTCTGTTTTTAAGGTGAGTCTGTGCTATAATTAAATTGCTCCACAGAATCCATGAATTCTAATACCAAAGACTTAGTATATTCTTTCTCTTATATATTAAATTGTCACTTAAAAGGAACTGGCTATTAAAATCTAATAAAATAAAGCTCTTTACTACATCCACCATCTTTTCTCTCAAAATTGCTCCTCCTCTTCTGCATTAATCCTCAAGCCATTCTAGGTGTCTTACCTTCCTTCACTAATCCCTCTAACAGCCAGGCAAGTTCCCAAAGCTGCTAACGTTCCGTCTTCATCATCTCCCATACCTGACCCTCTCTCTCTATCCCTAGTTTCAAACTGCTAATTCACACACTGGCCATTTCTCACCTGGATTACTGCCATGGCCTCCTGCCTGGCACCAGCCTCTGACTGTCTTCACAGATCCAAGACCTTTTATAGCCAGATGAGCTTTCTAAAACCCAAACCTTATGCAGTGACATCTACCTGCTTCAAATTCTTTAATGGTTTTAAATATCTTTGAAGATAAGTTCACGTGTTTGGCTTAGAATGAAAGGTCTTCTTGATTAACAAATTCAGTGTACTCACATTCTCATTTTTAAGTCTGCTCATAGGAATGTTCTGATTACAGAATACATGTCTTAGCACATATTTTTCCTGTTTACTCTTACTCACCCCACTTCCTTCAAGGCAATTTACATGACCACATCTATCTTTCCATTACATCACGTAAAACCCAATCATAGTATTTACAGCAGGAAGAGCTGAGGCTCCCATGTGCTTAGAAACCACAGGTAATTCAAGTTCAGGTACCAGTTATGTTTGCTAGGAGTGAGATTATTTGGGGCAACAGAAAAGGGGGGGATTAAAAAATAAAATAAAAAATAAAAAGGGAAAAAACAACTTTCAGAGATTGGAGAGAAGAGATAGGAAGAAGGTATCCTTAAGAAGTTAACAGTCAAATAAGAAAAATGTCAGTTATTTAAAGGTCAGTTACAAAAAGCTTGCTTGTGCGGGAATAATAAAGTCACCATCATTTCACAAAAATCCTTCACCGATAATATTCGCCTATGTTTTATACAGTGTTTTTAAAACATTTATTTGATTCATTGTATGCATGTGTGCAACGGTTATGTGTGATTTGAGGAACAGTTAGGGCCATCTTAGGGTGCTGCCTGGGACTCGGTCCCCTAGGCAGAATTTCTAACAAACAAAATCCAAGGGGCAGAAGCATGTTTTGAGGTGGACAATGCCCCCAGTTTTGCTTCTGGTAAGGAAAGGCTGGTCCTAAAGGGAATCTGGGATCTGGCACTCAGCCGTGGCTCCTCATGTGCTCCAAGACAAACAGCCAATTTGGTGTCAAGATGAAGCAGAGCAAATCAGAGGCCGCCCATATGGATTCCCACCTCCTTGGTCACGGGCCTAATTAACTGCCCCACCACAGATGCAACAAGCACCTTCCCTTCCGGACCAGGGTTGCAGTCACTTGATATCCAAGAGTGCAGGACAAATGAATGTATATTGAATGGAAAAAAGTATATTGTCTGGTCTAGAATCTGTCATTAATAATATCAGGCCTACATTATAGGGACTATAAAAACATAATAAGAAATAGCAGATATAATGTCACCATCACGGAGGCCCCATTTTACAGGCTCAAGTTTTATAAAAATGTGACTATGTTATGTTATAAATATCCAGGGAGAATAAGTGTGGGTTTCTTTAAATTTCATGGTGGAACCAGTGCCTGGATTCCTAACATGAAAGGCCTTATTGCTTTACTTAAAATTCTAAAATGATTGTCAACTCTTCTTTATTTATACAATACCCTGAATGGGGATGGGGTGACGTGGTTAATGCTGAAAAAGAAAAGAAATTGTATGATGTTCCTATGAGTTAATAACTACTCAGACACAAAAAGAACTTATTTGAAATCACTTTGACAATGAGAACTGAAGTTCAGTTTCAGAGCTAACATTGAATGTCAAGCTCCTGGCTTCTATTTCTTGGTTCAATTCACGATACAAATTGTTCTGCACTTAATTATCACAGCTAACCTAAGAATTACATCACATTTCAAGTCCCATGGGAGAACACTCTTAAAACTGTATTCACTTTCCGCTACCCCTAACTTTTTTTTTTACTTTTGATCACATTTAACTCATCCATCCCATTTGAAAGCCTTTCTAAAATCTTATAGCTAGTTTTTTAAGGAAATTTTATAGCTAGTTTTTAATTTTGCTAATTCTGTCAAGAAAAAAGTGAATATATAGATGTCCAACATATTAAATTCAATTTTTAAAAAATAAACATAGTCCTGGCCACTGTGGCCCAGTTGGTTGGAGCATCGTCCCATAACCAAAATGTTGCTGGTTCGACTCCCAGTCTGGGCACATGCCTAAGTTACAGGTTTGACTTCCGGTTGGGGCACATGTGGGAGACAACGAACTGATGGATGTTTCTCCTTTCATTCTTGAATGAGAATAAAATAAACCTTTAAAAATAAACATTTTAAGTTGTAACTGCCCGAAAAATAGCATTTATTAGACCAGAGTACTTTAACACGCTTTAATTCTAATTATCACAACAAACCTCATGAAAATAATTATCATTACATCCATTTTACAAATGAAGAAACTGAGGTTGATAAAATTTAAGTAACTTGCCAAGATAAACACTGCTGCTTTGTGGCTGTGCTGGATTAGAACTGCCATCTGCCTAATTCCAAAGTTCCTACTGTTTTTTCCAAACAGTTATACCAGATAAATCTGGTGATCAGGAAATATTCATGAATTATAAGTCTACACTAGCGTTTTCAAAGCTTCAGTTATTTATATTTCTACATGATTTTTGTCATATGAGTACATACCAGTAAATAGTATTTGATTACACTTTTCTATAAATAAAGTTACTTTAATACATTTATTTTAAAAAGAAAATTTATTATCATGTAGCTGAAAATCATTATTTGTTATAAGTAGAAAATAACTATACAAATAAAATGAAAATAAAATAATTTTATCTAATAAGAATTTAAAATTAAAGTATAAACTAAACAAAATGCATATAATAGTGAATTTTTGAATCTAATTTTAAAATAGAATTCAAAATAAGTTCCTCAGTGATAAGAATAAAATTATTTAAGATTAGGTAGTAATGAAAAGATAACAGCTTGATAAGGTTTTATATCCATATGACAATTCTAATTTTAGTGTTGTTGTTACTTACTGTCATGAAGAATTTTATCTAGTGTGTGTTTTTTCTAAAATGGTAGATGATATTTAAATGCTTTTCTGATAGGGTTGGACACAGAAATAATTCTTAACCAAAACAATGTTTCCTTCAACAAACTAAAACAATTCCTTAAATCTGTGTATTCTTCTGAATATGTCAAGTTTGAGTTTAAAAATGATAAAAACAAAACTGCTTCTTAGTCACTCATGAAGGTCAGTAGTCTGACTAGAGAAAACCATTAGAAAGTTTCTTTATCAGGTGTTTCTTAGTACTTCTTCATAGTGTTTAAAACAACTCCTTTAGTATAGTGCCTCTTTTTGAGAACTTCATAAGCAAGTTGTTAAGAAATCATTGCAGGAATTCAACTTACCTTGATTAAGGTGGGTAGCCCACTAATCCAGCTTTGTGATTATTGCTATCACATCTTCCATGGTAATTGTTAATATCATCTCATCTTTTGAAAAGTTAATATTTGGTTGTTTAAGCAAATAAGTCTCAAGCTGTTATAATTTGCAAAGCTAATATTGTAGGATCTCACAGAAATTTTCTTCCATAAAAGTGTAAAGACCCTCTGACTACTTGGACAAACAAGAGATTATCTGAGAAAACACAAACTATAATCACTTCATTTTGAGAAAAAAGTTCTGGATGCATAGACCTATCTTTAACATGACTGATAAATTTAACAGCCTCATTAGGTGCTCTCAATAATCTCCCTGGGTTTTCCATGGAGAGAGAACTTGCTTGTGCATGCATTAGAGAGTAGAATTCATTCTCGTATGCCCACACGAATCCAGAGAAATGCCCTCTGACCAAAGGATTTAAATCACAGACTATGTTCTACTTCATAGGTCATCACAGACTCGTTAATGGGTTAAAACTCAAATCTTCCATTGCCTGAATTGTCAAGTTTGGCAAAACAACTTATTTTAACTGTTGTTTTTATATTCCAGCAAGTATTTGAAAGAAAAAATGTTAAAAATAAGGCTGAGTTCCCGACAAAAAATTTATTTTGAGCCACGATTTTAAGGCTACCACAATCTGATATTTTATAAAATTACCAGATCATCTTTCCCAACACTCATTTTCTAGAAGTTTTAATGTGCCTTACCAGTACTATTTGTAAATGTAGATTGAGCAGCAGTTTTAAACAATTCCTTCTACAGGTTAAGCTAGTTTTAATAATCTACAGTCTGCCATCCCACAAGACAAACAAACAATGATAGGACAGGGATTATATGTCTAGTTCTCATTGGATTTATGGTCTATCGGTAGCTTTTACTTGTATGTTACAATATAAATGAGGTTGTTATGGATTTTGCATTTCATCCAATTCATAATGCCAGCAGTACCCAACCATTTTGGCACCAGGGACTGGTTTCACGGAAGACAATTTTTCCATGGACTGGAGGGGGAGGATGGTTTCAGAATGGCTCAGACACATTATATTCAAGCTCACCTCCTGGTGTGCCACGGGGGGTGGGGGGAGGCGTGACAGGCCAGGAGGTTGGGGACCCCTGCTGTACATTACTAATCAGGAGGATTGACTGCCTACCCTTTTATTTTGCTAAAAAGAATTAAGGTTTTTTTTTTCTTGTGTACATTGTATGTTTCAAAATTGTACTTGAGTTCAGATGGATTTAGACTGGAATTTGAGAGTGTCCCCAAACATAATGCAGTATATTCACTGTTAACATTTAATAAAAATTCAGATTTTAAATAATTTTTCTCATATTTGTCAGAAATTTTACTTTTTACTTGGTCTTTTCTGACAATGCATAAGATTCATGCCAGTTCATTTATTTTGTCCTCACATCCATCTGAAGGCATGTGGCTAATTTTATCACATTCACCACTAGTTCTAACATTTTCATTACAAATATTGCCTTCTCTAAACTTAAAAATGTCCTCTCTGTAAGGGAAACAGAAACCTATGATAGAGCTCTAATAAAATATTATGTATATTAATACATGCTTCCTGTCCTTAATAATTTGGATATGTAGAAATAGGTCTTAATGAGCTACAGAAATATAAAAGTGGGTGTGTATGGTTATGAACACACAAAAAGGCACAGAGAGCTATTCTGCAGAGAGAGAACGGAGAATGAACTAGTTTGATGGAGAAAAACAGGCCAGTGACCTCAGTGGAAAAGAGTTTTGAGACAATAAGTGTGTTAGATGCTGACAACTCCATGGTGTCCAGTCCTTGTCTTTCCTGAGACTTGGTAGCACTTTCTGCCCTTGTGTAACAAAAAGTTTAATATCCTAATAATAAATTCATCATATTTGCTTAAAGTGGCTCAAGCAGATTACTGTTACTTGTTGTCAAATGAACCTCTTCTAAAACAATTTCTGACTGACCTTGTGTCTGATTAGGTTAACTGAATGGCTGTAAACACCCAATCCAAAATTAAATGTGTTTTTTATACTCAGAGTATGAAGCTTTTTAAGAATCGTCAGTATGATGTGAAACTATTTCAATAGCAAAATATTTGATATGTGCAGTAGCCTTTCTCTTCCCTCTAAAAGAATACCTAACAGTAAAAAATATTTTCCAAGGTTTTATTTGATTTGAGTGTGAGTCAGAATTTGGAACACTGACATATAAAATGTATATGGGCAGCTACAGTGTTACTCAAGTTTCTGTGGAGATGTGGCCTAGAGGAATTTCAAGAATCCTCTGATAATTTTGAAAGATTGATGTAGGTTTACTGCATAAAAATCCTAGAATCACAGGAAAATTGAAAGCCAGGGACATCAATTCTTGTAATCAATGCAAGATTTCATCCTAAGTGTCTTAAGGTCCTGGCAGACTTTACAACTGCCTGTGGCCATGTGTCCCTCTGCCTGTCCAAGAACCCGGCGTAGATGTGCACCATATGTTCAGCTCATTACAAAGTCAGGCCTACAAGTCTATTTTGGAAGCACATCATTAACCACGGGATACATTTTTTTAGAATCACAGCATATGTCCTAATACAAGGAAAGAATTCTAAAATAATGGAATAATGGAGTACTGGCTTAGTTTCAGCCAAACCAAAGAAAATGTAACTAGCAAAAGGTTAGTAAGTACAGAGATCAGTGTCCACTTCCATTCTCAGAGCTAATAGTGATGTTATATAAAACCTTTACATTAAATAAAGTGTTCTCAAATTACCTGCACATGTTAGCCTCAAATAAACTTTACTTTATTTTCTTTCCCCCAACATTTGGATGAAAGATTAGCAAAAGTCTTTAGAGGATAGAGATTAGAGTTTAAATTTTCCCAATATGAAAAATATACTTGACTGGTGAAAGAACTGGCAAAAATAAATAAATGAAAAGCCAAATTATAAACATGGCTTTGTAATTAAAACCCTTCCTTAAAATAATCAATCTGCTTTAACCTTATACTCATATTTGGGCTTAAATGATTTTCATCTTTATGAAAATGAAACTGAACTCCAAAACTTCAAGATATGACTATACATTTCTGTTTTTTTCTAATGGTACTAATCTTTTGTCTTTAGTAATTATCTCTACTGCTAGTTGGAGGAATCTCTCCAAAATCTATAGCCTTGGTCATTACTTAAGAAAATTATGTTAACACACAATTCTAATTTTCATTTAATTTTTATCCATAGCCACATTAATTATTTGAAGTTATATTAATTCCAAGAGTGTGACTTGCAGAAAAGTTCTGATTGCATATATGGAGAACATTTTCTTTAATTTGATATCGAAGATTTCAATCTCTAACATTTATATTATGAAAACCGTTACCCACTTGAAACCAGTAAGCCCTCCCTTACCTAGGATTCCAGCTGCAAATATATGTGGCATAATGCTCACTTACTTCAGTGCCCTATTTTGTAATATAAAGGTAACTATAGATAAAAGAGTCCAAGGCCAACAAAAAAGTAAACTCCAATGATCCTGAATACATGTATATAAAGCAATACCAAGGAGACAGTTCTGACTCTTTTGGTAGAAAAGACCACCTGATCATTCTACCATTTAAAAATGGTTTAGTCATTTAGGGAAGTAGCCATCCAAGGGATATTCTGGCTCCTGATTTATAGCATCACCTTGGATATGGGAAGAGATAGCGCTGATGAATTACAGTTGGATGTAATTCCATGAATTCAGTTTAATGACAATAAAAATTTAGAATGCTGACATCCTTCCCAAGCCAGACTCCCTTCGGTCCATTCTGGCCCTCATTCAATGGGTCTGCTTCAGTTCACAAAATCTGAATATCCAAGAAGCCTTACACACCAGAGCCTGCAGAAACCACATAAGATTTCACAAACCATCTTGGAAATTTATATCCATATATTATCCAAAAATAGATTCTGTGTTAGTCTCAGGACTCTAAAATTGTCCTAAAAATTGAAACAGTAACATCTTCTCCAATAGTCTCCTTTATTTTATCAATTTGTTTATGGAACAGATAACAAATACAATATTCCATTTATTTTTACTGATAGAGCTGTGCAGAGACACGAATGAAGAAACTTGCCCGTTTTTGTTCTCTAACTTACACTACCACAAGTTCCAGCATCCTCTCTCTAACTCATGATGTCTTCCAAATGGAAGCTGTCATTTGCTCTAATTCAGAACACATTATTTTCAGCTCTGGTGTGTAGTTGAAACCATACTTCACATGGTTGGTGTGTGTGTGTCTCTACAATTTAAGCAGTGTCCCAAATTATAACATCCTTCATCTTCCCACAGTGTACAATGAATCTCTGAGTTGCCCAGAGTATTTGCTTTATCAAAAGAATTGAACAACAAGAACAACAAAAATAGCTCCATGATATATAATTTAATATATTTTTCTGAAAAACTCACTGTATTGAAGTCAGCATGTATTTAAAGTATTATGTTCATTTTCAGTCATTCATTTTTCTCCTCACGAAAATGACATAATAATTTGGGACTTGGCTATGGTTCTTCTTGAAACTTGGGTACTAAGAAGCAGAGACCTAAAGGGTCTCATTACTCAGGCAAGGCATGTCTTAGAGTCAAATATTCTTTGCTACAGTTTACTATAAGCACTGCCTGTTGGAGAAAAGTCCATGTCCTGGGCAATTTCACACCACTCACCAAAGGATGTGAATACTACTCATACACGGTGATAATGTGGGCCACAACAACACAGGTCTCCTCAGTCACTGAGTGCCAAATTATGGTGAGCGTGATAAAACATTTTTGAATTTTTAACTATTTGAAGTGGATCCTATTATATGATTTATTTGGTCAAACATTGAGAGGATTTCCTTCATAGTTTGTTAGACTTCCATACTCATACTGTTTTATTTTATCTTGGCTTTTGGAAGATACAGATTTGTAGAAGTTAATTATTCTGATGGAATGATAACTTGAGTTGAGAGATCAGTGGTTCTCAAACTCAAATGAGCATCAGGAGCCCTTGGAGGGCCTGGCAAAACAAAAATTACTGAATCAGAGTTTTTTGAATAACTCTAATGTGGAGCCTGAAAACTTACATTTCTAATAAGTCCTCAGGGAACATACTTCGAGAATGGCTGAGATAAATGACACATACCACCATAAACTTTCAAGAAAACAACCCAAGGAAAAATAGTGAACTAAAATGTTCAGAATAGAATTTAGGTTAACCTATCTAAAATTTAAGGTTGCTGGGAAAAAAACAGGATGCTCAGTTAAATTTTAATTTCATTTAAACAACAAATAAATTATTAGTATAAATATATTCCATATACAGTATTGCATGGGACATACACTAAGAAATGATTTTTGTTTATCTAAAATTCAAATTTAACTGTATGCCTGTATTTATTTTCTCCTAAATCTGCCAACTTTAATCTTTATAGGGATATTAACAATTTGTTCCTTAGTTGTGAAGACATACACCTTAAAATTGTTAAGATCTCATGATGTTTTTCTCCACTGCTTTGGTAAGTACCTTAATTTTGCTCTTGCTTTCCACAGTATGTGACAGAAAAGACTTTGCAGCCTCAGAGAGGAGTGAGGGCCCTTTACCACTCAGTGCTAAGAGAGAAGTTGGACAAAAAGACTTACCGTTTTTGAGTGAAAGGTATTCACACACTCCACTGGAGAATGGTCAGGATTTTGATTCCTCAAAACCGTGGAGCATGTTGAAGAAACAAAAATGCGGGGTTGGAGAATTCCACTCATCAGATGCATTCCACAAGAATGTTGTACCGCACGTGTATAAATAAAAGACTCCATTTCCCATGGGTGCTGCATCAGGTAACATGGATCCAAATGGGCCCTGCAGGTCTCCTAAGGCACCTGCCAGAGCTAGACAACTGGAGTGGGAGGGAGAAGAATAAATCCAGGAAGAGTAAGTGAGAGAGAGAATCTAAGAGATTTTGTTTTCTTTATGCTCTCTGTGAATATGAAACTTTGGAGACAAGAAATAACATTTAGAAAAACACCCGGGAACTTTCTGTATGGCATCATGTAAAACCACAGGCAGCTCCTTTGAATAAAACCACTTGCAATCATAAACATTAGATATTCCATTTGCCATCCTTTTCCTCTTTATGCACGACTTCAGCCAGAATCTATCCTACATTTACTTAGAGTAGAATAGAATTCAGTGTATATATATATGCTTGTATTAGGGCAGGAGGTAGCAATTATCCAGGATTTTGCATCTCAATTTCCTCATTCTGCTGTAACTTACATTTTAAAACAGTGTCCTCAAACTTGGTTGTACACTGGAGTCACCTGAGAACTTTAAAAGAAGTATATCAAACTCTTATCCTCAAAGATAATTCTTCAGTTGGACTGGAGTGGGGCCTGAGTAGCTAAGTTCTAGAACCAATGAATTTATATGATCAGACTGCCCAAGAGTGTGTTTTCAGTATAACCATCAAACTGTCAGGATAAAATAACAAGAGTGTGACCAGGTAAGCCCCAACGATAGTGATTGCTGGAGTAATGGCAGCAGCTCAAAGGAATGTTACGAAGATGACACTGAGACTGGGGTCACCCTTTTGGGGAATGCTGTCAGAACTATGGGACTTGCCAGAAAACCCAACTTAGGCAGTGGTATGTGAATTTTTACCAAGTGTATAAATCTATAGAAAATTCCCCATGGAATCTCAAACTGGAATTTTGTCTAATTATTAGCCCATCCTCCATGGTTGCCTGGTTTCTGTAGAAACTGGGGTGGGGGCTGGGGGTGGAAACAGGTTAATTTTTCATCTGCTTATGTTTTTGAGAGCCTTCTACCCACCCCCATCAACTGGACTGGATCCCTCAGGATTAGTCCAGAGGTCTAGAATTAAGGAGACCTTGTATCTTCTGCTATAGACTAAGTACAAACATAAATCATGTATAATACTGTGCCAGAGGCAAGAGGGAAAAAAAACAACTTTAACTATGTTATAACTTCATAGAAACAGCACAGAGATGGACAGATTTAAACGCCAAGATGGACAGCCATTTATGTGAAAGACTATGCACTGAGAGTTTATATGGATTCAGAGTCTTTTATTTTTTAATTTTTTTATTAATCAAATGATACAAAACAATCATCATTCTTTAAATGGCTAAGCACCCAGCTCAGTGCTTTGGTGAGAGTTGTGTCATCCTACAGCCTGCCCCGGAGAAGCCAATGACTCATGATCTGCCTGCTGACAGCCTCTGAGATAGGACAGGACCAGTTCAGACTCTAGAAAGTAGGTATCTCTGTGTGAGGTTGTCTCACTGTCCTAAAAGGAGGGCACATTAGGGGACTAGGATTCATCTCCTTGCATAGTAAGTGTGAAAAAGATACTCTATCTTGATGTTCAGAGTGGAAGGACAATTCCAGCAGGCTCTCTATTCCAGGACAGTGGAAAGAGACTTGAAGACTCATAAGCTTAGTTCACTTAAAGGTGATTTACACACAGTAACTAGTAAAATATAAATTTTATGTTTATATTTTATAAATATAAAATTCCATGGTCACCATACACAGACCTCAGAATTCTCATTGGTGGCACAGTCAGTTAGAGGAGAGGACAAAAAAAAAGGAGTCAATCAGACACCAAGGAGAAGAACTGACAGGTGGAAACTAGGCCCAAGACACTGGTACTTTGAGGGAAAAGGAAGTGAAACAAGTATATGCCTTGAAGACAGAAGCTGGTACCAGTGCATGGGAATTAAAAAACAAAAAGCACCCCAATCTTGACTGAAATGTTGTAAGTGGAAGAGAGAGAGAGAGACCCAAGTCAGGAGGCCTTTCTCCCCCAACTCAGTTCTTGTCTCACCACAAGAGATGAATTCAAGTGAGAGACAACACCTAGAGTGTAAATGAGATAGCAAGTTTATTTATGAAACACACACGAGCACAAAACTGTAAGCAGGCACAAGAAAGCTGTTAAGAAGTTTGTTAGAAAGTTTGTTCTATACACTTGGGCTGAGACTACAAGTGAGTACTTAGCTAATCTAAGTATGCTGCCTATTGGGGTTATATATCTCTCAGCTGGCTTCTAGGTTCCCCCTCGTCCCCCACTTTGGGAATAATGTACAGCTACAAAGGCTTTCTTTCTTAGTAAAGGCCCTTTGTCTTAGTGAAGTTGTTACAGAGGCCTACCCTTTCCCAGCATAGTCCCCGCTCTTCCTCCTGTGCAATTTCCACTTGTGATGTTCAGAACACCTGGCAATCTCAGTAAGATTGGTACAGAGGCCCCTTTCTCAGCACAGTCTCAAGGACTACCCCCTCCTCTTGAGTTAGTTTTGCTTGTAATGCTCAGGACACCTGGCAGTCTTATTAAACTGTGCTCAGAACTGCTGAGTTGATTGGTGAGACATGTCTTCTATTTGCTTCTAGCCTCCTGCATTAAGTTATTTGTTGGATTGTAATGGTGAGGGCCCTGCTTTTGTTTCCCCTCTGGCCAGCAGCTGCTACCTAACAGATTACCCACAAATTTGCTTCTAATATGCATGGCATAGTAGTACATATGCTACATTATTGCCCTAGTTTGTCCTCTTATCTCTTAGAATTTTTCAGACCCCAACATGCATAGGATAAAACCTGAACTTCCCACAGCTTTACTTTGGGAGTGATAAAGACATTTAGTGTCTAATTGACGCAAAGCATTTTTTCCTACTCTAACCAAAAATGTCAACCTTGAAAGAGAGGCACTTAACTCTCCAGGTTTTCCCCAACCGTCAGCTCTAAGATTTGAACATGGAAATCTGAAGGTCATTGCATGATCCTGACACTGTCCCCAGATCCCTCAAGAGAAATTATGTTCACCTGGAAGGAGAAGGAAAGGGAGGAGGTATATTCGAATTAAAAGGAGTCCCAAGGTGATCCAAATAAATACCATTCCTCTCAATACAGAAGATCTTAAAGATGTATGTATGAAATATTAAAATGAAGTGGAGAATTGTATCCACCAGAAATGTTCCATGAGAAAGTAATCAAAATAAGCAAGGGACTGGCAGGAACCATTTAAAATGATGAAAAGCAAGGACCTACAACCTAGATTGCTCTATCCAACAAAGCCATCATTTAGAATTAAAGGACAGATAAAGTGCTTCCCAGAGAAGATGAAGCTAAAGGAGTTCATCAGCACTAAGCCATTATTATATGAAATGTTAAAGGAACTTATTTAAGAAAAAGATCAAAACTATGAAAGTAAAATGACAGCAAACTCACGACTGTCAACAACTGAATTTGAAAACAACAAGAACAAAAACAAACTAAGCAAACAACTAAACAGGAACACAGAAATGGAGATCACATGGAGGAATATCAGTGGGGAGAGGGTGGGGGAGAATGGCAGAAAAAGATACAGGGAATAAGAAGCAAAAATGGTAGGTACAAAATAGGCAGGGGGGGTAAGAATAGTATAGGAAGTGGAAAAGCCAAAGAACTTATATGCACGACCCATAGACATGAACTAAAGGAGGGATTGCTGGAGGGAAGTGGGGTACAGGACGGAGGGGAGCAAAAAGAAATTGGGACAACTATAATTGTGTACTCAATAAAATATACTTAAAAAAAGAGTATTCTGTGCCATTGAACATGAAGTCACCTGGTCTCAAGACATTTGAGACAGCTCAGCACATCAGGGTGTTTAGAGCATGAATACCAATGGTCACTTATGGCTAGAACATGATGAAGTGTGACAGGGTTTGTGAAGGGTAGAAAGGGGAAAAGAAAATGAATCAGCTAAGCATGTGGAAATCAGAGAGATTTCTATGTACTCTCCTTCATAGGGAAATTCATGAAAAGCTATGAGCTGTATATTGCCAGAAGAACTAACTCACAGTGCATTATCAAGCTAACTACAGGCATCAACTCAAAAAGTAAATGTTTCTTTTTCTTCTGTTCAACTCATGTCTTATATAAATCAAGAATATATTTCTATGTTAATACAACTAAATAATATTAATAATTCTGATCAGTATATTACAACAGATATTGTAAATAGAACCAAATTAGGAAAATTCAAGTGGCTATTGTCCATTTTTTTCTATTTAACTAATCCTTCATTGCAAAAGATCACTGCTTACTTTAATTTTTATTTTCTCCACACTTGAGTGCTTTTATAAACTTTCCCAGAATATTTCATTTTCAATTCAAGGATCCTTTCAGGAATATATACAACTTTGATGTTTTATTTTCTTTAAATATAATTCAGTATTGTATTCCTTAGTAACTTGTTTTGAACTTTCCTATTTACAGTGTTGTTCATGATATCATCCACATGATCAACCATTGCCTTTCTATATTTAACAGTAAGAAGAAATTATCTTTCCATATAGATGGGAAAATAAAAACTCTGATTAATATCTATGTTGGCCTTAGGCAACAAGTAGGCTTGAATCCCAGTCACATGTGTCTGTGGGTAGGGGGTGAAAGCCAAGAATAGGATGACTCAAATGACAAAGACTAATCATTTTAAGAGCAGCATTTGTTTAAAAAATTATGTACAGTCACATGATGAAATGAAACTGAAAATAATGATGCATAACTATCTCTGTTGATCTACAGAAAATGCAGGGTATATCAAGTAAAAATAATAAACTACAAAAAATATATAAAAATGATTTTATTCTTGTTTAAACACACATTTCTGCATAAGTATTTTATTAATAGCTTCTCCCTGGAGGTGAGATTAAAGGTGATCTTTGTCTTCTTCTTGACACTTTTCTATATTTTCTGAATTTTTAGAAGGAATCTGTATTAATTTCAGCCCCCCAAAAGTTGTAATGCTATTTTCATGTCTACCATTACAACCTTCTAAACAGAAACAGACATAAAGTGATTTAAACAAATCGAGTAATTATGAACACAATTACAAGCTGTTTATCGCCCTCCTAACCTAATTCCCAGTCTCCTGATGAGTGGTTGATATATTTTTTTTGCCTGATAACAAAAGATAGCCACTTTTTTTAGGCAGCAATTCTGTATTATCCAGCAATATGTTTGTAATCCTTTTCTATCTTTGTATTAAAGTCATCCTTTAATCTCAAGCTGTCTTTTACATAAAAAATTATGCTCTTTACTCAGTGTGTAGACTGTTGTTTTCCAGAAGGCTAACTTGGCTGATGGATCACCTGACTCTGCTTTTTCTTAACTGGCACTTGGTCTCTTTCCTTCAGATATAACATGCTTGCCTCAACATAAGGAACATGTAGAAGAAAGAGCTTCAGCTCTCTATCTATGCCTGTGACCCTTCAACCATGGGTTCTCCAGAGGTTCTCAGCTTTCAATTCTCTCTCTTGATAAAATTTTTCTTGCTAGAAATACTAAGTTTGTGACCACAGTAATCTATAGCATCAGATAACTGTTTACATATTCTAAAATGTTCACAGAAAATCAGACTCTTAGGGTTGTTGCTAATTAAAACAATGCTTGGCTGTACATATTTTCTCTAGTTAGAAATGGCATTCCTTTGTTCATTATTTCTTCTCTTGCACTTACACTTTTTAACTAATAGGTAAAAAGCACTGACATTCACACTCCTGTTAATGTGTCTGACAAGTCTGAGCAGCTTAGCTCTGCAAGACCAACTGTACCCACAAGCAAGCTTCCCCTCTGGAGTCAAATTGTCTCAGGACCCTAAGGACAGTCCAGTAGGGAAGCTTGCTGGTCTCCTTCCTAGATAACAACTCCTGGAAACTCAGCGGGATCTCAGGCTAAGATGTTCTTCCACTATCAACAAAAAGTCTAGATCCTGTTTTAGCTTAGAAGGGCTACTGGAATTTTCACTTTGTATCTTCTAGGTAGAAAAGCATAGGCAACCAGGCAAGTATCCCATCATATGGACTGAGAAGGACATAGAATATATCTCAGTGAACACTCAATGTATCACTTCCACAGTTTTAATGACAGTAAAACTAAGAGTCCTAAAACATTTTGTTATCAGAGGAAAACCAGATTTTGTGGTGTCGAGAGGAAAAGAATTTCCTGAGACCTGCCTGGGAGGATGTGGCTCTGTGGGGAACTTTATTCATGATGTCAAATTATGGGGATTCCCCTCTTACTTCCCAATGTCCCATCTCCATCTGTCCCACCGTAGAAGAAGTCCAATCTTGTCTTCAGTTGTATCAACACAAAAGACAGTGTTCAGAGATTCTGCTCCTGATATAGTACACTCCAGTCCAGGATCCAGCTAGCTTAGCATGTGTTTCCATCTGCAGTCCATTGCTGTGCTGTGGTATCCAGCCTCTCTCCTGGATTCTGTATATGGTGACTGCATGGTCATGGGTCACATGGCTATGGAGAGAACAGGCTAGTGCACTGTGCAAGTGTGGGTCATCAAGCAAGAAATGGAGGGCTTCTTTGTTCCCCTGGGATTGTATTAGCTTGGGCCTGGGAGAGACCAGGTGCCTTTCCAAAAGAACACATCAACTTCCCAAGCTTTTTATGGGCTTTGGATAGTTTTACATCCCCTGGACCACAGAGACTGACAGGCCTCTGTGATCCAGCACTTCTCCCTACACCGCTCAACAATCCAGCAGTGGAGGGAGAAAGGGATTAATCCTGGTGGAGCAATGCTGTGGTCCCCTGGTGTGTGAAGCTGCAGCTTTCTGGCTACACAAGTAGGCTTATGCTCCCCAATTTATTAAGCTCAATATCTAAGTCCCTTTGCTCCCCTTTTCTAGCTAAATACTGATGGTAACATATTCATAATAATTTTTAGAGATATTGCCAAAGTTAGTTAAGAAAGATAATAGGATATCTCTTATAATTAGCTGCCTTTTAGAAAAAAATTAATATTCAATCTTCCATCAGTTTAGTTTTCCAAAGAATTCTCCATGTGTGAAATTATTCTCAATTTTTTCTTATTAATGAAAACCAAAGTGAGGCTAATAAAAGTGGGGACTGTTTGTGCTATCATTAGAACTGAGGCAGTTACAATACATCCATTTTGGTTCATTTCTTTAAAGAGATAGAGACCCAGTCCTCCTAGCCATGCCCAACATTTCAGCATCAGTTAACAGGAGAGAACTAGTAGTACAACCATCCTGTGTAAAATTCCAAACCTCCATAAGGAACTATCTCTTAACCATGTGCTTTAGGATAAACAGAGGACTGTGAAGTAAAATGGGTCTTCAACAAAATGCAAGATGAAATGGGGGTGGAATCATCAAGAGGCTCATTGATCACCAGCAGAGTACAGCTAGTCAAAGATTAGCAGACAGATCAGTTTCTGATATGAACTAGACAGATGGTTAGAGCTCATTGGATTTCTTTCTCCAAGGACTGGATGAGGAAAGGGAAGAGGAGTGAGAGAGAAAACCTCCTCTGTATGAAATAAAAGGCAGATGAGCTGCCATTGGTTCCATCCCTGCCCTCAGCATAGGAGCTCCCTGGTTTGGAGAATAGTGTGGATCCAGAGGGAACAGAAATGTCAATAAACATCAGCCCAAGAAGGGAAGGTGAACCCTTAGGTCCCTCCCTGAATGTGTGCCAGAATGTAAGAGCAGCTGGTCATCCCTCTCTACCCAAGAAGCAAATGAGGAAGCATATTGGGGCAGTAGCTAGGAAATGAGAGAACAGTGTTCAGAGAAACCTCAGGAAATAGTGTGTTTATTGGTACACTATTCTCTAATGTACCCTGAGTGTTAGGTAAAGAATTTGGCTGATCTTTGTTCCTGGGTTCTGGAGGGACCCTCTAAACCCTAGGAATTTCTTGGGTAATAAGAATGTCTTTATTATTCACAGTGGCCCCTGAGATCTTGTCTGAGTTTATGCCAATGAGGTAACTCAAGGTAGAGCCCTAGATAATTTCAGGTTGAGGGCTGGTCAGGCATGCAGGGGTTGGGAAACCAAACACGTCCTTAGACAGTTAAAACTCTGATGCAGCCCAGCTTCTGGGGATGTGAGGTGTGCTGAGAGTTAAGTTCAATCACACAGCCAATGATTTAATCAATTCTACCTATAGGGAAATCCTGATAAAAACTCTGGACATATGAGCTCAGGTGAGTTTCCAGGTTGGCAGTACATGTCACAGTGCCAAGAAGGTGGTGCACCCTGAGAACGTAGAAGCCTGGCATTTAGGATCCTCCCTTTATGCATCTCTTCTTCCGGCTGGTTCTGATTTTTATTCTCTAAAATAAAACTGTAATGATAATTATAGCACTTTCCTAAGTTCTGTGAGTCATTGCAGAAAATACCAAATGTTAAAAGGGTAATGGAAAGCTCCAAATTTGTAGCCAATTCATCAGAAGTCCAGATGCCCTGGAACCCCAAAGAATGCAGTTGGCACCTGAAATAAAGGAAGTTTTATAGAGATAATACCTTAACCTCTCAAATGTGACCTAACGCCAGGAACAGTGAAAGCTGCATTGCCCTGAGAAAAATCCTGTTCTTCCTAGCAGCTTTGAGCTTCTTATCTAAGAACTAATGTTTAAGGCAAGAGGCTCTTGAACCATTACCAAATGTTATTGTTGCCAGTCAAACTTCTCTGTATTCAATTTTGACTTTAACATTCCCAAATTAAACTTGGCCCCCTTTTATGGTGATTGATCTGTACCCATTGCAGGCTAACCAGCAATTCATACTGGTCACCTTAGCCTTTTATGTTTGTTCTTCCTCCCATTAACATTCAAATATATTCAAAGAAAAACGTCCCTTTGTATTTACCTGTGCTCTTATTGAACTCATGATGCTAATGCAGAGAAACAGACTGAAGGAATATCCTCATTTTCACCCCAGTGTGTAACCTTTCAGTTTTATCAGGACAGATAAGTAACAAAGTCGAGTTTAGAAAGGAAGTCTTAATGATAGACTTTCTCACACATCCTTGGGGCCCTGGGGCAGTGGCAAACATTTTTCTATTTTGCCTGTTGAGTCAGCTCTTTAGCCCTTATGGACTTGTTTCAGATGGACATTAAGTTCCTTCTCTCCCCAGTCTTTCCAATCTTTTCCCTTTCCCCTCAGCCTATTCTCTTTTCCTTTAAAGTTCCATGGAGGGAAGAGAGGATTAGATCCATTGATTCCTCCATTCTACTGAAGGTGGCTTTACATCCTTCAGTTCCTTCAGAGATAGACACCTACAAGAAAAGCGTGTCCCTCACCATTATCAAAAGCTTTCAAAAGCAGAATGACTCATTAAGTCAGCGTCTCTTTTTTGTCTTTTCACTAAAAATTGTCCTCTATGGGGAGGGAGAAAAGCAAGGAAAAAGGTGAGTAGGTAAGAAAATCCTGCAAAAAGACAGAATGGAGCTTAAAAGGGTAAATATGCTTGTTTTCACCACTTCTGACCCTGATTTTAACACAAAACTATATCCAGTAGCTAAAATTCTCTCCCCGAGGATGCAACAGGATGGTAAACCATGTACAGAAACCCCGTTCTTCTCTGGTTTGAATGCCTTGGCTCTATAGTAGTAGGAGGAGCAAATCATAGGTAGGCAGCCACAGGGTAGTTTCAGATATAACTAACTATCTGAAACTTGTTCTCTGAGCCATAACAGGACAGCAATAATAGTAACATTTCAGGATTATCATAAGGATAAAATGAGATAATGTGCATAAAGGGTATCACCCATACAGAGTAGGCTTGCAAAAAGTAGTGGCTATTATCATTCCTATCATTATTTACTTTTTTGTGTCTTATTGCCACAGTTAAAGTTTTCAGTACAGGGTGGGGCAAAAGTAGGTTTATAGTTGTAAGTATGCAAAACATAGTTTATTCTTGTATTATTATTTATTAATTATTGTATTATTTTCCATGTGAACAACTGTAAGCCTCCTTTTGCCTCACCCATATAATGTTGAATAGAAGTATCATTTGGTGTCTCATTTTAAAAATAATGTTTCTAAAATTTCATTATTAACTTTCATTTTAGATTTAGAGTTTTATTGGGTGATTTTTTTTTACCTGCTCAAGGTAGTCTTTAGCTCCAGTTTTTTTCTTTAATAAGTGAGTGTTGAATAGTATTTATGCTTCCTAACAACTTTTGAAATGATCCTGTGAACTGTTTTTGTTTTACCATCTTAATGCTGTGTTAAGAAACTATATTATTATAGTTTCTGATGTTGCATGTTACTTTCATTTCTGGATTAAAATAAAGTTCTTTATGATTCATTTTTATATATTTTATATGACTTTTATATGGCATATTTGCCTCTGTTCAAAACAAAGATTGGTCTATAAGTTTCTTATGTTGTCCTAGCTCTGTCTGATTTTAGACTCAAGTTATTCTAGTCCTATAAAATGAGGCACTACACTTATTGTTAAAAGTTTTTGAAGAAAAGTGTTGTGATGGGAGTTATTAATTTTTCTTTACTAGCTTCACAAAAATAATACCATATAGAAATAGTAAGAACCTGGAGATTTGGGGGGAAAAGTGAGGTTTGAGGGTAACACTTTGATTACCAATTCAATTAATTCACTGGTCATTCGTTTATTCAAATTTTTAATGTTTTTGAGCAGATGCTCAGTAGTTATGACTATAAACAGTATGCCTAATGATCGTAAACAGACTGTTTCAAATCTGGCAGCACAGGTCTACAACCTGTCTTTCCCAGTTTCTAACCATTGACCTTGTCCAACTTTCTGAGCCTCTCTAATGTTGATTTCCTCATCCATGATAGAAGTATATTAAATACGCCTACCTCATTTAGTCATTTTAAGCCTTAAGTGAAATAATGCATATAAAATGTTCACCACAGTGTTTGGAAAACTGTGAGCATTCAGTCAGTGTTAATTATTACTAGCAGTGACTGTGGTGCAGCCATTCAGCTGGATCATTTTAGAGAAGACAGGGGCCGGTTTGACATGTCAACTTCTCTAACTGGAGAGAATCTGCTTCAGAGCTACCTGCTTCCCATTTAAAAAAAAGTTTTCCTTTTTTCCTGATTCTGAGACACTTCCCTCATTATGACAAACACACAGACAAACAGGTATCTCTCTATTGATGTATATCAACATTCTTCAACTGTATCCAAGATAAGATTATATGAGTTCTCATAGGATTTCTCTTTCCTCTGCATTGAGGTCCCTAGTGGTTCAGTAGGTTTTGAGTGCTTGTATGCATAAGTTTACCTCCAATGAAGGTAACTGATTAGGACAGATTCTACAATTAATTGCAATGTCCACTGGACCCCACAGAGCCAAGTCTGGCTCTAGCACTTACTGCTCATAGCCTTGGGCCGCTTACTAAAGTCTCCAAACATCCGTATTTATTGCTAGAAAATGTGAGTATAGGTTTTAATCCCTTATCAAAAACTCTTGGGAACTAATGTGTTCTGAAATTGATACTTTCTTCCATTCTAAACAGTTAATAGGGCACACATATACCATATATCATGTAGCATCTCAGCTGGAGTCTCAAGCAGTTCCTTATTGTTGGGAAATGCCCTGCCTGGTTTCAGAAGCTGTAACCCCCCGCCATGGCTAAGGCTAAGAAAGCGACCTTCAGACTATAAGCCACTAAGGAGGCAAGGCTTATCTCCCTGGCAGGGGTGCCGCTTTTTCTTCATAACTGCCCCTTTTTCTTCATCCGTAACTGGCCCCCAATGCTTGATCAGTTAGCCAATGACAGGTAAGATTCCCCAAGGGGGAAATGACCTAAGACAGGCATGATCATGTGGAGGCTCCAGGAAGGACTTGGGGGGCTACAGCAAAAGGGGGTGATGGGCCCTTGCCCCTCGGCTTTGACATACATAGCCTGAGTCCTCATTCTGTCTGCAAGAAATCTCCTAATCTCTTGGCTGCCTTACTGCCCCTGCCTGACTTAAGCCTGAAACAATGCTGGTGGTGGGTACCATCCTGTTCTGGAAAGGGTGGGTTCCCTAGGGCTGTCAGGCCTAAGAAAAAATATGTAAAATCCTGTGAAACCTGCTTTGTTTAGAATGCTCTCAATTAAATGATAAAGGTCTAAGCAGGAAGTGAGTTTGTTCCCCAAAGTTTTTTTTTTTATAAATCTTTAGCTATCTGACCCCGACTCAAAATGGGCCCTCAGAGTTCTTTGTTATCTGTTGTTTGATCCTTACTGCCTGACAATGATTAATGAGCTTTACCTGTATTCTTGTGCAATAACCCAATAAAAACCCACTGAGGAAAAGGCTCTTGGCTCTTCTCCTTTGAGAGAGCAGCCACCTTTCCTCCCCAAGCAGATCATGTCTTGGTAGACTTATTCTCATCTGTGGCAGACAGGGGGCTCTGCAGGCAAAGCTCCCCCACACCTTATAATCAAACACACCAATATTGCAGGAGACACGTATAGGATTATTCACAGTGAATTAAATAAATAAAGATTCCAAACAGCTTGATACCAGTTCAGGTCAGGTCAGATTCTGCCACCAAATGAGTTAGGAAAAAATATTCCAATGTTCAGTGCTCCTTGAATTTCAGTGCTACATGAGGGGATCTGTGAAGGTGGAATATCAGTACCTGCCCCATCGTATTTGTGTACACATGGAGTGAAATTGTATTTGTGTACACATTGAGTGAAATTGTGTACAACACAGCAAACATAAAGCATATACCCAGTACTGAGAAGTGCTCTTCAAACATAGAGTATTTGTAACCTCAGGGGCGCCCAGCACCACAGGAATAAATATAGCACATCTTCCTAGAGCAAACTCTCATGTAATTACCTTCTTATACTCTCTGTCTCTTTCTCTTTCTCTCACTCCGTGTGTATGTGTATGTGTGTGTGTGTGTGTGTGTGTATAAATTCTCAGCTCTTGTCCATTTGCTAAGGAGCTAAACTGCCCCTGGGCTATGTTCTTGCACCATTTGTTTTCTTCAAGGCTCATGCCCTAGATGAATATAAATGGCTTCTCAACATCTCCACTTGGATATCCCAACAGGCACCAAAACCTGACCTATCCTTCCCTACGCCAAATAAATCTGCTTTTCCTTTAATTTCTCTCATTACAACAAACAGCATCTCCATTAGTGTAATAGTTCAAACTAAAATGATTTTATAATTCTAAACTGTTTCTTTCTCTCCTACCACACATCCCAATCAACAAATCATGTGATTCAGCCTTCAATATGCATCCAGACAACAGGAACTTGCTACAGGTCCAATGCCCCCCGCCCACACACACACCAGTTCAAGCCTCCATCATCTCACAATTAACTCAGTAGCCACCCACCCGGTTAATGCAATAGCAACCTAACTGTTGGACATCGATCCTTCATTGCCCACTACTTTTTGGTTTTTCTGTACTGTGGCTAGAGTGGCAGAGTGGTCTTTTTAAAGCCTGTCAAGTAATAGTCTCTTCTGCACAAAACCCTCAAGGGGGTTACTCAGAGAAAAAGACAACATTTCTACATATGTCCAGACCCCAGGCCCTGTCTGAGCTCAACCACTGTTTTTCTCCCTCTTGCATGCTGCTCCAACCACACTTACCTCCTTGTTATTTCCTGACCACACCAGTCACATTCCTGCCTGAAGATCTTTGCACTCACTGTTTCCACCCCTTGGAACACTCTTTCCCAGACATCAATATTTGTTGGTTCCTAACTTCCTTCAGGTCTTTAAATGTTATCTTTTCACTGAGGTCTGCTTTGAGCTTCCTATTTAAACTGTAACAACACTCCTTCGCATTGAACTGCCTTTCTTGCTTCCATGCCTTCTCCATTTATTTATCCTCATTGTTCAATGCACCATGTACTTTCTTTTTGTTAATATATTTTATTGATTATGCTATTACAGTTGTCCTTTATCCCCCTTCATTCCCCTCCACCCTGAACACCCTCTCCCACACACATTCCCCCTCTTCAGTTCATGCCCGTGCATCATAAGTTCTTTAGCTTCTACATTTCCCATACTATTCTTGCCCTCCCCCTGTCTATTTTCTACCCACCATCCCTGCTACTTATTCTTTGTACCTTTCCCCCTCTCTCCTCCTCCTACTCCCCTGTTGCTAACCCTCCATGTGATCTCCATTTCTGTGTTCCATTCCTGTTCTAGTTGTTTGCTTAGTTTCTTCTCCTTTTTGTTTCAGGTGTGGTTGTTAATAATTGTGAATTTGCTGTCATTTTACTACACATGTTTTTTATCTTCTTTTTCTTAGGTAAGTCTCTTTAACATTTCATACAGTAAGGGCTTGGTGATGATGAACTCCTTGAACTTGACCTTATCTGAGAAGCACTTGATCTGCCCTTCCATTCTAAATGAAAGCTTTGCTGGATAGAGCAATCTGGGATGTAGGTCCTTGTCTT
>CM052541.1:154080164-154092907 GCA_028533065.1 Trachops cirrhosus | reverse complement strand
TGCAAAAATTCATATTAAATGCTATATGTATTTTAAGGAAGGAAAAAGAAACAATTATAATATTTTTTTTAGAAAAAAGGAAAGACATAAAGATAAATCATAAATGAATGAAATTTCTGACCAGTAGGACATGGTGGATGAGAATAGGGTGGAATAATGGGACATCTCTTTGAATATATTTATATATCTATAATTAATAATATAAACATGTTTATATATTTATATTTATAGTTTTGACTTTGAAACTTGTTAATTTTTATATTAGAAATGATCTTAAAAAACAATCTTAATAGGATGGGAAAAATCTTAAAATTGAATACAAACATAAACAAATAAACATAATTAAATATCAAAGACAGCATAACTACACAAAAGAGAATAAAACTCTAACACTTGAAAACAATTCCTTGAACATCTTCAGTCAGAATGAATAAATAAGAGGAAGAATCATGCAGTGTTGAAATGGAATTAGAGGTATCACTGATTTAAAAAAAAACTATTTAGTAAAGGGGTCTAGAAGCAGGACATCCCTTGGTTAAAACATTAGCACATATTTTGACCACATTTTGGCTTCTAAATATCATTTCCCAATAAAAAGAACATGGGATCTTTGTAGAAATGACCAATTCCAAGGCAAAGGCAAGGAAAGTATAAGCTAAGTATGGAAGAAAGAAATTGCTCAGAAACTGAAAGGGACATGTCAAAAGGGTATGACAATAGCTTAAAGGGGATCCTATAAGCCAAATTTGAGCATCAGAATAAGTAACAGGGATGAATGTGATGAGTCTTTGATGATACAAACAGAGCTAAAAAATAAAAGTCTACCTTTGTAGAAAAATACTAACCACAAATGTGAAAGAAATAAATAATATAAATAGAAAAATCACCATTTTACAACCATACTGATTTAGGGCAGAAGCATCCCACACGCTGCCCTGACCAGTTGGGCGTTGTCCCACAGATCCAAGGGTCTCTGGTTTGATTCCCGGCCAGCACACACATCTGGGTTGTGGATCTGGTCCCTGATTGGAGCTAGAGCAAGAGGCAACCAATTGATGTTTCCCTCTCACATCGATGTTTCTCACCCTCTCTTTCTCCCTACCTTCCCCCCTAAATTAATAAGTAAAATCTTTTAAAAAACCCATCCCATATGCTAAAATCATGGGTTAAACACTAATAAAGAATGATATTTTTACACAGTCTCAAAACATCACCCCTTAAGTTACTAATTACCAGAGGGAAAGACACTTTTATGATACTGTAGATACCTGACAGATATGGCCTTAGCCAGGTTACCAAGTTATCATCAATGAGGGGAGAAACACCCCTGATGCAATGTATTAGGAAGAATTCATTTCATAAATTTTAACAATTTTAACCTGCATCCAATCACGAGGACAGTTCGAGCAAATCCATATCAAGTGGTGCTCGGCAAAACCACTGCTTGGACTCTCAAAAATATCAGTGTCGTGAAAGACAATACAAGGTTGGGAAACTGCTCTTGATTAAAGAAAACTAGAGACAAACAAAATTTAGTGTGTGATCTTTGATGGAGTCCTGAATCATCACTGGGACAATGGAGTTAATTGAATATGAATCATATAATAGATAATATTATAATATTAGTATTTCCTGGTGACAATTTTAATTGGTTTTGTAGTATAATGTCCTTGTTCTTAGAAGACACAATCTGAAGTATTTGGCACAAAGGGTAACAATGTTTGTTTTCTGGTAATTCCTAAAAGGTTCAGCATATAGTATATAATATATACAAATATATGTAAATATATAAACACACATATGCATATATGTAAACACACATGTATATATGTGTTTGTATGTATATAAATAGACAAAATTAAATGTGATAACATTTTAATAATTGGTAAACCTGGGTGAAGGGTATAAAGATGTTTCTTGTAGTATTCTTGCAGCTTTTCTAGGTTTGAAATATTTAAAATAAAATTGGGGAAAAGTTTGAAGCTTAACCCTTGGTGTGAAGTAATAGAAAAAAATACAAGTTTTTCCCCCTATGGAAAATATAATAACTTGGTATTTTTTTGTTTAAGAAAAATAAAAACACCCTCATCATAATAAGGCCAGCAAGGCTTCTAGTCTTAGCAGTAGCACTGTGCTATTTCCTAGTGGAAGCATTTACAAAGGCAACTTGCTTAAATTCTTCATCTATGAAATGGAGATAATAATAGTACTTACCTAGGACAGGGACAGTTGGCTGCATAACCAATATCCATTTTACCTTTTTTCCTTATTAAAAGAACTGTAAAGTTGATGACATTGGCAAGATTCCCAGCTATATAACTACATTTCACAGATACTTTGTAGGATGATCATGTGTTGGCTCAAAGGATGTAAGGGTAAATAAATAAGGGCTTTGACAGGTGGTACATTTGGCTGACTGGCACTTTTTTGCCTTTACTCCTTCCCCTTCCTCTTGTTCCCGCCTAGAATGTGGATGCGATGGTTGGGGCACGAGGCTGTGGGTACATCTGCAGCTGGAAGGAGATGGGGTTACTGAGGTTGTGGAACTTCTGCACCAGCCTGGGATCGCCTGCAGTGATTTTCCTGTTACATGTAGAAAACACACCTTTATTCAACCGAGTCAACATTGTTGAGGTTTGCTACTACATGCAACCAAAAGAAGTTCCCCACTTACATACTATCTTATAGTTATGAAGAATGCATTTGATAAAACACATGAAGTACTTATTACCACTTTTAGTACAAAGAATAAAAAGGCTTGATAAATGGTTAGCTGATGTTATATAAGTGTAGTATGAAGGAATATTCTTTCCCATTGGCCGAGAGAGAGAAAGGATGTTTTCCTCTTCTTTGCAATTACCTTTTAAAATATTCCTATTCAGTTCAGAATTCTTCAAATCTCTAGTCTTTTTTAAACATAATTCCTTAAAGTGATTCTTATAATCAGCTGCATATTTGAAATCAACATAGTAAATGTTGAACTAACATAACCAAGTCATGTTTACTGAATAATTATTGTTCTAAGAGTCAGAATGATTTATGAAGTTATAAAAGTGATTATCAAATATGCTAGATAAATCCAAATATACAAAAAATGTATATGTGCAATATATGGGCTCAATACATAAAAGAAGTATAAGTACAAGTGTTTGCAAAACACTGGCCATCTGGTTGAACAAATAATGTAATATATAAAACTGTAATTCTATGTACTTCTTTTGCTATATAATTGTAAAACTATATACATATACCTAATTTGAAATAAAATAAGTCTAGCATGGTTGGATTCCAAAGTCAGAAATTATCTTTAAAAACCCATGGAATATTTTTGATTATAAGGAATAGCTAAAGTTTTGTTTAATTTATAATTTGTATTAAGATGTTACTCATATCTGGATATACTTTATCTCACTGGTAACTTTTCTTTCTTCTATGTGCTTATTCAGCGACTGCCTGTGTGAATAAGAATCTCTCTATAAAACAGGGTGTTGTGTGACTAGAAAATAAAATTCCTGACTGGTGGTGAAGTAGAATCCCTTTTGAGTTTCTAACACTATATTATTCAAGTCTTTATAACACAGAAATATCACACCAATTTTTGAACCAAGGAGTCTGATGACCTATTCCATAATATAACACATTCACTTTTGCACATAATGAAAATCTGTTATCAAACCAAAGAATTATAAGAACAAACATGTTAAATGCCAAGGAAGTGCCTGGCTCTACATCATTTATCTTTTCATTCTTCACAATAAACCTGTGAGGGGGTGTGTGATTTTCCCCATTTGTAAGGGCTGGGGAATGACATCAGTCAGGGTTTCATTTGGAGGCAGATGGGACCCTTGAATTAGGATAAATCAAGGATGGCTTAATAGATTCTTTATGAAGGTGCCCTCATGATGAGTAACCCACAGGGACAGACAGTATACTCTCCTAGATCTAGTCATAACACAGCTGTTCCCACAACCAGGCTCAAGGGACAAGGGGAGGAGGTGGGAGTGGACCCTGGATCCTGGAAGGAGACTGGTAGAACAGGGTGGATTGGGAGAGCTTCTGGCCTTTAATCAAATGACAAGGCTGACTAGATAGAACTTTGCAGGAAGGGAGCCGAAGAGTAAAAACCTCACTTCCTTCCCTCATATCTCCAACTGGGATCCCCATAGCTGAAGTTGAAAGAAAGCCGCTTGGCACTGTCTGATGACATAGTCCTTGCTGGCCAGCCTCCTGTGACAGAGAGCAGAGTGAAGGAGGGAACAGTGCATCTGGGACATCAAAGAAAAGGTATCCAGCTCAAGAACTGAAGCTCAAAGATGTTAGGTTATTTGTTAGAAGTCATACAGGTAGGAAGTTGAGGAGCCTTGACTGGAACTCAGGTTTGATCTTCAAAAGGCTTTATTCTTTCCATTATATGAAGTGATGACTTCTATCTTTTTGAAAAAGAGTGATGCAACTATACTGATCATATCTTCTCTAATCATCATGTTTCTTAGCAGAAATGGATATGGAGCCTTAATATGTCTCTGTGGATTTATCCAGTTGTTTGATAAAATATCACAAGAAGAACCTAATGAAAAAGGCTATAGTTTATATTGTGATGACTATACTCTATATAGACAAGAAGTAGATGAATTTTCTGTGGACATAAGTAGTTTAAGTCCAAATAATTAACAACAGAAGAATTTTATTCTCTCAACCATATATTTGATTCTTCTTTATTGCATAAGTCCCTAAAATCATTAAAATTCAGGTAGGGTTACAAACCAATATCTCCCCCCCAAAAAAAGCCATCATTATTAATTTGTTAAAGTCTCAACAAATAATAGGAAATCTATTTATGTATCTTGGAAATGGTTTAAAATTATCCAAAACAAAAAGCAATTTTTTGAAAAATAATGAAATTGCAAGCCAGAGGATAATTTTTCCTCTCTCTGAGCATCAGTCATTGTCATATTGCAATGAAACTGAAATGATACGTTTGCCATGTTCAGGAACCACTGGAAAACAAATCTCATTTTTGCAAGTTTTCATCAAAAGTAAAGGACTTTTCCTTAAACACTACCAGAGCCATCATCTGGAAACATGAGAATGCAATCATGGCTATGTTTTCCTAGGACATCGTACATTTTATTTTAATTAATACAGCGAATGCAGGTAGAAAGGATGGTTTTGTTGGGTAATTCCTGAACTGAATCATTTAACATTTCAATGGAATGATCTAATTTTTATAAAATTTTGGTGAGTTCCCAGAGTTTAGAATCCATAATTAATTATTTTTAATG
Organism: Trachops cirrhosus; assembly: GCA_028533065.1. NCBI lineage: Eukaryota > Metazoa > Chordata > Mammalia > Chiroptera > Phyllostomidae > Trachops > Trachops cirrhosus. The sequence goes on along the minus strand of CM052541.1, from coordinate 154,087,625 downwards.
AGTTGGTTAATACAGTGATAGGATATGGAAACAATACTGATTCAAATGTGAAAACCAACTATTTAGCTTATAGCTAAAATTCTATCCAAGCTAATGTTGAATTCTGTATGTTATTCAACAGAGTGATTGAGAATCCATTTCACAAAGGATCATGATGACTTCTGAAAATACCTGTGAAATGTTAGCAATGTGGGACTGCTGACTTCTCTGCAATTTCTTTCATTTTATTCAAGGAATTCATCTAAAGTATGGGTGGGGGGAGGCAAAAGTAGGTTTACAGTTGTGAGTGCATGAAACAGTTTATTCTTGTATTATTATTTGTTAATTATTTTATTATTTTCCATACAAACAACTGTAAACCTAGTTTTGACACTCCCCTGTATATTCAAGGATTTTGGCTGAAATTCACTCTAGTCATGGTTCAAAATCAAGTGTTAATTTAGATATCTATTTCAAATGCTCCTGAGATATAAATTATAGGCAGAATTTGAGTAGGTAGACATTCAAAGAAAATCTCATAAGTACAACAGTATTTTATATTTTCATCTTAGTGTTACTTTTTTTGGTTGAATTGAAAGAGAAGAAAATGGGTGTTTCTCTTGGCAAGGGACATTAGTGTTTATTTTTATTTACAAAATATTAAGAATCTGCATAAAGCAGAATACTTAATATGGCAACTTGGGCATTGTTCTGCCTGGATTTAAATGTAAAATCAGGGTCATAATAGTACCCACTCCACTGGATTCTGTGACGAGTGAGCAAGTTAGTATATGTTGAGCCTTTAAAATAGCTCTTATCACATAGGAGGCTTTCAATAACTTACACAAATATATGATCTGTAGATAAAAGTACTTCACTCCTGATATTCTGGTGTGGGTCATATTTCCACTGGCATGCCAGTCTTCTATATTCTACATATAGTAAGCCCTGCCTTTTCCAAAAACACTAATGTATCACAAGGAAGTTCAGGTGATTTTGTATTTTCAAGTTTCATACTGCTGTTATTTTCAGGATTAAAGAACAGAGAAATTGCAAAGGTTTTTAAAAGAATGGTGGAAAGGGAAGTATGAGTGGAAAGAGTTCTGCAGCTGTGTATTATGCTGAGCCCAATCATTCATTAACTGCATCCTCTTTGGAAAAATCACTTAATACCTCAGGCCTCACTACTGTTAGCTATGAAATGGGCATCATGGTGCCCTTGAGGTAATGCCTATGTTCCTACTCTGTGTCCTTGTCATTGAAGACCATTCACATGCACATTTTGTATCTCCAAAAGCCTAGAAACATTTTATTCCTTCTTAAACTTTGGGATGTGTAAAGAATAGCCAACTTCCTATTACATTCCCATTCTTTAGGTCATATGAGTTGAAATCCAGGGAACAGGCTCAGAGAAGGAGGTCTGGAGGATCACTTTCATAGCAACTACAAAAGCATTTGGTCATTTAGATGTGCAACACTGAGGGGCTCTCTAGCCAGGCATAGCAATCTAAGAGGCAGAAACCACTCTGTTAGCCTTGCTGGACACAGTCATTTCTCACTTCATTAGTCCAAAGTTCATTGTGATCTGGGAATCCTACGCCAGGAACACAGTTCATTCCACTTCTAATTCAAAACACCTGGACTCCTTTGGCCAGAGGCCACATCTTGGGGCTGGATCATCTCTGTGTGGCGACCTGATCTTGCCTCAGCCTTCACTACAGCCACAAACACATCACAAAAAAAGATTAATTTTAGTGGAACAAGGCCAAGAAAAACAAACATAACCGAGAAGTTAAAATATTAAAAACCTATTAGCTGAGACAATGGGAAGCCCACATTAGCCCTCAAGAAAGAAACGTGCCCAATTAGAGAAGCAAGAGCTTTTAGAACCTGTCTATGAATTAGTGGAAATGAGAGCAAGATACCTACAAGAGTAAAGTGGTTGTAATAAAAGTGTTTCTAGAGTTTAGTTAGATGAATAAAACCACCTAGTTTATTTTTATGGTGATACTTGGCTATTGATGCTGTTAGTGTCCTGAGTGTTTCAGAGGCGTCTGTAGGGTTGTGGATTTCTGGCACTGACTTGACTTTATGAAGATATAAACAATGAGGGGGGGTGTGAACACGGATTTGTTAGTGCCAGCAGGTTTTCAAATGGACACCTGCCTTCACAGGTTGTGATGTATAGGGCACTTACAGTGCATATGATGATTTCCTGTTTTGTTCGTGTTTTGTTAGTTTATCCATGACTCATCATTGCTCTTTTCTGTTTGTCTCCCATTCTAGTTTTTCTTGGCCCTTCCATATACTAGAGGAAAAGCAGGACGGGAAATGGCATTGCAATTAGTATCTTTGCTCTACCAGGATTCAATTACAGTGCACTTAAGTTCAACAAACCTTTTCCATCTTTTGTCAGGCCTAGTGCTAGGAGCTGCAGAGATAAATGGTCTTTATTTTAAACGAACCATATCCAAGGACTTTCTTCACACCTTGGGATGGGCCATGCTGTTTGTCACAGCCACTGCTTCTCACTCACACAAGGACAAAGAATGCTCACACTAGCCTTATTATAAGGCCCTAACATAACTATTCTTCAGTAGTACTGATAACACAAATTGAGTAACACCATGGTTCAAATACACTGGCATTAGCATGGGTAATAGGTTGAGTTTTATATAAAAACTGACAACTGATAGTTATATTTCCATCAGAAAGTTATTAGAATACTTGCCATAAAGATGCTATTCTCCTATATTAGAAATATGACAAACTAAAATTTTATGTCTAGGACACAAAACAATTAATAAAAGAAGTATACAAGAAGAAATGAGTTTTATAATATATAGGAAAAAAGTAAATGTTTTTTAGCTCTTACCAAGTTTCAGGTGCAATGCTTTGCACTGATGTTCTTCTGTAGGTGGATGAGTCAGGATGTAGTGCTGATGAAAATATTATTCTGTACCAGTTGGAAATAACCGGTGCCCTGAACCTCTTGACTGTAGTGTATTCTTCCTTCCAGCCTCCCAAGAACTTTTCAGGGGTATACTGCCAATTTTCCAGGATCTGGAGATTGAAGGGCAAAGATATGGCTCAGTGGATGCTTCTAGTACTTGCTCCAGTACAAAAGTCAACATGTCTTGTGATTCTCCTGCACCCACACAATCTGGCTGTTCTTTGTTTCAATATTATCTCTATTATTTCACTAACAACAGGGAGGCAAAGCTCGGAGTACTACCATGACTTGCTGGAAGGGACAAAGATAATTAAAGGCTGGGCTGAGTTTTAAGCCCAGATCTGACTCCGAGCCTTTACCACTAAGCCACACTGCCTCTCACTGAAATAGAGTGAGGGCTGCAGCAGTTTAAGGCATGTCAGAGAACACCCACTTCCCCTCGGCCCTCTGCTTTTCCTCCTCACACAGCGGCATGCTAGTCATCAATTCTGAAGGTTTAACTAGTACCTTTTTACTTGTTGGAAACATGCATGGAATCAGAGGCTGGGAAATCATAACTGAGAAGGAAGTACTCTATGGAAAATGCAGCAACAGTACCAATAACAAATGTGCAGTGATTTTTTAATGGGAATTTAAATATATTGTAAAAGAGGGCATGGACAACATTTGTTTAGTAGCAAAAAAATGGAAACTATTGAAATTCACAACAATAGGGAATAATTAAATTCACACACAACCTTCAGAGAGTGAACTATTATATAGCCCTTAAAAAGGTGGGGTGGACCTGTATGTGGTGATATGGAAATGTACATAAGGTAAATTAAAAAGCAGGACAATAAGTATAGCATTTTCTCATTTGGGAGACAGTAAAAATGGTGGGAAAGAGATCAGTCACTGAGTGGTAGGTATGAGAAGTGGGAAGTTTTCAGTAGACCTTGCAGCAGAGGGACCAGATGCCCCGAAGGTAGTGTGTACCCATGGGGAGCTGGATTCATGCCCCAAGTCTTTGCATGGGTGATATTTTCCAATTCAATGACTACACAAAGGTAAGTCTGATAGAGTGGCACATTCGCACTTCACCATAATGACACACCAGTACACACTTATTGTAATGGCTACAACTGAAAATACTGACCACACCAACATTGGTGAGGGTATGGAGGAACTGGAACTTTCATACACTACTCATGAGAATAAAAAAATGGTAAAATCACTTTGGTAAAAAGCTTGATAATCTCTTAAAAATCTAATCATATATCATATGATTCATCTCTAAAGTAATTAGCCACTCTTAGGTAATTAACCAAAAGAAATGACAGTATATTTCTATATGAGTACTTGTACACAAATATTTACAGCAATTTTATTTCAGAGCATCAAAAATTGGAAAGAACCCAAATGTCTAGAAATTGGTAACTGAATAAACAAACTATAATATATCTATGTAATATAATACTACACAGCAATAAAAAGGAGTAAACTATACATTAATATCAAAATAATTATGCCATATGAAATAATCTAGACAAACATGAATTACATATTGCATGATTTATATAAAATTCTAGAAATAACAAACTAATATATAGCGACAAGAGATCAGATCAGTGGTTTCCTGAAGGGTGGTAGTATAAGGAGAAAGGGAAGAACAGAAGAGAAAAGAGATGAATTTTGGGGGTGATTAAAATTTTTATTACCTTGATTTTGGTTATGGCTTTATTTTGGTATACATACTTAAAAACAACAAATGTACGTTTTGTGCACAGTTGATTGTATGCCAATTAAATCTCAATAAAACTGTTCTAAAAAGTAAAAACAAAAGGGCAGAATTTAGTAAGACTCTCAATTTCCCTTTGATGTAGCAGTGAACCACCTGTATTTCTCTGCAAATTTATAAGTGTAAAATGGGGGTGAAAGGTGGGGCTGGGTGGCTAGAGAATATTTTCAATGTCTTTTAGAGATCCACATATGACATGTTAATGTCACTGAAGCAAAGAAGGGTCTAAATGGACATTAAAGACCCCAATTATTTTATTAAAATTCTGCGTTTGTTCTTAGTGACATGCCTTTGAGTAAATACCCACGAGTGTTCTGCTTATTATTGGACAACTAAAAGCACAACCCGAGTTAGTGGTTGAGGAGGACATGTTTGGTGTCTGGTGGTGAGGTTGCAACTGAATCTCTTAGGAACATTCTGAAGATTACTTACGATTTGATTTCTTTACTTTTCATACATATGGAAAAGAAGCTTGTAAGTTTTTAGCAGTCCACATTCCTCTTCCTAAGATTGCATTTTATCTCGCTAGGCTTTTTTGTAGGTTTCTCTAATGTCTTACCACCAGCTGAGCCAGCTGGTGTCTTAAAGCTTTAGTTGGGATAATTGGATCATTTGTTTTTCTCAAATGCAGTGTTTAGGAGCTTTTCTGGTAGAAAAGCCCCTCAACATATTAGCCTGCTTCAAAGCACCATCAGAACACAGAGCTTTATTTCTATTTTTTATTTTTTTCCAACAAATTTCAAAGAGAAAAAGATCTGTTCCTTTTCTGTGCCATTTCCACACTCCCTCTAGATTGTTTTCTCAGAAGTGCATGAGTTCGTTTCAACTGCTGAAACATCAGTGAATCAGAAAGTACTCCTGGCAAAGGTGATAACATCATCCCACATCGAATATAGCCTTGGAAAATACCAAACATTGATGCTGGCATCAGTAGCGATAATGCTCTATCCTTCATTTCTGCATCTGAGTTTCCCTAGTGGGATCACATACAGAAAAGTAATACAGGATTCAGGGTCATGGTATATGATTGAAAGCAATGGCCTATATTTGCACAGGTCGCAGAATGCATAACTATGATAGCGAAACAATCTTGGTTGCTTTGCACATTTATCTTCAGAAATTCCACCCCTTGTTAATCTTGTAAAAAACAAATTAAATTTTGTCAATGTGGAAAATGAGACTTTAGTCATTGGCTATCAGTCTATGTCAGTTTCACATCTTTTTAACATAGGAGAGTTGCTTCTGAATTCTTTATTGAACAGCTGAGCCCTCAGTGGGAGGAGGTTATTGCTTCCAGCTCACATCTTGAAGTAAATGTCCTTTTTCATACAGCTTTCTCAATGAACTAGTACAAATAGAAGAAATCCCCTGATGTGCAAAATCAGCCTTATGAAGATTAAAACATTAAGGAGTTTTTTTCCCCCCACAGTTCTGCCTTCTCAAAAATAATTGTGCACCTGCTGCCACGGAAGAATTTAAGACACATTATCCAGGCAAGTAGCTTAACACTAAATGTCTTCCACAGGTTCCAGCTCGGCAACTTCTCAGCCAGGGCCCTTTACAATTTCAGGTCCGAATTGTGATAGATAATGAGTGCAGATGTGAACAGAGTAGAAAGGAGTGGAAAGAGGTATGAAGGAAAGACCAACATTTGGCTTCTGCAGGGAACTATCGTGAGACCAGGATTCCCTGCCCTAGGCCTGGGCGTGCCACCTTATCCCTTTGTAGGGTTGGGCCAGGGTCAGGGTAACAAAAGACATTTTCTTCCCAAAGAGTTTTCTCCCATATGTCAGGTGCTAGAAAATAAGTTAAGGTTTGTATTCACAATGTAAAAACACTACTTCCATATGTACTTGCCCTAAATCTTCACAACTAGGTTAAGTAGTTGCCATTGTTATCCTTGTTTGCATAGGAGAGATCAGGTTCAAGGCTGTCAAGTCAGGTCATCTGGCTAAAGAATGAAAGAACCTACATTTGAATTGGTGTTCTCTGATGCCAAATCCAGGTATTCTGTTAGTTGTCACCTTAGAGAATTAGATTCACTTTTACAACAAACTACAGCAATCTGTTGCCAAGTAATGAAAATGCTTATCCTAAGAAGAAGTTTAGCATGATGGTAAAGTGAGTGGACTCTGGAGTCAAAAGGCTGGCTTCAAGTCCAAGTTCTATCACTCACAGCTGTGTGATCTTGGGCAATATTCTTCACCTCGTTGTTAATAATGTTATTGATTTGATAGAGTTGCAGTGAGACTTAATAAGTTAACAAGCATAAAGCATTTAGAACACTGCTTGGCACCTTTTAAAGGCTGCCTATTAGCTCTAACCATAGCAGCAAACACCATTGTTACCATAATTGATGCTTATTATAATAGTAACAGAAAGCATTTATTATATTTCTTCCAGCTCAATGGGAATAAAAATTACATCTGAATGACATGCTTTTATGTTGATTTGAATCCTGCCAGGAATACATTAGACATTGGGGAGCTGCATTACTCTAGTAAATTCTCATTTCCATCCCCAGTCAATACTTTCAGAACTAGAAAATGTATGCTCATTTTCTAAGGTGTCTTATTTATATCCCATGACCCTGTATCTCAGGATCACAGGTCTCACTGATACTCTTCTGAGTCCTGTACTACTTGGGAGGGCTGCCAGTAGGACAGAATACTCAATTCACTTGTGTACCTTCCCAATCAGGTAGCCTCCATGACAAGTCTCTGAGCTGGACCTGTTTGTGGTTTCATCTTCT
>CM052541.1:154051181-154080064 GCA_028533065.1 Trachops cirrhosus | reverse complement strand
AACACAAGCAGAACCACTTCTAATCTTCCCCTCCAAACTTGCTGCACTTTGGCAGTCTCTTATTTTAGATGTGATGTCTCCATCCTTCCAATTGCTCAGATCCCAAATCTCAGAGTCACCTGTGACTCCCCTCTCTCATAAACCCATCCAATTTGTTAAGAATCCTATTGACTCTATCTTCAAAATCTATCCAGAGTCTGACTGCTTTTCACCACTCCATTATCATGACCCTAGTCTGAACCACCATCCTCTCATATAGACTATTGCAATACTCTCTTAATAGGTCTCCCTGATTCTACTCTTATTTTCCTATAGCTTATTTTCAACACAGCAGTTGGAATGATGTTTTTAAAATGTGTCACTTCTCTCCTCAAAATCCTCAACTGCTTTACTAATTTTATATGATTGGACCACCTATCACTCCTCTGATCTCTTATACTCTTCTCCTTGTTCATGTACCTGTGTTTCCCCACAGGTACTCAGATGCCCCAGGTGTTCCCCTGTGCCTTGGGCCTTTGCTCCCCTATTTCTGCTGCCTGAAACACTCTCGCCCTGGATGTCTGCTTGGCTGACTCCCTCTATAAGTGAAGGTGCTAAGTCTCACTTCCCCAATGAGGCCTACCCTGAGCACCCTATTTAATACAATTACCCTCACTGCCTCCCTGTCCTCCAGATTACCCAACCATGTTCCATGTCTACCCCCCATGTCATTGCTTCTAACAATTTCTTTTTCCCATGACACTGTTCCTAACAACATGCTTAGGTTCACTATCCCATTCAAAGCCCTTGGGACCAGATACATTTCAGAGTTTTACCTCTTTCAGATTTTAGTAGAGAAGGTAATGCATATACTAGCATGTACTATATATTACCTCTCATTCATAGCACACAGTTCTGTAATCAAACACATTAATATTTATGAAGCAGTACACAGAACTATGCATATGAACTAGAATAAGAACTATACATAACCATTCAGTTCAGATCAGGTTTACTGACAAAAACATTCAGGAAAATCTTAAATTTTTAGACCTTTTAGACTTCATTCTGCAATTAAGGAATTGTGCACCTGTAGGAGGCAGGACCCAAAAAACCCCAGAATTATCTTCTGGAGGGTGGGTCCCTTGTAGTACAGGCTTCCTTCCCCTGCTTGGTGAGTGTTCTAGGATCTGTGTCAGTGTACCAGCTGGTGTTGTTGTGAGGGGCTGGGTTTGGCTTTAGCAAATTTTTTTTTAAGACAATTCATTCGCCCATTTCATGATGGCTGATTTACGAATGCAGCTGCCCACACTGAGCTGAATGTTCAGCAGTTTTTGACCAAAAGTGGCATGACCCCTGTGCCCCACCCTCCCAGTTCACCTGATCTTGCCCTGAGCGACATTCTTTTGTTTCCCATGATGAAAAAAGTCCTGATGAAAAGGGAAACATTTTGTTGATGTGGAAGAGGTGAAGCAAATAACAGCAGAAGCACTGAAAGGCATCACAATCAATAAGTTAAAAAACTGTTTTGAACAGTGGAAAAAACATCTGGATAGGCATATTGCATCAAATGGAGAGCACTTTGAAGGTGACTGAAGTTTGAACATGTAAAAATAAATACACAATTCTTATAAATAAATTCCAGTTATGTTTGGGTCCCCCTCATAGGTAATTACCAGTTGTATCCCTCCACTGGAGGGTGCACTCCACGTGGGCGGTGTTTATTGTCTTCAGTTCGCTGATGTACCCCGACCTCGGAGGACGGTGCCTGGTGCATAATACATGCTCAGTGTATGTTGCTTGATTTAGTAAATTGCCCCACACACCTACTCCCTGCCTTTTTTACAGATTTAACCAGCGAATTCTTGTTTGTTCAACATGTCTTCTACACACTCCTTTCCATCTGAACCGTGGTTTCTTCGGTCCTTCGATTCTGGCCTTGTTCTCTTCTGGTTCAGGTAGTCAGGTCCTTCAGAGTTCAGGCTGGACCTCACCCCAACACAAACCCCTCTGGCTCTGCAGCTTGTGGGGCCCTTTTCCTGTCAACTACCATAGCATTTTTTAATTACTGTAGAATTTGTATTCAATACTCATGTACCTCCTTTTTCACTGATAATATTTTAATATGGATTATCATTACTCTAACTAAATTGCACGTTCCTTGAGAATACAGTTTTGTTACTCTCACACTAGCAGGGCATTACGTAAAGCTCTTATTTCACAGTGATAGGTTCATCCTTTAAGAAATTATTAAATTTTGCCATTTTGTATGAGACTCTGTACTAGATGATGAAACTATCATGATTTAAGAGATTTACTCCTTACTTTGAAGAAATTTATATCTTGATTACCAAGAAAAGAAAGAAGAAGAAAAGATCATTGTAATTGAATTGATTGGGGATATATGTATTTAATCCAACCTTGGAGGGTGAGGGATCCTGCCTAAGGCAATGGCAGCTGAGATGAGATATAAAAAGCAGGAATCACTCAAAGGAGCAGAGACCAGGGGAAACTATGACACAAAGGGAGGGTGCTGCACGTGCGAAGATCTGGGGTGAAGGTGAGGGGTGTGTCATTATATGAGGTGCTCTGGGATGAATGTAAGGCATTTTGGTGTGGTTGGTGTACCAGCTGCCAGGGAGGTGGGGTAGTGCATTGAAAGATAAAGCTGATCTCTGAGGAAAGCAGAAGCCAAATTATAAAATGTTATACATCTTGCCAGGGAATTTAAGCTTATGAGAGGAGTGTTGAATTATTCAGGGATTTTAAGCTGGGGTATATAATGTGCTCAGATTTGCATTTTTGAAAGATGACTCTAGCTGCACGTAAAGAATGGATTGGAGAGAGCAAGGCTGGAAATAGAGAGAGCCATCCAATTATTTTTCTAGTATCTGTGGCAATGCCTTTTTTTGAAGAGTTTGTTAAATGAATGTGCTTACTCTTCATCTCCCGTAGGATGAAAAATAAATCTCTATGATTATGCTGAAGGGAAATATGGTAACACGTTTATTGATTAAACTGTATTGGCTTTTATTTAATGATCTTTGGGAAATGAATTTCCCAAAATAAGAGAAAAATGCCTCTGTGAAATATTTGAGTGGCAGGTATGGGTTCTGCAAAACAGAACGTGATGAGGGTTGAGCCGCCCCTCTGAGCACAGATACAGGACTCCAGAGGGGAAGGAAAGGACAGACTAGAGATGCGATGGAAAGATTGACTGTGACACATGGGGTGTGAGCTCTGGGAGAATGAAGAGCCTGGTGCACGCCACACTGTACCCTAATGAAAGCAGCCTTCACAGACCCTTAAAGAAATGAATCTGTTAAACAGATGCCTTCAGCATGTCACTTGCAGACAAAGATTCCTTAACTAAAAGCCCTCTCAGAGAGGTTGATAATGGATGTAAGTCAGGGGAGAGGAATAATTTGTCAAACTAATTTATTATAGTCCAAGGAGGTGTCTGAATAATACAAGACTCTAGGGACTGGAAGGCTGTCATCTTGTGGTGTTACTGACGCTCCTCCCACAGACTGGGGTCTCTGTTTGCTTATTTGTTTTTGGTTTTATTACATGGCTGAGGCTACCATTGTTCCCAGTTCTTTGGTTCTGTTAATAACAGTCCATTCTTTGTTCATTTTGAAAATGAGAAAATGTGAGCCCATGTGTGGGAATGCTGGATTTCAAGCAGGATTCACCAGGGAAAATTGGTTCTAGGAGTTGAAGCTGTCAGTAAAACAGGAACTGGATCAGCCTGCAGTGTTCTTCTGCTTGGCTGTGAATCCACAGGACCCCCAGGGAAAGGACAGCCCAGACCAAAACCGGGCTCCTAAGGCAGTTGCTTATGCCTCTGTGCTCCCCTAGAAGAGCTCCCAACCCAACCTAAATGACTAAGCAGAATGGAGAACTTTTATTTTCTGCCCCTATAAAATTAAAAAGAAAAATCACGCAGCCACTCTTCCTCCCTTACAAAATGCCCTTTAGCAAGAACTAAATGAAAAAATGATCACCATTCTGAAAGAAATGGTCATTTCTCAAGAGAAAGTAAAAAATTCCTATTTGATATAATGGGTATTGGACTGAAAGTTTCTGGAAGAATTATTTTTCCTGGTCATGGTAATAACTGTGTTTGTCCAACTATACAAAGAAAAAAGGATGAGAGAAAGATAATAAGAGAGGGAGAAGGGAATGTATGAGCCTGGTCTGAGGAAGGACCCTTGGGGACTGTTGTCAGGGCTGGGCTGTCCACAGCGCACCACCCGGACCTCGGCCCTTTTGTTGGCCTCAGTTTTCTAACATGCCTCTCATGCTCTGTCTCCATGTTAGCATTTTAGGGCTTTAAAAAATAAATGTCCTACTAAATGCACTGCAGAGGAATCGAATAATTTCAGGAATTAATAGAAAATTTGAAACAAAACCATTCCCATCAGCACAAACAATATCACAGTGATGATCGTAAGGGAATCTACAACGTGGTAGAAAGTGGTAAGGACTCTGAATCTGCTACTTATTAGTATAATTTTAGAAAAATATTCCACTTCCTATCACAGTTTCTTCCTCTGCCAGATGAGAAGTTTGGACTAGAAAATCTCTCTGCCTTGTTTCAGATCTAAAATTCTAATGAACACATTTCATTTCAGACAATGAATATTTTTATTACCAGGTTTTGGGGATCCCAAGATGACTAGGATATGATCCTTATTTTTGCAGAGTTTGCTATATTCTACGTGCAATTCTCAGCTGTGTAAAGTGAGTAGCTTTTTTTTTTTGCTATTTCTTTCAGAAATACATGCACATAATCAATGCAAAGGTTCTGCAGTGAAAGATATAAGTAGATGCAAAACCATATGGCCCATTGGTGGATATAAAGCACATAGAAGTGAGGTTTTAGGTATTTATTCAGCCTGTGCTGTTGAATGGCTGGAGGTGGAATTTTAGAGTAACTCAATAGATATTAAGTGTGTGGAGGTTTGTTTGTACAAGTTTATACAAATGTACAGATTCACTTTTTAAGTTGGCACAAGTTCTCCCAATGCTGAATTGTACTCACAACCACTCCTTCCACCTACACACATATTTGCAGCACAAAAATTCACTGAACTCAATCCTGGATGGTCAAGTGCTTGAGCAGATGATTCAGTAAGTAGTTAAGAAAAAACATTATGTACTTGCCTGCTGGTTCCCAAGTGGAGTGCTAACACAGGTGGGAAAGAGCATTCTCATCCTAAGTCTGAGAGCTTTACGTGTTTGTTCCCTGCCTGGCACAGGTGTGAGTAGATGGTACCGCTGTCATACCAGCCAGGCATGTCGCTGTCCAGGTCTGTCGGCTGTGGCGGTCAGTGAGTTCTACAGCTCTAAGGGGAACCTCCTATGGTGGTACAGTTCAATGTCCACACCACAATAAACTTACTGTACTGATTAAAGTCTTTTATTCTGCCCTTCCATTTTCAGGATATTCTGACTTTCATGAAATGTCATGGGGCATTTTCTCTAAAAACCCATTTCTGAGAAGCTGCTTAATACTCCATGTTACTTTTCTTTAAAAAATCCACTTCAGATGATACCCCAGGCCTTTTAGACTTTTAACATTCCTTAGCCAGATGTTCCACAGCAAATATTTTCTCAGCTGGGAAATAGAAGAAAAAAACAGTGAAACTTGTCAGCAGTAGTGGGAATTATCAGTATCAATGAACACTTATTTTTTTGCTTTTGCATGGGAGACTGGCAGAGATATTTGAAATATGAACCTCAGTCCTATCCCTAATATACTTTAATAAATTCCAGCTCTGGAGTAGCAAAAGAAAACTGATACTGAAGACTACAGGGCGTGCAAAAATATGGAACATATTCAGAAGTTATTTCTATTCATTCTACTTCCAATCATAGGTTCACTCAACCTGTATATGATAAATGAACCTTCAGGGGATGTTTGCATTGACATTTATGAGTTTGAAGAATAAATGACCTGATGTTTTTCGGAGGGGTGTTCCCCAGAGGGCTTAAAGGTAACTGAAATATCTTTGGCCCAGAATGTTTCTTAAGTATTTTTGAAGCCAGAGAATGTAATTGAATTTGAAAACTCACTTAAGAATAAAAATCTGAAGGCACTTTGGGCACTGCATTATGGGGCTAAGCCAAATATTTCAAAAATATTTTAACTTCAAGTGAAATTTTCATTTGTTTGGCTGACTAATTAAATATGATTTTTTTTTCTGAATTGGTAAGAACTCATTGAATGCATGGTATTACAAAGAATATTAAATAAATTGGAAGGTAAGAGGACTTTGGTTTGGGACAACTTTGAAAAGTAATAGCTTTTTATCAAGGAAAGAAATATGTTACTTCCTTTGATCTGCTCCTTCATTAGTTTCCCTTGATACTATTAGGGCTCCCTTTATAGTCTCTCCCAGCCTGGATGGTCACTTATCCTCCAGTGAAAGTGACTTGGAAAGAAATTACAATGAACTCTGCTGCTTTCTCCCAAGGTCCTCAGACTCTAAAGAGTTCTCAAGTAAGATTTGGCAAATCAGCCTCCCTTTCACTCAGAATATCTTTGCATTTAGACTAGGGTTTTTACAATTATTGACCTGGAATCTTTTCAAACCTGTTTCATCATATGGAAAAATCTTCTCCTTAGTGACATGGTAAATTATCTTGTAATTAAAAACTAAACTTTTATCTTAGAAGCACTTTTAAGATACAGCAATCAAAACTGGCATACCAGGGCACTGTGAATCACCATTAATTTTTCTAAAGTGATTTCTTCATTTGAAATTTTGGCATTTTAACTTTGAGAATGTGGCATTGGGCAGTATACTGATAGGTTATTTAAAAAGTTGAATGTTAAAATTTAAATCTTGGAAAATTTGGCTTAAAGAGCCATTTCCACCTAATCATCAGGGACTTTTTGGGGATGGGGGTGGATGATGAACTCTTTCAAGGCTCTTCTCTTTAGTTTAATGACTATGACTTTGTAGTATGAAAACAGCAAACAAACGCTTCTCATTTAAGTCACAAGGACTGATGCTCAAGTACCAAGGTGCGGGGACATGCAGTCCAGTGAGTCACCTGCCTGGCCAAATCATTCTTAGGCTGAAAAGTGAATGTGGGAAACTACTACTTTCTATTTCTATCATTTTTCTCTCTCAGTGAAAAAAAATTGCTTTCTTCTTTATTATTTATTTCCCAAGACCCATAGAATTTATATAACTTAAGTAGAAAAATCAAAAGACTTATTTATTTTGAAAGAATTTGGAAAACTATATGGAACTTTCTCATTACTACACTGTCCACTCTAAGTAACACTGGTGTCTGCAACTTGATTAAAAAAGAAACTTTCCGCCGAAACTGAAACACCTAAATTCAGTAAATTTCGATCAAAAAGTATTTTTATAACACTTTGCTATTATAGGTAGACTGGAAAAAGTAGCCAAACAATTCACATACAAATAACTGAACATTCGCTGGCTTTTCACAAGACCCTGAAGCCTAAATCCCTTATTCGAGAGTCACTTTCCACTTCCCCTGAACCATTTTCAAGCACCTTTCAACATCAGAATTGGTTTAATGGCAAAAGCCAAAAGTACAGAGCGTCCTGCCAGAAAAACCTCTGCATTTCTGTTACTACAAACCAATAGGCTTACATTTTCTAAGGGAAATTCTAAAGGACTTACCACCCAAATATTGGACCAAATAAATGAACTTAAGATAATATTTCAAATGAGAATTATTTTACCTACCAACAATTGTGAACATTCTCAGTTACTCAACATGATGAAAAACTGATAATGTAGATTGAAAATATATAAAAATATGCAACATGTATGGACATAGTATACGTGTGTTTTAGTACATAATATAAAAGATATAAATACAGCTATATGCAATTATTAAATTTTAAACTGACATTTCTTTTGATCCCGAACTATAACCATTTACATAGCTGCCTGATCACTAGTATCACTAGTATTAATTGTGAAATTAAGAAATGAAGGTCTTTCTTTGTTCCCCCTCACTTCCTTCTTGAGAGTTTTTGATTCAATAAGATTAGAGAGGGTCCCAAGGATTCATGTTTTAGAAAAGATCTCTGGAGATTCTGAAGATAAACTGAGCTTTCTATCTCCTCATTTAGGTCCCTGTTAACCTGGCACCTCAGTTTCTCATGGACAGAGTGAATGAAGTGAACACTCTGCCTGTATAACAAACACTTATGTGGGCTGCTTTAATATTAATCTCTGGTATTCACATGTACTTTTCTAGGTGTTTCTAATTAATGTAGAAATAAAGAATAAACCCAAACACTTATACTAAATGGGAAATCCACTGGAGCTGTTCTGAACAGACTTCAATTTTAGAAGAGCTGGAATGTTCTTCTTAGAGGAATCAAATTTAGATACAGAAGATGAAAGTTTTCCATCACTTAGGGAATAGCAAAGAGAGATCAGAGTCCAGTTTGCTAAGAGGAGGCAGGGAACAAAGGTGTCTTAGGGGACAATGTGTCCAAATTAGAACATTAACTTATTCATTATCATTTATTTCCTTATGAAATTTTTCTTATTATAAAAGTAAATTTTGAGAAATAAAAAATTTATTTTAGAAATTGGAAAATAGGGGGAACAGTCATTACATCCAGAGATAAATACTCAGTATTTTGTGGTATTTCCCTTCTGTTTTAAAATATGCATATTTATATTTCTATATTGAAATGCACATAGACATTTAATATTTACACACTATCTCTATTATTGTGTGAGTTTCTTTATCTGACACCATTGCTGTAAAAATGCTGGTTTGACTGGAACAATGGCCTAATTAAATTAAATAACACAGTAGCGAACATTTATATGTTGCTTATAGCGGCAGCTGTGGATTGGCACATGTTAAAACTTTCACTCTTTAGAATGGTGAGGTAGATACTCTGTTTTTCCCACTTTATTGATGAGGAAAAGGGGCACAGGGGGAGTTAGTGATTTTGCTCTATGTATGCCTTCTGGAGAGCTGTTCTTAACAGCCCTGCCGGGCCCATGGGGGATGAGCGTGCGGGGTGTGCCTATGGACGTGCCATTCCTTGAAACTCTCCCCGTGCTCTTGCCTTTCTGCTTTAACATAAACAGGTAAGTGGTGAAAAATCAGTCAGGAAATTTTGAGGTTCTTTGAACACATGCTGTGTTATAAAAACAGGTTAAAAACAATTGATTTGAATGTTGCTCTTAGGCTGGGTTTTTACCTCAGCTTTCGTGTCTTAACCATGGATGAGGAGAAAAGAGAATGTCGCAAGTAAATACAAACTTTTACCTAAAGCATATATTATTTTCCTTTTCTCAGTAAAATGGCTCTGATTTTTTCTTCAGGTCTGAAAAAAAAAGGCCTCTAAGAAATTCTGCAAGGTAAAATTTTAAATCTATGCAAATGATCCAAGAAAATATCTTTTTTAAAAAAAGATTTTTGTTTATTTTTCTTTAGAGGGGAAGGGAAATATCAATGTATGGTTGCCTCTCATGGGTCCCCTGCTGGGAACTGGCCTGCGACCCAGGCATGTGCCCTGACTGGGAATTGAACCGCGATCTTTTGGTTTGCAGGCCCGCACTCAATCCACTGAGCTACACCAGCCAGGGCTGTTTTTTTTTTTTTTTTTTTTAAGTATTATTTACTGGTTGGATACCTGGCTCTGACAAACAGTGGGTTTTAATTTAGGCTGTAAATTAAGATAAGAGGAATCTCAGACCATTCAGCGGGCTTTTCTATTTTAGAACAGCCTTCGAAGCCTCTCTGCTTGGTCGTGCTTAGCTAACAGAAAGCTCTGTCCCTGGGAAATCAGCCTTCTTAATTGCTGAACCTTCTGAGGAAGGATATCTAAAGTGACAAGTGCGCAGAAAGACAGAGTCGTAATGAAGAATGTTTACTGCTGTTCCTACATCCTCATTGTTCAGTGACACACAGAAGCATCTCTCCTTTTTAGTACCGTGTAATCAATGTCAAATTATTTTAAACGCAACCTCAGTGAAACCTTGACCTTATTAATGTTAAATCACATGCATTCTGTTAGATGGTTTACAAGCTGTCCAGCTTTGCTTCGCTTTTTACATCTCTCCAGTGATAGCATTTTCATTTCATAACAACAGACTTCTTATAGGTGAAAGAGAGCATCCTCTGAAGGAGGTCAAGTTCCCTTTTACTTCACCTTCAGTGTAATGAAACCAGACAGGAAGACACTGTTTCTGAAGCACTGTTGCCAGTGCTCTGTAACATGGCAGCCCAGCAGTCTTGAGCAATGGAAACCTCTTGGCTGACATCTGGTGTTGGGTGATTTCAGACACACAAAGGAAATCCACTTGTTTTGAGGCTGCTGTGGAGGCAGCTGGCTTGCAGTGTTAGACCACAGCATAAACGTCACGCTTGCCCAACTTCTGAGTTAAAAAGAGAGAGAGAGAAAAGAAAGGAAAAAAGGAAAAGAAAAAGAAAGGTAAGCAAAAACATCTGCCCACCACCTGTTGTTAGAATCTTTCTCTCTTATGAACTTGAGACAGTGTGTTCCTAGAGATGTCAGTCCACCAGGTGATACCACTAAGACAAGTATAATACGGGATAAATAATAATGTTTAATAATAAGAAATGCAGTATTAACAATGAGAATCTTGTCCTTTTCGAGGTAAGATCCTGTCCATCTTAGGTACAGAGATCCAATTTTGTTTTGGGGTATATATCAAGGCATCTGGCTTAATAGGCCCTTGATTTAGTCTCAGGTTTCCCCCAAATAGTCTTTTCTGTATTCTCAACACATAGTTTTCCTTATTTCTAATACCTTGCGCAGTTCTTCATACACAGGTGATGTTCAGTAAATGACTTTAGAAAGACACCTAATCCATTAAAGTTGTCAAGATACTTTAGAAAAGCTTTGATCTTCTCTGAGATCTCTTATTTTTTCCTTCTGGAAAATTTCCAACAATCAGTAATTTACATTGCATTAAAAAACTTTGACTTACTTTTATGTATTTTATTATAAGATATTACAAATATAAGAAAAGATAGAGAATCATATAATGAATATTCACATACCCCCAAACAAGCTTTTTTAAAAAAAAGGTTTGCCATGCTTGTTTTAGATATATCTCTTTAAAAAAAAAACAACAACAAAATACTGCAGATACAGTTGAGGCCCCTACCCCTCCATGAGTCTGTTCTCTCCTCTGCCCTGCCTCACAGAGGGAACGCAGAGGCTGTGTACATCATTCTCACACATAGCTGATTAGTACATACTCACACTTTTTACTGTATAAGTTGGACGTATTTTACTATTTCATTTTATTCTATATCTAATACATATTTTACCATATGTATATCTATAAAACCATTGGCAACACACTGTGTGTATAATTTTCAAGTTTTCTCTTCACTCAATACTATACATTTGATATTTATGTTTCCTTACCTGAAGATCACTTTCTTAAAACTTTACATTTATCATGAGCCAAATGTCAAATTAAAATACAACAAAAATGGGTTATTAGAAAAATATGAAAAACAGAGATGTGCTATGCACAAGCACTACCTTTTTATTATTTCATTTAATAGGAAAAATACTCCCTCAAGTTGCTATAGAAGTTTCTTAAAGCTGGTCTCAGTTTCACTGCTCATCTTGCTTGACACATATGGGAACAAATACTTGGCCAGCTGGCACTGGTCTGCAGAATGCACTTTGAGTAGCATTGCCCTAATCGTTTACTTTCACCACTACAGATTTCCTTGTTTGTCCGAAGTCTTATCATTTATTTATTCATTACTCTTTTGGTACATATTTGATTCCAGTTTTTGCCATCACGAACAGTGCTGGAATGAATATCCTCACCTATCATGTCTCCTTGGGCACGAGGCATTGTGCCCACAATGCAATTGTTTGGTCAAAAGAGACGATCATCTTCCTCAGTGTTTTTTATACATTTTGCTTGCATTTCCCCTAAAATAATTTTGAAACCCTAAACAATCTTACAAAACTAAACTGAACCCCTCATACATTTTAATCTAACATTTAAAATCTTTTGGCACTAGTTCAACTAGTTGCAAAGATATGAATTTTGGTACCTCGAAAATACTCTTGAAAATGTGAGTAGTTTTGATAAAATATTTCTATTTTATCATGTGCTTTAATTAATTTTGTCAATATCTTTGAGACATAAACATAAATCATGACATAAGGGATTGAAGATATTACTTATTTTTTCATCACAGTCAATGATTAGCATGCAGAGAGAACACTCTTAATGGCTGATTGGTATTTCCCAGCATGCTATTCACTGATCTGGGATATTCTGCTTTATGATATTTCAGGAGCCTTGAGTGGCTGTCCTGGATAGCACTAGACACATGAGTAAAGCCTTTGGAACCATCCATTCCCAGAAGAGATCTCAGTGCCAGCAACTGCATGAGTGAATCTAGGTGAGATTAGCAGAAAAATGATCCAATGAAGTGCAACCCAATTCACAGAAATGTGAACAAATAAATGTTGTTTTGGCCTCAGTTTTATTCCTTTGAATACCACAGTAGATAACGGATACACAGACTTTAATTTCCCACTTTATTTTAAACTTAAGCAATTACCTCAACATCTTAATAACTGGAATTCCGCATTCTCCGAGAATATTTTACTCTATCATGTGTAATTTGTATTTGAATATATACTTTAGTCATCATTCTGTCCACACAAATATCTATGAAGATATAAAAATGATAAAAATTAAAAAATAAAATTGAAAAATTACCGGATGATCTGTGAACACCTTTATATACTAATTAAGCAGAGGACAGACCTGTACTTCAGAACAAACAATTGCTCACCCATGAGTCATACCAGGTGTCCTGGTCATCTGAGACTGAGTCACACTGCTGACCCTTATACCCTCTCTGCCCCACTGTCTAGAAACCTAGCATCAGCACCAAATAAATCCTGTTATTCTGCACACAACCTTGTCAGTTTATATTTGTAAAATAAATTCAAATTGATTACAAAAGACAAAATGCAAACCTCTGCTGCCTTAGGAAACACACCAGAATAAAATATGATAATCAGCACTTCCAAAGCAGTAGCTATTATTTTCATGTAGCCAAATTTATTTAGCTATGTTTCTCTATTATGCATTAAAAGATGTTCTGAATTCCAAAATTTTAAGTGTATTCACATACAGTTTTCTTCTGGTACTATGCCCCTTACTTGATGTGTGACTCATTTTATTTCGGAATTTAGGAAAAAAAAACTAAAAAACTTTAGAAAGTCAAGAATAAAGTTAAGAACAACACAGAAGTGAGTAAATTGGAATATTGCTTAAGGTAGTTCCTGCAGTAAAGAAAATCAGAAAGGCTGGTCATTGGCACATTTAAAAAGAGGAACAAATACAGAGGACACATGGACAAAACTACGGGGCTTGGAAATGGAAGGGAGGTGGGGAGGGATGGGTGGGTGGGATGGAATGGGAATAAAAGATAGAAACTGTACTGAATAATCTAAAATAAAAAATTAAAAAAAAAAAAGAGAAAACCTAGGAAATAAGCAAAATTAATAGGACAAAGTTGTTCTGCCACAGCTACAGAAAAGATGGTCCAATAATTAACCACAGAATATATGGTATTTTAAGCTTTTGCATTGGATAAAAAAAGGAAGTAAACTGTCTGGAATTAAATCCCTCAAATCAAAAATTTCACATTTGTCCAATTTTTAGCAGTAGAATTATCTTATATAGAAAAACATTATATAAAATTATAGTGAACGCGGTTCTGCTCTTTATGATAATTTTTACATTTCTTATTCTTTTTCAAACATGTTGATGTCAAACATGAGAAAGATCTTTTTATAATATCTGAGAAAGTACAATCCCATATTCTTCTAAATCAAGATAGGATGGAAATGTTCTTTATTTTCAATTTTACTAAGGAAAACCTTTAGAGGAACATAATATAATTTGATGACTTAATTTGATTTTCTGCCACATATGCCTTTTTAGCAGTAAATGACACACTACTCTCTCTCCTCTACACTTCATTTAACGTACAACAGAGATTAGCAGTAAGATAGAGGCCAGGGCAATTGCTCCAGTCTTTGAAACCCATGGGTCTTCCCTTCTCACCTTTTCAATGCCTCTCATGATCTATTTATCCTAATATATAAAAGTGTGCATGATATACATGACATGGCATTTAGTTCTCAGGCTTGTGTGTATGTGTGAGTGTGTGAATGAAAGCATTTATAGTGTATGTGTGTGTGTATCTACACCAGCACAGAGGAACTCAGAAGAATGTTTATGGTACCTTAAATTTGTACAGCATTTGCAAAGTGCATTGACATTAACCATCTTAGTTTACATTTTTCTACCTCACACATATTTGAGATCGGAAAAGCAGGAAGTAATTGCCTCACACTATAAAGAAATGACTGTGAAGAAGTGAAGCTAAGTAACATGTTCAAGGTTACAGAGTGAAGATGAAGCATAGGTGATACGTTTGAATTCTTGATGAGTGCCCTTTACCCAATGCCATGCTGGCTCCACAGATAGAAAATATATTTTCATGATGTGTGATGGATGCAACTGAAGAATGATACTCCTCCTTTTACTCTTTTTTGAAGTACATGTTTTTGTGAAACATGCCCGTTATAACCTGGATATCATTATATAGGAATATACAAGGCTTAAATTAAATATGGAGTTCTGAATATTGATATCTATTAAAAATGAAGCTTTATAATGCCATTGGTTTATGAAGTTTTGAGAAAGAATTTTGGAATAATATGCTACATTTTTTCTTACTAAGCACACACAGAACACATATACACCATATAGTGTATCAGAAGTTAATAATCAATTAATTAAGCTCTTTAGGCTTAAATATCCAACCAGATGCCTTTCAAATTTAGTCTAAAATAAAAATATCAGAATTCATGTTGTCACCTACTCATCACATATTATTATTATTTTGATGTAAAGTCATTTACATTTTATGATAGTTTAGATGTTTTTGAAAATATTGACAAGTACAAGCTCTACTTGGAGCTGGAGAATAGGCGTGTTTTTAACTAGAATTTTCATTCTAGAATGTAACTTCTCCCAAAAGATTGATCTTAGGCCTCTTGCTGCAGGTGGTTCCATGGGAATGCACAGAACTGGGCAGGGAAATAGTCCCCACGGAAGACTGAAGTTTCTTTAAAAACAGGCTGCTACTACTTTTTGTGAAGTTCATTAAGTGCCTTTCCTTTCCCTTAGTCATCCAAAGTATAGTCAAAGGGCTGGAATCTCTCCAGGGTCTCCTCTTCCTCACTGAGCCTCCACTGCCTCCACTCAGCAATAGTAAGGATGGCTTCACTGGCCAGTACCTCTCTTCCAACAGTTCTCTCTGTTGTACCAAACCTGGGTAATAATGGCTCCTTTAACATCATCAGTACTGCAGCAGCTGAGGGGCACAGAAATGACTTGTAGTTGAAGGTGATGGCTCCTATAATTTCTATAAAACAGAACACACCATTTCCCTTAACTCTTAAAGAACTGCCTTAGTGTAGCCTCAGACTTCTCTACCTCTTCCACCATGGGTTGGTTGTGTTCAAGGGGTGGGAGGAGGACATGGTTATTAGATAAGCCTCCTTTGGCCAGGTCAATGTAGCTGTGTGCACCAATGTTGGCCTCCAAGTGCTTTCCCACTTCAGGGCTGGCAAGGAAAAATCAGCAAGGTCCTGGAGACTGAGGAGATCAGTGAGGCTGCCTTGAGTGAAGAGAAGACTTGCTATCTCTGTCTGTCGATGAATCTTTCCTTCCCTGTCTCAATGTGCATATCCCCTTTGCCATCTTATAAAACAACAGAGTAGTTACAGGGAATTAAAGAGATAATAAAAATGTACAGGTAGCCTTTACAAAAATCATTGGTCATATAAGCAGAAATGATTTCATCATCTGTGTGTGGGTTGGATATAAAATATCTATTTAATTTTAACCATCATTTTTGTGAACCAGCCTTGTGGAAGTGGGAGAGAGCCATCTGCTCCAGAAAGGCGATTATGAATAACACAGAATGACGTCTCATTTGGCCAGAACTCACTGGGGCAGAATTACATGGTGATCAATGACAGAGTTTGGAGATCAGGAAACATAAGTTTGAATAGTGACTCTCCCGCTTACCACCACCGTGACCTTGGAAAATCGTTTAATCTGTTTTAGTCTTTGTCTCTTTATCTACAAAATGAAGATGATATTATCCATTTCATAGAGCTCTTGTGAGGATTAGATAAGAAAATGCATGTAAAACATGGTGCCTGGCACATAATAAGATTTCAATACGTGATTGCTATTACAAAAAAATTGGGAACAATTTCACAAGCAAGATTTCCCACTGATTAGAGAGCTCATAGATATCTTAAAACATTCCTGAGACTTTTGTTCTATGCTGCAAAACTTAAACACCAATAATGTGAATATTCTTGTCTGTTACAATGTTACTGTTAAAATCACTATAGAGCTTTTCAACCCTACATTTCTTACTTTTTTCTTAACCCATGATTCTGGATGTTCTCAAATTCCCCCAAGTCATAACTATGTAACTCTGAGAAATGATGCATTTGTTATTCTTCTGCTCAGTGCCTCAGGGCCCTGATCCCTGCAAACTTGATTTTTTACACACCTTTTGCCAATTATTTTTCTCTGGATGGATATGGCTAATGGGAGACAAAATTGGAGGACTTTGAGAGGAAAGCCAGGTTACTTCTTCATCTTCTCTCATTGTTTAGGGCTGCATTTCTAGTGTAGATTGAGCCTCCATAATTGCCTCTGTCTCTGACAGACCTTCTCTCTGTGGCCCCAATTTCTGTTGGGCAGATTCCTGCCATGACCCTGCTTCCATGAGTGGCTGCTTCTCAGTGGTTCCAGCTTCTGTCTGGATGTTTTGTATTCTTGGGCTTCTGGTAGCTGTTGGGAACTGCCCTGCCTGGTTTCAGAAGCTGTAACCTCCCCCATGGCTAAGACTGAGTGAGTGACCTTTGGACCATAAGCCACTAAGGAGACAAAGCTTATCTCCCTGGCAGGGGCACCACCTCTGCTCCTTTTACTTCACCCTGCCTGGCCCCCAGTGCTTGATCAGCTAGTCAACGATGGGTACGATTCCTCAAGGGAGGAACGACCTAAGACAGGCACAATCACAGGGGCTTCCAGGGAAGGACTTAGGGGCTACAGAAAAGGGGTGATGGACCCTTGACCCTTGGCTTTGACATAGCCTGAGTCCTCATTCTGTCTTCGAGAAGTCTCCTAATCTCTTGGCTGCCTTACTTTCCTTGCCTGACTTAAGCCTGAAACAATGCTGGTGGTGGGTGCTGCCCTGTGCTGGAAAGGACGGGTTCCCTAGGGTGATCAGGCCAAAGAAAGAATATGTAAAATCCTGTGAAACCTGCTTTGTTTAGAATGCTCTCAATTAAATGATAAGGGTCCAAGCAGGAAGTGAGTTTGTTCCCCAAAGTTTTACGGCCATTTAACTATGTGACCCTGACTCAAAATAGACCCTCAGAGTTCTTTGTACGTTATTTATTGTTTGATCATTACTGCCTGATAATTATTAATGAACTTTACATATACACCCTGTATTCCTATGCAAAATGAATCCAATAAAAGCCTCTCAAGGCAAGGGTCCGGGTGTTCTCCTCTTGAGAGAGAAGTCTTGCTGTCCCTTTTCCTCCATTGGACTCGGTAGTCCACGTGAATTTATTTCATCTCAGCCATAACACCGCAGACACTGTGGGCTGGTGTCCGAGTCAGGTAGCATCATCTTCTTTGTCTCTGCAGTCTAGAATAACTTTCGGCTGATACTGATATCTGGGTATCAATGCAAAACTCTGGATGCCCTCACTATTCCTTGATTGTCTTTGAGATTTTCCTATTCCTTTGCAACTTGTGGCCTCTATTGAGCTGCTTGGTGTGGGTTCTCTTCCTGATTGAACCTGATTCAATCATGGTAATTCCACAGATATTTTCTAAGCAACTGACCTAGTATAGAAATTTAATTTAGAGTGAGTTTTGAATTCCAGATGACATTTCTTTTTTATTCAAGAAAGTTAAAAATATCTGATATAGACTTAAGAGTACTAATTTTATTAGCAAATAGCTATATAAATGTTCTATGTCCAAGATATATAGATGAAAAGAATACAATGAAACCCAAGACCTAGCTCATTTCTTGAAGAGAGACAAAAATTATTTTCTTCCTTCTTACTCTTTAGTACCCTAGGTATTTATAGTATCATAGAGTTTTAGGAGTTTAAAGTAGGAATAATTCAATTAGTTTTAAGTTTATCCTAAATAAACTTAAAAGAGCTTGGGATTCTAAGCTGAACCTCAAACTTTATATATTAGGATAGCTTCTTTTTCCTCTGTCCTTCACCCATGTAGTTCCCTCACATTAAATAAAGAAAAGAACAATAGTAAACAATTACCAAAAATAAAAAAGAAAACTAAGAGTAGTAAATAAATTTTCTGCTTAATCATAGGGAATCTCATAAAGTAAGCCTGATACTTCCAACTTACTGCTTAAGTCAATGCAAGAGAATCACACTTACGACTTTCTTCAACTTTGTAGATCATCTGTAATTCAAGGATAAAATTGATGCCAAGAGAAAAAAAGGTGGATTTAATTTTGAAGTTTAGGAAAACTGTATTAACCTAACATCTCAAATAAAACAGTCAGATTCTCTTAGGCAATCAGAGGGCCACATTTATAAGCTTTCATCTTTGTGCAAGTGGGTTATATTCATAACAAAAAGAGCATGGAACAGTTGTGTCCTGAGACATATGTCTTCGTTTAATTGCCTGAGTTGGTTCTTTTCTGTTTCCCATGATCATTAGGAGAATACCATCAATCTGTCAAGGTTCTGGAACTTACCTAAAGTTGTGGGATATCTGCTCTGAGGAATTTATATGACCACTATGTTAATGTAAGTAAATAAATTTATTAAATCAACCATTTCAGGCAATTGTGCACTGAGGTAAGCTAAGAATTATCTAAGTTGGTGCAGCTGGTGCTTAGCATATATTATTGACCTTGAAAAATCATCAGTTTGCCAACAATAACAAAGTTCTAATTAAAAAAGGAAACCTACATTAATGAGAGCATTTCTCAAAACCGTCTATCAAAGTAATATACCCATAAAAATGAGTCAATTAAGGAAAAATGTAATGCTTTATAGATACATAAAGAGCTTGTAAAAGACAAAATTGGGTGCAGGACTTACACAGCCTTGGGTTCCGTTATTATAAAAATATAATATACTAATGGAAAAATATGTTCGAAGGTTGATGCAATAATAAAAGAAGCTAGGAAACATCGTGTGTGTGTGTGTGTGTGTTACATGCCATTGAGGCAGCTTGGATTCCTGGCACCACCATCCCGTAGTTGAATGATGTCCACAATGTCCTGCCTCAGGGGCCTTGCTCAGTCTCTGTAGACTCCTGGCTATGGCTTTTTTATGGAGTTAGTCCATCTCATACTTGATTTCCTCTTTTATTTTCTGCCTTCTATTTTTCACAGCAGTTTTCTTTTCCAAAGAGCCCTGCCTTCTCATGTTGTACCTGAAGTGAGAGCTTCAGCTTTGTCATTTTTGCATTGGGAACACTAGGGAGCAAACAATGGGAACTATGTAGAGGGTCTTTGCTAAAGGTGATATGGCCAGAGCAGTCACCGTGGAGCTGCCGCTGCCAGCAGAGCTGGAGCTCCCATCTTAGAAGTAACTGCCTTAATAAAGGTGGGACCTTATCGTTGGAGGTCTCCAGTTCCTCCCTTGTGGTGGAACAGTTGCGGCCCACCTCACTAAGGAGAGTCACAGTTTGCCTGTTATGGCTATATACATGAATTGCTCACAGAATTGAATCTTTGTTCTTATGGACAAAAATTTAAGAAATCTTTGTTCTAGATATAGTTATTCTGTAGCAACAACAGATGAAATGAAAACACTATAAGGAGTGGAAATTGTTATAAAATATTTTGGGTGATATGTGAACTATCTAAAAAATCTTAACCAATGTTTGCAAATTATATTTATACATTCTTACAACAGCTGCTCAAAACATTCTTTGTGAAGTGGGTAAGTCAAATATTATTGTATTATGATTTTGCAGGTGTATAAATAGGCTCAGAGGGTCAAGGCACTGGCTCCATTTGAAGACCAATAATTAGTGAAACTAAAATTCAGGAAAAAAAGTCTGAGGATTCCAAATCCAAATTACTTTCCTTTAGCCAGTTTTGTATCACAAAAAGTAAAACTGCAATTTGAGAAATAAAGGACACTTTTCCTTAAGTTTTGTTATGAAGTCTGAGAAGTGTAGTTGTGGGCCAGCAGGGAGAAACTCCGTGTGAATATAATTGTGAAACGCGACAGCTTATTTGCTAACTTCCTTGGCAGGAGGCTTTCGGGGCAGATGCTGACTCAGACATACTTGTAGAAAAACTTTTCAGAGTTTTGTCTTCACATTTAGCTTATCACATATTTGTAAGGGGGGTTTATACTGAATTTATGGTAGTAATATGATGAGATTTTGGTTTATATTTTCCAAACTTTGTCTCAACTGAAATATATAACTTCTGAAAACTTTGCCTAAAGCTTGTGTTGTATTTTTTGAGATCAAAGAAAAATGGACATTATTTGTTGACAAAAAGTGAAGTGACTTTAAAACCATCAAAGCTCTTTAAAGTGTTTGAAAATACAATCACACTATTTATTCATCTGTTTTCCCTTTAGAAGCAGTGTATCATGCATGCCAGCTATGGTACTGTGCCTTGGATAGGATGCTAAAATGTAATCTCAGCTGAAATATCTTGAAGTCCCTCATCAGATACTAAAGAGAAGCATAAGGAAAACTGGTTTCCTTTAGTCTCCCACATAAAGAGGCAATCTCTTGATATGCAAGTAATGAATTTTGCATATTGATTGTATATTTTGATGATTGAACTTATACATTTATAGGCTAAATGTCATTTTCTAAAAAAGAAGGTGCATAGTAAATATCTCTTTCCAGTACTTCATCTAATAAGTTACTATTCCAGCATACCAAACGAACTTTTAATAGCACAATTCACATCTTCTTTTCTCATCCTAATACTATTATTCATACTATTGATTTTATGTTTCCATAAACACATAAATAATTCTTAGCATTCAAACAAGATAGCAAGGAAACTCCTCTCTTCCAAGTCCAGTGTAAATACTCTTGAGGGACAGGGTGACTAACTTGTCCTGGTTTGCCTGGAACTTCCCTGATTACAGTGATAAAAGCTTGCACCCAAGGACACCTTAATACTGGGCAAAACAGATACACCAAACCATAACTGTTGGTAATTTGAGGTGCTGATCTCAGCATGTGTTTTTTATTTACTTTAAATTTGTAGCTAATTTCAAATTTTCAGAGAAGCTAAAAGAAGACCTCATACACACGCACACACACATTTTTTATCCTGATTAGTAATTGTTTAATTTTTCCCTATTTAGTTAATATCTCGCTCCTTCTCTCCCTCCTTCTCTCTCTCTCTCTATATATATATATATATGAGTCACAGTTTGTATATATATACACATATATATGTATATGTATATATATGCTCAAAATAAACATAATTTATTTATAAAAATTGTGTATTTATTCTTACATGTTTAAATTTCAGTCACTTTCAAAGTACTCTCCATTTAATGCAATACATCTATCGAGACGTTTCTTTTAGTTGTTTTTTGCTTCCTTATGTTCCAAATCATTGATTTGATCTTGGCTTCAACTACTCTGCTACTGTTTCCCTGTAAATTGTTCTTTATTTCAATTGGTGTAGGCTTCATTTTTGACTGTATCTTTCGTATGCTGTTGAGGTTCTCACTAAGTTCCTTGAGCATCCCTATAACCAGTGTTTCCAACTCTGCATCTGATAGATTACTTATCTCCCTGTTCTTTAGTTGTTTTTCTAGAGTTTTGATGTGTTCTTTCATTTGGGCCATGTTTTTTGTCTCCTCATTTTGGCAGCCTCCCTGTATTTGTTTCTTTTTATTACATAGAGCTGCTTTGATTCTGTGTCTTGGTAGTGTGGCCTAATATAGTAGGTGTCCTGTAGGGTCCAGAGGCACAGCCTCCCCTATCACTCAAGCTGGGTACTCGAGGTATGCCCTTCATGTGGGCAGAGCACACTCTTCTCTTGTAGTTGAGCTTTGATTGTTGTTGGCAGGTCAATGGGAGGGATTTACCCTGTCCAGTCAGCTGCAAGGACTAGCTGTGACCACTGATCACTAACCTCTGCCCTCCATGGAGAATTAGCTGTTCAGGGGCAGGTGGTGGTACTCCACCATGGTCTGTAGCTGTCCACTGGGTATGTAGGCTCTGTGATTTTCTGTGTGGTGCAGCCCAAGCTCAGCTCCAACCTGTGTTTTGCCTGGGGCCACCCTGCCTGAGTTATAAAGCAATCTGAGATTGCTTCTACTTGTGCTGGGCTTGGAGGTTCCCAGACAAAGCCAAACAATGATCCAAAGCTGGTTGCTGCTTCTGCCAGACCTGGAGCCACTTAGCAGGAGGTATGAGGGCTGAGGCTGGCTGTTGCTTATTTGAGAGGATTTAGATGTTGTAAAGCATGAACTAAGACCAGCCATTCATA
This sequence comes from Trachops cirrhosus, assembly GCA_028533065.1. NCBI lineage: Eukaryota > Metazoa > Chordata > Mammalia > Chiroptera > Phyllostomidae > Trachops > Trachops cirrhosus. Next base: position 154,057,453 of record CM052541.1, on the reverse strand, counting down.
TGGAAAAGCAGCTTGGGTGGCCCATAAATTGGGTAAGACAGAGTCTCTGGGGATTCCAGGGTGGGACAAACAGTGTTAGCCATATTGATGGAAAATCAGATAAGGCACCCGCCTGTCTGTGGCTCTCTGGGTGGAAGGTTCAGAAAAGGGACAATGGCCTCTGCTCACTTTATAGTAGAGATGCATAACAATCACTATAAATTATACTTAAAATTCATTTCTTAAGATTTGGAACTTAACTGTTTCAATAGTTTATATTATTGTATCTACACTTTAATGACATATTGTTAGTCATGTTTATGATTCACTTGAGGCTGACTCTTCAGTAATAAAACCCCAGACTGTATATTGTTACTAAGGGAAATTGCCATCTGTTTTAGAGTGACTCACTGTAAGATGAAGATTCCACACTGCATTGTGGTGGGAATCTGGGACTTTTCATCTGCCTGCATCCAAACATACTGAGGTTCACCCACAAATAGACTTCACATGATTCTATGGAAAGGAAGAAAGAAAATAACCATAATGCAGTAGTCTCCAATGATGAGAGAAAAACAGGAAAAATAATAAAGAAGGAAAAAGTTATCTGAAAGCAAAGGAGAGTAGAGAGAGAAAGAATTTAGAGAAATGCAGATTGGGTGATGGATAAAAGAAAAAAATAACATTTCCAGGGAAACATCTTATATATCAACAAAAACTTAGTTTACTCTTTTGGAAAGAGTACCTACCCAAGAACTTTTCTATTCTTAAAATTATGTCTATTAATCTTCATACTCACTTCTTACTCATGCCACTTTGTTTTATAGCACCACACACATATCAGTTTGAGAAGCTACCAGAGAGAAAAGAAAGACATGAGGAAAAGGAGCAGAGAATGGATACTGCATGTTGGGCACTGTGCAAAATGCATAATGATGACTGTATTAGATGCATGTTATGTATGAAAAAGAAGAAACAAGCAAAAGAGTGAAAAATTCTAACTAGTTGAATTGATAAGGAATGAGTCATGCAGCTCATAGATATCCACAGGACTTACTGATTTTTATTTTTTTTTTGTAATCCCAATGTTTTATTGGCATGTTTGAGAAGGAAGGCATGTACCTAGAACCAAGTTGATGTGTGTGAGCAGGGTTACTATTAATATATACACAACTTACATTTGATGGAAAGTCTGTCAGTAGTAAAATACCCTAATAGAATAGTTTTTTTCAAATATGTCAGCATGGATTGAACACAATACATTGTCTTTTATTTTGCTTAACCTGTTTTACCTGATCAACTAGGGACCATCTTTTTTCCATTTTCTTCTCTTTCTTTCTCTCTCTCATTTTCTTTTTTTATTCTAGATAATTCTAGTCATCTACCTTATTGGCTTAGTTATATTTCTTCCCTTTTACACCATCACCAAAATGCTATAGAATGAGTGTGTCATAAAAAGATTACACATGAAATATGATAGATTGGCATAGCATATTTACAGCAAGTCTGTTTTGAGGATTTGTACTGTTTGGTCAATCCCATAATGCTCAGAATGTTCCTATTCTTGGAGAATACATGTTATCTCTGAGGGTGTGATTTAGACATCTAATTCCGTGAGCACAGGTTCCTCATTACCTCTTGATCATTGTCATTATGGTGCTGTGCTTTATCACCAAATTTGGCACCCTTCCTTAGGCTACTACAGAACAAGGAAATTGCAGGTAATACAGGTAATATACAACCAGCTCTTCCATTATTCTTAGCAGGGAATCTAGCCTAGATGGGGATTTAAAATTACATATAACCCCACAACTTACAAAACCCAATTGTTAAATTCTCCTCCCTAAGGCTATTGTGTTGAGGCCCTGGAGGAGACTGACAGTGATTGGCTTCAATTTGGGGTTTATTTTTGAGCATGGAAGTAGTTTGTGCTTTCTATTCTCCTGGGAAAAGTCCTACTCAACCATAGAAAAGAAGACACAGGTTTGGAAGGTCAACTACCTCCTAGCCACTGGGGAAGGTTTGTGTGGAGTGAGGAGTGGTTGAGGCCAAAGAAGAGGGTAACAATGAGCTAAGTTTTTCTCTTTCCCATTCCTAAAGGCTATTCACAGAAAAGTTACCTTCACGTTGTGATTTACAAACTTTAAAAATTCTGTGATATGTATTTTATAAAATTAAAAAAAAGATTTTATTTATTTTTTACAGAGAGGGGAAGGGAGGGAGAAAGACGGAGAGAAACATCAATGTGTGTTTGCCTCTCACGTGCCCCCAACTGGGGACCCTGTCCAAAACCCAGGCATGTACCCTGACTGGGAATCAAACATTTGACCCTTTGGTTTGCTGGCCAGCACTCAATCCACTGAGCCACACCAGTCAGGGCAATATTTTTAATTTTCTCAGAGAATGATAGCAATGTATTTCTAGAGCTTAACACTTACAATATATCTTCTCATCTACTATTTTTATTTGATCCTCACAAGGATCTTATAAATTGTAACTTACTCCCTTTTGTGGGAGAGGAGCAAAGATTCTGAGAAACTGTGATGTTCTCAAGTCTATAGAGTAAATCATCAATTTTCATTAGAACTTACTATGTGTTAGGCATGATCCCATTCAGTAAGGGTAAAGTCAGGATGGGGACTAAGGCTTTAGAATTCCAAGTCTCCTATTCTGTCTTGGTCCCTGGACCCTCACCTCCAGATAAGTATAGTTGATAAACTCTTCTTGAGTTTCCAGGTGCATTTCTTTCCTCCTGGGTAAAATTTGCCTTTCTTCCCTATTAAGGCTTATTCCTAGTCAGGGCTATTTTTAATTTTTGTCTGTGTTATTTCACTTAGTAGACTGTAAACTCCCTGAGAACGAGAATTATTTTCACTTTTATTGTTTTTATTTATGAGGTCTGTCCAGAAGAAGTCCAACCATTGTTAATATAATGAGAATGGTTTGTGTGATATCAATGTAACCTGGCAGCCAAAGGGAGTGGACTGGAATGTGCATGCATGAACAATGACAACTTCATTGTACTAGTCAGTGGGGGTGGTAGATACCATTGAGTGAGCAGGTACACTGTGTGGCTGTCGCATTTCAAAATGACGGAGAGAGTAGAGCAATGAATCTGCATCAAATTTTGCATTAAGCCTGAACATTCATCTGCAGAAACTATTCAGATGATTCAGAAGGCTGCAGCTATGGGCAACTGGTGATTGGCAGCTTCATCACAACAGTGTACCTGCTCATGTATCATGTCTCGTGCAATTTTTTTGAGAAATACTGAACTACTCAGGTGACTTAGCCTTCCTCCCCACACAGCCAGATTTGGTGTGCTGCAACTGCTGGCTTTTCCCAAAACTAAAATCACCTTTGAAAGGGAAGAGATTTCAGACTGTTGATGAGATTCAAGAAAATATGATGGGGCAACTGATGGCGCTTAGAACTGTGTGGGGTCCCAAGGTGCCTACTTCGAAGGGGACTGAGACATAATTATCTTATGCACAATGTTTCTCATATCTCCTTCAATAAATGTCTGTTTTTCATAGTACATGCCTGGATACTTTATGGACAGACCTTGTATTTTATAGCATCCATGGTTCAGTTTTGCTCACATAAGTTATGCAATATAAAATTTCTGTGATTATATAAAGTTCCACAAATATAATCTTTAGCCTGTGGGTAATTTTAAAGTAAATCATGATATTCTGAGGGGAAGGTATGAAAATTAGCTTGAGCTGCTTTTTCCCATGCACTTAATTATATTAATTGATTAATGTTCAATTCTGAAGCATAAATGAGGTGGCAGCAACATATCTGTCACAATATGTGGAGCAAATGTAATCTTAATCATGCAAATAGAGTTAAATTATTGTAAATATTCAGGTTTGTGCTCTGCCCTTGTTGATACACATTATGTGTATGTGTGTGTGTGAAGGGAAAGAATGTACTACTAATTAAATCCAGAAATGGAAAGAATGGGAACTAGGGACAGAAAGGCTGCAGCATTTTTTTCATCCAAAGCAATCTCAACTCAACAGCAAAACTTTATGAGAGAATTCAGTTTTCTGAGTGAGCTAATGAGCTCACCCTTCCTTTTTACTTTTCTTTCCAAATTGCACAGCTGAAACACATTGTTAATAAAAACATCCTGTTAGGTCAGTGATTCACACACCCTATCTATTAGTTTTTGTTCCTAACATGCCATTGTAACTGTTAAACCTTTGGGAAAATTAACATGACATTCCAAACATAGTCCCCAAAGTTTCATATGTTAACACTCAGGTGCAGAAAGTTTCTGAGTTATGTGTAATTACTGCACCCAAAGGGGTCCTGACAAAATTTCAGGCATTTCCTGTCCACACTCTGCACCTTATACACTGACTGTTATACACTTAGAGCCAGAAAGCTTGATTCCAGAACGTACACCAACAGAATCTGGGGTTTGAGAGGTTTAAAACAAAAGTCCTGACTGCATGTGTGTTGGGATGAAAGGCCTGGAAGAGAAGGAAACAAGGAAGCACAAAAAAAAGCCATTATATGAAAACTCATTTAAAATAATAAAATTTAAAAAATACATTAAAAATATAATTTGAATATCAGCTGCTATTAAAATGAATAACTACATCTATGCATCAATAAGGGTAGATTAAATAAGTGTGAATAAAATTCCAAGCTGCACAAAAATATTTAGCAATGACATCCTTTAAGTAAAATTTAAAAATACCAAAATTATATATGCATACATATATGTGTAATATGATCATTTTTAAATGCCTAGAGATATACACATGCACATACACATACACCCAATGAGTTCTGGTTAATGGTTTTCTGGGGAAAGGAGGGGTAGTTAGTAAAACTGTGGAAAGGTGAATTTAGCTTCAATAATTCTTTCTTTGAGTGAAGAAGATTAGTGTCAGATATGGCAGATTAATAATATTTTAAAATTATAAGAGGGCTTTCATGGGCAGTGGTTGTTCAATTACTTTCTATGTATGTATAGTGAAATAGAAAATCAAATTCACAAAATAAAAATATATTAAAATTCACCAAAAATGAATTTTAAATCTTTAACACAATTTATATGTGGAGAAAAACAAAGGTAACAAAAATTTGGGGGCTTAAGGTATTCATTAAAAAAAGAAGTAATTGATTTCATTTTTAAGTGTTCTGATCCACTGCAGTAATTTAAGGAGGGATAGTATTTTCTTTAAAAATGTTCACTACTTCTAGTCAAGATGCAGACATAGGTGAACATGGCTTGCTCCTCACACAACCACATCAAAATTACAACTAAACTACAGAATAATCACTCTAAACCATCAGAAATAGAGTTGAATGGAAGCCTGACAACTATGGAACTAAAGAAACAACATCCATCCAGATTGGTAGGAGGCAGAGATGTGAAACAGTCTTGTCCCATACCCATGTGTGGTAGATAAAAATTTGGGAGTGTATCTCTGGAGTGAGGGGTCCCAGCCCCACATTAAGCACCCCAGCCCAGGGTTCCAGTGTTAGGAAGATAAGCCCCCTTAATTTCTGGCTGCAAAAACCAGTTTGGTTTGAGTCGGTGAAAGGAACTACTGGATTCCCAAGCACCTTCTCTTACAGGGTCCACACACAGACTTACTCAGACTTATTCCCTCTGAGCTCTGGTGGGTAGCAGCTTGAAAGGCACCAGTGGCTTGTGGGAAGGAATTGAAGTGTCCAGCATTAAGACAAGTGCTGGAGGTCAGCTATGTCTCAGACAGAAAGGCAGGCAGAGACCATTTTTCCTTTCCTCCACCCAGACAGCAACAGAGCCAGCAGGTGGATGAGACTCCATCCACCTGGCTCACATAGTTTGCTCTACCCTGGTGGATTCTGGAGGCTCTGCCCCAATCAAGTTATAGCACATCCAAGCTGTTATCAGTGGCTTTTCCATATGAATGGCTGGTCACAGTTCACAATTCACATCTTCCTAAATCTTCTCAAAGAAGTGACAGCAGGCCTCAGTGAACCCCCAGCCTCCGTACACCTGGCTAAGCAAACCCAGGACCGGCACTAGTAGCAGCCAGCTTTGGGTCATAGTTTGGCTTCACCTAGGAACCTCCAAATGCAACAGAAGTAGCAGCCATCTGAAGATTGCTTTGTAGCTCAGACTGGGTAGTCCTGGGGGGAACACAGATGGTGGTTGAACCTGGCCTGCCACCCCAGGAAACTTCAGAGCTGGTGCACCTAGTGGACAACTACAGACCACATTGGAGTACCACCACCCTGCCCCTGCACAGGTAATTCCCCCATGGAGGGCAGAGGTTGGTGGT
>CM052541.1:154025961-154050681 GCA_028533065.1 Trachops cirrhosus | reverse complement strand
TCCTTCTAACATTGAAAGTTAACTTAAATATTTTATTTAAGAGAACATTAAATATGACCTTTTCTTTAACATAAATGTAATCACATTTTTTAGCATAGTCTACCATGAAGGCAGATATTGTCTTTTTTTTAACAATGAAGAGTAACTTCATGTAAGAGCTATCAACCAACAGTTATGGCAGTCTTCAGAAAATTAGATAGATATCAGTTCTACTTTATACATTCTTGACTACAGCGGCTGACTTTAAGGATGAAGAAAAGGCTCAACAGTATGCATTATGGCAAATCAATTCAATATAGAATATATATGAAGTGAATTCTAAATTAAAGTCTAAAGAGATAAAAAGAAAAAAGGGAAGGGAGAAGGAAGGGAGGGAATCAAATCTGCTGTGAACCAAATTAACTTTTATTAAATTAAATAACTATCAATGCATTGCTATCCTTTTTTTTTTAGCATTGATTCATATGTAGGTGTTTGTTGTAAGGAAACTTTACTTGTACAAATTTTACTAGGAAAAATCTGACTTTTATGAATACTGTAGACAGGTCAGTTATAGCACCTGGGATGTCAATAGTCATTTTACAAAGGCAACCATTAAGCATCAGCTCTGCTTAGGCAACAGCCATGGAGATTCGTTCCCTGTCCCTGAACCTGTTTGCATGAGTGATCCTGCACATCAGGTATAGCTGTTGGGACCAGAGTAGGCACCTCACTACAGACTGGCCCATTCAAAAGTTCTGCCTGACAGGAATCGTGGTGATCATCTAGCCCAATCAAAGTATCTTCCTCAGGAATGTTACTGTGGCAGAAACTTTTACATGAATATGGAAAGAACTGTAATTAGAAGCTATGGAAGGGAGAAGATTTAAATCCACCAAAAGCAGACATAAAGAAAAAGAACCATTAGGGAGCCAAATTATAAGTAAGTAGAAACATTGAGGAAGCCAAAAATTAGGGTAGAGAGGATGATGATTAGGCTGGTTGTAGTAAAACCAGAGGGAACTCAACAGAGAATTCAAGAACTGCCAATGAAGGTCCCTGAAATATCCTGTTCCCCACAGCCACCTTGAATCCTAAATGACCCTTCCTTTGTGGGTAAGCTGGGTAAGTCCTGACTGAAGCATGGCTCCCATTTATTTCCGGGGACTCAGCTGTTGGAGTTGTGTGAAAACCCATCTCTCTTACTGCCACACAGGTAACCTCAAAATAAATCCCCATCATTTGTGATAGCCTGATATTCTTAAGCCAAATATCTTAACTATGCACTCACTATGTTGAATGGCTTCCACCTTTGCATCAAACAATTAAAATAATTAGCAATTGCACATGTATGAGAATACCTTTTGGGGGGAGGGGAGGGCAGAAATGGAGGAAAGGTTTATAAAGGGGAAATAATGGTAAGCAGTGTGAATGTCGGAGCTTTAAGTTTTCTGGGTTGCAGTGTTCTGGTGGGGTTTGCAACTAGTTTATGGGATTATGTTGGTAAGTTGGGTTATCATATTCCTATTATGTGACTTTTTTATAGCTAATTAACCCATAGATGTTGGGACAAATTGCTCCAAGTACAAAGAGGGAAAACCATATTTTAAACAAAATGTGTTCCAAATCAGAGTTTTGGCAATGACTGTAGCATAAAGGACCTTCCTAATTTCTTTCAGTCCTACAGATTCCCTTGGCATCCCTGTTACATAAATGACTGATTGTTTTCTTGATTTAGTTCTATTGTTCTTATGGGTGATGTTCTTCTTAGATTCTTATAACAAATTGACTGACAGTTCTATTTTTCTGTGTGGTGAAATCAAATATTTTAACATGTGTTTCTATATATATCTATATGGAAATGATGTAAGCCTTTCTTTGATTCCATCTTTTCATTCTCTTTTTTTCTTTCCTTCTTTTCTTTCTTTCAGTTGACCGGAAGGGGTGGGGGTTGGGGTAGTGAGGGAGGTAGTCAGTGAAATTATCCTTATTTATCAGTCAATAATATCCCCGTGTTAACTTGGCAGAGGATGAGTATAAACCACCCATTCTCTTCACAGGCAGGCACCAAGACACATCAAAAGGCACTGATGGAGTCAGAAAGGAAGCAATATAAGGAGATGCAGCTCAATACTCCTGAGTACCTGGTGGAGTCAAGATGGAACAACAGACCCGGCATGTTCCAGTCCTGCTCTCTGCTGGAGGTTGTGGGGCAACCAGAAGCACTCTGCTGTTGGAGATTCATGGCTAATCCCCTTCTCAGCCAGCATGTGTGACAGCCAGGAAGCTACCATCAAGGTAAAATCTTAGGGCCTTGATCCTCCTGGAGGAGTGGTTGGCTCACCACCACATGATGTTATTTTGGACCTCAGACTTCTGGAATAATGAACCTTTACCTCCTAAAGTGTTTGGGGCCACCTAGGATTTCAGCCCTCCAGCAGGAACTCTAGCCCACATCTGTTAACTTCAAGCTAAATCAAATAGATAAGCGTGGAAATTCAGGCACATATTTACAAATCACTTCTATTACCTATTAAACTCTAAAAATGTTGTAGTCCCCTGAATTTGGTAGAATAGGGCTAGTGATGAGCACACAAATCATTAGGGGAGTGTTTATTCCTCCTGATATTCAGCTCACATATCTGACTAACATTGGACTTTTTCCCCTTAAGAAGGTGTTGCTTGGACTCCTCCACAACCATGACAGTACCAATATATAGTCAAGGTTTACTCTCATTCCCATGTCTCTTATATCTCTTGTCTTTGTCACTACACAGTTGTGACACAGGAAGCGACTAAGGCATCTTGTCTTTCTATGCCTACTTGTGTCTAATATCTGATACTACCCACTCCTGAAGCTTAATTCTGAAAACCACCATCTCTCAATTAACTTGCCTTGAGTATCCTGCACTCACAACACAGCAGGCAATGTTACATCTTCTGCATTTACTAAGCTGGGTTAATCAGTGCTCAGCCTCATTTGACCTCATTTCTTTCTACACCTGGACAACCAAATATCCATAGAGACTCAGAGAAACAGTTGTAAATAATTCTTTAGTATAGATAGTCAAATTATTTATCTCTTGTAAGTCATTGCTTCTGGAATTCTTTCTCCACAGTCTGATATTGTACCTTTATTTGAAGTCCCTCAACAGTTTTAACATAGTTCACATTCCTTGCAGGAAGATAAAAAACTGTACTCCCAGTTCATAGCATCTCTCTTAATCTCTCCTTCCACTCCCTGGACACTGCAAGTCCACTAAATTTAAGCTGCATCCTCATACATTTCTAGCCTCACACCCACCTTCTGTTTTATCCCTGAATGTTTTAAATTTCAATCATTTTAATGTGAGTTGAAATGAATAAGATCCTAATGACTCTATCATCTCCATTTATATTAGACAAGTATACAATTCAATCTACATAAATATGCATGTATTATTTAAAAGAGAATACTAATGTATTATGCTAAAGAGAATATCTCAAGATGGGTATTTTTAAATTTTGTACCTGAATTTGCAACTACCTATCACATTTTACAGATAGGTGAAACTATCTGAAATCATCAAGCACTCTCTATATTCAGAGTCAGAGAGTTTCTGAAATTTTGAAGCAGAGTAAATTATAACAGTAGGGGGCACTTCTAATTATTCTACATTAATGTTTTTAAAATCTGCATCTGTAAACCCAAGGTATGCTTTCTTACTTTTATAAATCAGGCATTAGTTCTCAGGAGACTTCCAATAATTACTAAGATGTGTTTTAAATTTTGAATATTCAAAGTGCTTGTTTATGATTGACTCTCATTACCAGCAGTAAGTGAGGTCTGTGGTATCTGCATAGACGCACAAAGTAAGTAATTAAATCTCCTTGAAATCAGAGTGCAGGAAGGTATAATACAGTCTTGAGATTTTAACTAAAACAACCTCTTAAATGTAAAAGGTAATTCTTATATACAAGGTCTGTCCAGAAAAAGTCCAGCCATTGTTAGTATAACAAGAATGGTTTCCATGACATCAATGTAATCTGGCAGCCAAGGGGAGTGGACTGTAATGTGCATGCATAAAAAATAACAACTTCACTGTATTAGTCATTTGGGGTGGTAGATGCCATCGAGTGAGTGTGTGTGCTATATTGTCATTGCATTCAAAATGACTGAGCAAGTATCTACATCAAATTTCGCATTAAGCTTAAACATTCGTCCATGGAAACTATCTGAATGATTCAGAAGACTGCAGTTATAGGCAACTGGTGATTGGCAGCTTCATCACAACTATGGGCCTGCTCATGCATCATGTCTCATGCAGATATTTTTGGTGAAACATGAGACCACCCAGAGGACTCAGCCCCCTTACAGCCTAGATTTGGCAACCTCTGACTTCTAGCTTTTCCCATAACTAAAATCATCTCTGAAAGGGAAGAAAGATATTTCAGACTGTCAGTGAGATTCAGGAAAATATGAAGGGGCAGCTGATGGCAATTGGGAGAACTGTGTGAGGTCCCAAGGTTCTTATTTGAAGGGGACTGAGGCGTCATTGTCTTAGGTACAATGTTTCTTGTATCTTCTATCTTCTTCAATGTCTCTATTTTTCATATTAAATGGCTGCATAACTTCTGGACAGACCTCCTATGTATGCATTTTCAAGGTGATGAAGCAGTTAGTAGTTAAACTATTACCCATATCTCTTAGATTCAGATTAAGTAATTACTGAGGCTTGAGCCTTAGGAAAATGCTATTGTCCCTATCATAGGGTGTTGGCTACTACTTTGGACATTCTTAAAAAGGAGTCACAAAGACACAAGGTGATTCATCTGAAAGTTGATGGGGAACAAAAGGACAGATGGTATAGTTTTGTTAAAGAAAAACAGTTCTCCATGGCCTCCAGTAATTTGAGGACTCTAAAGACTAGAAAATGATAATCTGATGATCCGCCACAGACTGTCTCCTCCTAAAGTAATGAAATGAAAGGCAAAACATTGGCTCCCAGCAATCGGAATGGGTATATTCCAGAGGTCCAGAGTCATAAGCAATACCTGATTTGTTGATATTTCCCATGTACCTATTACCAGAAAAAGATAATAAAGCCTCCAGCAAAAAAAATTTGAGTTCTAGTTAAACATGACAAATTAACCCCAGGTTCCTCCTCCTCCTTGAACCCCACTGAAGTGATAGTTGAGGAGGATAAAAAAATATAATCTCAAAGGCAAAGAGAATTGGAGGCAAGACAATCGCAGAGGAAAATTTTTAATAAAATTTTGAGGATAAAAAAATCAATGGAGTCAGCAACTAACTGAGTTGAGAAATGTTTAAGTGCTTATAGAAAGAGGATACTGGTAGGAAATAAGCCAACACACCACCACAGCACCCATGAAAGGTACAGGGCTTGGAGATACCAGGTAAGTGTTAGGTGTGAAATTGTGCACAGGTGGATTTGTTGATGGTTTAAATAGAGAGTAGTTGGACTTCCCAGCCCTCCTCCCCAATCAAAGAGAACAAGTAACTACAACTACTTCACTAATTTCCCAAAAGAAAATGATGGATTTATTCTTTGGAGAAACTTAAGCAGAGAGGGTCTAGACTGAAGAATGCAAGACTGTGGCAAAGCACAAGAAATAATAAAACTGTACATACTGAACTGTTAACTTTTTATTATGACCAGAATGCTCGGGAGAGACTGAATAGCTCAAGATAAAAGATATGCACATAGTAATTTTTGGCATCCTCCAAAAAAAAGCAAACTCAATTTCTATGAATCTTTTTTAATATATTTTATTGATTATGCTATTACAGTTGTCCCATTTCCCCCCTTTTATTCCCCTCCACCCTACACACCCTTCCCACCTTCATCCCCTCCTTTAGTTCATGTCCATGGGTCATACATGTAAGTTCTTTGGCTTCTACATTTCCCATACTATTCTTACCCTCCCCCTGTCTATTTTCTATCTACCATCTATGCTACTTATTCTCCGTACCTTTTCTCCCCTCTCTCCCCCTCCCACTCCCCCACTGGTAACCCTCCATGTGATCTCCATTTCTGTGACTCTGTTCCTATTCTAATTGTTTGCTTAGTTCATTTGTGTTTGTTTTTTTAGGTTCAGTTGTGAGTTTGTTGTCATTTTATTGTTCATATTTTTTGTCTTCTTTTCTTAGATAAGTCCCTTTAACATTTCATATAGTAAGGGCTTAATGATGATGAACTCCTTTAACTTGACCTTATCTGAGAAGCACTTGATCTGCCCTTCCATTGTAGATGATAGCTTTGCTGGATATATAGTCATCTAGGATGTAGGTGCCTGCCTTTCAGTACTTGGAATACTTCTGTCCAGCCCCTTCTTGACTGCAAGGTTTCTTTTGAGAAATCAGCTGACAGTCTGATGGGAACTCCTTTGTAGGTAACTCTCTCCTTTTCTCTTGCTGCTTTTTAAGATCTCTCCTTATCTTTCATCTTGGGTAATGTAATTATGATATGCCTTGGTGTGTTCCTCCTTGGGTCCAACTTCTTTGGGACTCTCTGAGCTTTGTGGACTTCCTAAAAATCTATTTCCTTTGCCAGATTGGGGAAGTTCTCCTTCATTATTTTTTCAAATAAGTCTTCAATTTCTTGCTCTTCCTTTTCTTCTTCTGGCACCCCTGTGATTCGGATGTTGGAATATTTAAAGATGTCTTGGAGGTTCCTAAGACTCTCCTCATTTTTTTGAATTCTTGTTTCTTCATGCTGTTCTGGTTGAGTATTTCTTTCTTCCTTCTGCTCCAAACTGTTGATTTGAGTCCCAGTTTCCTTCCCTTCACTGGTGGTTCCCTGTATATTTTCCTTTATTTCACTTTTCATAGCCTTCATTTTTTCCTCTAGTTTGCAACCATACTCAACCAATTCTGTGAGCATCTTGATCACCAGTGTTTTGAACTATGCATCTGATATGTTGGCTATCTCTTTGTCGCTTAGGGGTATTTTTTCTGGAGCTTTGATCTGTTCTTTCATTTGGGCCTTTTTTTTTTTTTTGGTTTTGAGGTGCCTGTTACTTGGTAAGGGGTGGAGCCTTGGGTGTTCACCAGGGTGGGGCAACACTTGTCTCTGCATTGTGATGCTGTAAGTGGGGGTAGGGTCCTAGAGGGAACAGTGCAGCTTGTTCCACTCTGCTGGTTTTCAGTCACTTTCCCCACTACCCACATGCAAATTGGGCCCTTCTGTTGCTGATTCCCGGGTGGGTGGGCTTGTATACATTCTAGGACCCTGTGGGTCTCTCCAATAAACTCTCTCCTGTGAGGCTGGGAGTTTCTCCTGCTGCCACCTCAACTCCCACAGGTGTTATTAGTCAGAGGCTTCAAGGCTTTATTTCCCCGTGCTGGAACCCTGGGTTGTGTGGTCTGTCATGCTCCCCTGTTGTTCCTCCCAGTTTATCTGCACATGAATGTGGGACCACCCACTCCACCCTCCACCACCTTGCCACGAGTCCTCTTCACCCAGCTGCCCATCTCCACCCCTCCTACCAGGCTAGGTGAATATTTCTTCTTTAACTCCTTGGTTGTCAGACTTCCATACAGTTTGATTTTCTGCCAGTTCTGGTTGTTTTTAAATTTGTTGTTAATCTTCTTTTGGTTGTGCAAAGAGACACAGTGTGTCTACTTATGCCTCCATTTTGGCCAGAACTTCAATTTCTATGAATCTTACAGTGAACTCTATGAGTCCAACAGCTTGGTGGACACATACACAATTTTCTATCCACTTTTTAGTGACTTACTCTTGATTATGAACAGACAGCTAAGGATCACTAAACATTTAAGGAAATCTTCAAATACTGAAGATGAACACCAAATTCAACAAAAGAAGGTCAGGGGAGAGAAAAAATAATGAAACTAGAAAACATTTTTAATCTTATAATTAATAACCTCAGAGTGATAATATTGGCAAAAGCTCATGGAGGCTCTTGCTATGGGTCAAGCACATTTCTAAGCACTTTAAGTGTGTTAACTTATTGACTAATCACAACAACTTTATGATGAAGGTTTTAGCCCATTTTTTAGCTAGAAAAATGTAGTAATGTGTCCAAGTTTACACAACCAGTAATTGTCAGAGCTGGGATTTAAATGTAGTGTATGGCTAAGAGGTTCACACACTACAACACACTGTAAGTTATTCTGTATCAAGGAAACAAGTTTCATCCATCTGAGAACAGCTCTTAGATGAAAATATGTTAAACATAATTCAGAAAAAAATAGAAGATTCAAAAGATAATTTCAAGAAATCTTCCAGGAAGTTCAATAAAAATAAATAAGAGAAATTAAAAAGATAATAAAATTAGAGACTTAGTACATGGGATTCAATATTTGAGTAGTAGGAGTTCCACAAAAAGAGAACAGAAAGAATGGAAGCAAGAAAATTATTAAAAATTATGATGATAACAAGGGTAACAGAACATCAGAAAAGTTCCCAGAACTGGTTATTCAAAACAAAGTCCTTTCCATCACCACTGGGATTATGTTAATAAGGTGACATTTGGACAGCACCTAGGGATGAAGGCTGGTTGCCAGGGGAATCAACGGTGAATAGAGATTTAGAACTTTTAGTCTTACTCCCTGATTTCTGGGGAGGGGCTGGGGGCTGGAGGTCAAATTGATGACCAGTGGCCAATATGGTCAATGATTTAATCAGTCATGGCTATGTAATGAGTCATGGCCAGGGTAATACTAATTAATTAATTTAATTGGCATTTAATGTCTCTCTTAATAAGTTTAAATTGTTGCAAGTAATATAATCCCTGGCATATTATAAATATTGACACCTTAAACTAAAAATGCATAATTGTCTAATATTTTCCATCATAAATTTAAATGGTTAAAATAATCAAATTTTTGGAATATTGTCTAATATTTGAAGTATTAATATTTTGATATTTTAAAATAAAATAGAACTGTTAGATTACTCCCAACTGTATCTAATTGACTGTAAAAATCATGGAGATTTTATATCTATCATTGCTCATTTAAAAAAATACATGAGCATGTCTACTTTTAATAGTGAGAAACTTTACATTCCTTCTCTCCTTGAACTCATATTTCACTCCATAGAATGGAAGATATTTGTGATACAGTTATCCATTAAAGGATCTGTATCCAAAATATATAATTAACTGCAAACCAATAAGAAAAAAGAACTCAATTGAAAATGAGAAAATTATTTACTGGAAAATTACTTAAATAAGCACTTAAGGTACACAACTTGATTGGGCATCAAGATTATACAGATTAAACAAATGCAATACCACTTATACCCTCAAAGAAAGAAAATATCCCCCATTGGCAAGGATGTAGAGCAGTAAAAAGTCTCATACACTGATCGTGGAAGTGCTAATTGATACACACACGCTGGAAAATTATCAGGCGATATCTATTAATGCTGAACATATGCCTATCTTATAATTTTATATACACAAAAGATGTGTGTACATATGTTCACCAAAAAAAAGTCATGTACATAGCAGCACTTTCATAATAGCCAAAAATTGGGAATTACCCACATGTCCATCAAGAATGGAATGAAAAATAAATTGTGTATATTCACATGATGGGGTACTACTTAATTATATCCTTCAGTGATACTATTCAGAAGGATCCACAAATAATCACAATAAAAATAATTCTCAAACATAATTCCAGATTAAGGAAGTTAGATATAAGAGTAAATACTGATTTCATTTATATTGAGTTCTTGATTGTTTTTTCTCTGAGTGTGAATTTACATAGATGAATTTATTTTGAAAAAATGTATCAGATATTACACTTGTAATTTATACACTTTTCTGCATATGTATTAGGCTGAAATTAAACATTAAAAAAACTCTTCCACATGGAGCATGTATGTACTCATAGCAGAACTTTATAACACATTCTTGAATTGTATAGCATTATCTGTCTCTATCAGACAAGTTGAGTGTGTGTGTTCGAGTGGGGAGTTGCTTTTCTGTGGGTCTCTGCATAACCCACAGAATAGTCATTATCCTCAATTAATACTGCTAATTTAGGTAAATCAAATATTTAAAGTATCATTATCTGCCTTCCTGGTTGGAATCTACAGAGTTGGAAAGATAATTGTATCAAGTCTAATTTCTTTTTTACCTTGTGTCATCTATTCTTGACCGGATATTGAGTTATATGCAGATAAGAATTGGAAAGCCATTTTAGGATATGAGTTTATAAAATCAAATATATTTTTAAAACTTCATGACATTTTCAAATATGAGAAAATTAACCTTGACCTTAGGCCTTTACATCCAGGAGTCTTTCTTCACATTCAGAGGTGGCTATTGCCTGTCCACGAGGACAAAACAATTTGACCACTGTTCATTTTCAAGGTATTCATACCATTGACCATCTCCATTGTACACACTTTCCTAAACTTGCACCCAGGATTTAGCCATGAACCCTGATTATCTATCACTAAAGTTTCTGGAGTTTTCTGAAAGGCAAGCTAGACATCTGACCCTTTCTGCTCCATGTTCCCACAGGGACATTCCAAGGGTTCAACCCACGGGTGGCAGTGATGTGAGCTATGGAGTGCCTTTGGCCCCAGGTGGTTCGGGTGTCTAGCTGGGGAAAAAGAGAGAGAGAGAGAGAGAGAGAGAGAGAGAGAGAGAGAGAGAGAGAGAGAAACAGACGCTGAGGAAAGCAAGAGTCCCTGAGGTAATAAGACAATGGAGGACCCAGGACCAAAGCTTCTAATGCCTAAGTAGTTTTGGTCTAGTCATCTAAACTATATGAGCTATACTCATATTATATTGTAGCATATATACTACATTAGTATACTGGTGATGATAATAATAGCCACTTGCATCATAACTATGAGAATTTAAACTAAATTGACAAACTATCTGAACTTAAGTAGATGCTCCATAATTATTGCCTGTTATTTTTCCATTAGATTAGAAACTTCTTAAGGCATGGACAAATAATTCTCAAACATAATTCCAAATAACATTCAGTTTAATACTCAATAACCACCCAAATCCCTAGTAGTAGTGAGTGCTCAATAGAGAGTTGTTAAATGAATTAGTTATGAATTAAACTTAGTCTGTGCTACTTTTACACACACACTCCTCACAGCTGGCAAGGTTCTTGAAGAAAACAAGGAGGAGTAGAGACAAATTTCAGGTCATTAACCAAATAGAATGGATATAACAAGTACAACACCCCTTCTGACCACGAGAGCTTAGCTCTTTTATAGTGGCCTTTTCTCTCTACTTCTGTGTATAAGAGCAGGATGGTGGTTTTCATGAGTTTGTTAACTCAAAAGTAGGCATATTTGTCAATGCTGAATCACTAGGGTAAGCTCTTAACTGTGTGTCTTGCAATTTACCACATGACCACCAAGAGTCAGGCATTAATGTCAGAAGATCAGCATGCCTATTTGTCCACACAACTTTTCATAAAGAGGGCTGGGGAAAGGAAAACTCCAAAGATAGACAAGTGAGATTATTGATACTCATTATTAAGGAAATATAAATGGGCTTTGTTCTCAACAGCAATTTTAATGTAATGCTCACAATATTATTCAGTATACAGTCACATGTCACTGAAGGATGGGCAGATACTTTTGAGAAATATATTGTTAGGTGATTTTGCCATTGTGTGAGTGTTTATGGGCCATGATGAACAAAACAACATGAGATTAAATCAAGAGAAAATGATGCAATCCGGACGTGAGGTAAACACCAGATGCATAAGGCTGCTACCTGCATAACATGGCTACTGTTTTATAGCAAACCTTTTTCATAAGTAGAAAAAAGTACAACCTAAAATAACAATAAAAAGTTTAGTATAGTAAATACACAAATCAGTAGCATAGTTATTTATTATCATGAATAGTATTATGTATTGTACATATTGAATATGCTATACTTTTGTATGACTGGCAATGCAGTAGGTTTGTTCACACCAGCATCACCACGAACATGTGAGTAATGCACTGACTGCACTGGGATGTAAGGACAGCTACGATGTCACTAGGCTGTAGGAAACTCTGAGCTCCATTATAATGTTATAGGACCACTGTCTTACACATGGTCTGTTACTGAAATGTCGTTATCAGGTACAGGACTGAGTTTTTTTTTTCTTCCATGGAAATTCATGTGTTTAATCTAACTGTCTTTTCATATTCTATGAACACCCTGGTTTTTTTTTTTTAATATTATGAAACCAAGGCTCCTGCATAAACTCAACCTGTTTTACTTTATGATAGTAATTGACTTGTCTCTGTCAATACTTGCGCACTTTTATAGGGCTGGCCTCTCTCCTCCTCTTATTACTACCCCAGAAACCTCTGAGACCATCATTGTCCCTATCAACTAAGAAGTTCAAGACCTATCTTGCATTTCCTGCTCCACATTTAGCAATAGCAACCCTCAATGAAAACCTGATTCATTTTAGAGAGAGAGAGTACAAAGTTCAGAATCTGGGTCCTAGTCTGCATGTTATATCATTCATACCATCCCTGGCAGTAAACTACCTAGTATTAGAATCTGTGTGAGTGATTTTAGTAACACAGAATATACTCTTTAAAGCAGTATTTCAGCTATGTATGTGAACTAACTGGCATTCATTACGATTATTATAACAGTGGTGTTCACTGCAAAGCATGTTGATCTTCTGGTGGTAGGTAGTGAAGTGGGGTCAAATACAAAAACTGCTTCCTCTAAAACTCACAGTGTGTCCAAATCTACACATAGCCAAATACAGGTCCATTTCAGGTTGATTTTTCCCCACATCATCGAGTAGAGTATAGAAAATTTTATTAACACACTCTGGCAAAATGCCCCTTGGCTCTCAATCTCAGTTAACAAACAATTTTATATGTTTCACTGTTCTTACTGGTACTGGGATGTAATGTCTATTCTATCCTGTGGACCAATGTACAGAGAGGTCCTGGGTTTCCTCTGACTTTCACTTTGTCTGAAGTAGGAATTTTTTGCAGCCTTCTTAAGTATTATTTAAGATATCAGTTAGTAGTTAAATTTGTTATTTTGTCCATGGTTTATGGACAAACCCTTTTCTCTATTTTTTAATTAAGCTTTCTGACCTGATTCTATTGCTTCATACCAAAGGGTCTTCATTTTTAAAGTTGGGCTCAAGTAAGTGGCTATTCTACAATAGAACATCCTTAGCATTTTAATCAAGGAAGGTCACAATTGGAAAAGCTGCTATTGTCTGACCAAAGTCAACAGGAATCAGTTCGCTGGCACGTTTTCAGCAGGGTAAAGTGAAAACCTTAATCAGGGACTGAAAGTCTGACCGTTCCCAAACTGTACAGAAGTCAAAGGTGGAAAGACCTTCACCTCAGCTGTGCTTTTCATAGGTCTTTTAACTGAATTATTAATGAAGAGAGAAGATATTGAACTCTTATTAAAAAATGTTTTTTCGTGGACTTTATTGGAGTTATTTCTCCAAGTCTATCTGAATCTTCTGAGGGATCCTACATAGGACAAATAGTGACCTCAGGGTCTGCAAGATCTTCTAAGCTGCTTTGTCTTTGGATTCCCCATCCAGGCAACTTATCAGAACAGCAGCAGCCTTTGGAATAAACTAACTCACCCTGTTAGGCTTGTGAAAGTGGTCCATGCCCACCAAGTCTTTTGATTCTGAGACACCCACCGAGGAAAAAATTCTGTAGTGCAGAGGCTGTACTGCAGATGGCATACAGAAGCCGGGGGAAAACATAATGGCTGGGGCAGACTGTTGAAAGCCAGAGGGGGAGAGAAGCTGCGGGGGACTGCTTCTCATCTGCCCACTTCCTGGCTCCCATGGAGTCAGATCTTAGGTTGTCAACTCTGCCTATTTCTTAACAAAAACTGGTTTGTTTGTTAACTTCTTTCCTGTAGAGATGTCAATGAACAGAATGGAACTGATCATGCCTTCGGCTCGTGACACATGGTCATTTGTTCTTTATTTTATTGAGTTTTATCTCCTTTATCCTGTGTAATCCAATGCATCTCTCCCTCCCTCCATAGGCTCCCAATCTAAAGTAGTTAATATTTGGCCCTGGCTGGTGTAGCTTAGTGGATTAAGCTCGGGCCTGTGAACCAAGAGATCATGGTTCGATTCCCAGTCAGGGCACATGCCTGGGTTGCAGGCCAGATCCCAACAGGGAATGCACAGGAAGCAACCATACATTGATATTTCTCTCCCTCTCTCCTTCCCTTCCCTTTTAAGATAAATAAATAAAATCTTTTAAAAAAATAAAATAAAGTAGTTAATATTTGTACTTGTAATCCACCTTCAATATTTTATTTACATATATATGTGTGAAAGTGTCTTTAAAATATGGACATTACTGTTTGTGTGTGTTAAATTTACATAAATAGTATTGAACTACAAAAATTATGTTTATCCATGTGGCTAAATAACTACTTAGTTCATTCCTTGTGACTGCTATATAGACTACATTTAATATAACTATTACCTGGTTCTTTGCTGCCATAAATGACGCTGTGAAAAACATCTTTATAGCCCTGACTTGTGTGGCTCAGTTGGTTGGGAGGTTGTCTCATAGACCAAAAGTTTGCAGGTTTGATTCCAGGTCAGGGCACATACCCAGTGGGGGTTTGATCCCTGGTCAGGGCACGTACGAGAACCAACAGATTGTTTCTCTCTAGTATACATGTCTGTCTGTCTGTCTCTGTCTCTCTCTCTCTTCCCCACCTCCCCTCACCTTCTCTTCTCTCTGAAAGCAATGAAAAAAATGTTCTCAAGTGAAGGGGAAAAAATCTTTATAAATACCTCTTGGTTTACCCTTGTGTTTATGGTCTATCCAATAATTATTTAATTTCACTAAGTATGACTTTATTTCTTTCCAATGCAAACATGCCAATCTACACCCCCACCAGCAATGCATGAGGCTTCCTGCCTCCCCACATCCTCTCCAGCGTTTTGATATCCAACTTTCTGATTGTTTGGCTCTTCAGTAAACAGTATATCAGAGTTTTAATTTGTAGTTTATTGATTATCGTGAGTTTAAACATCTCTCTATTTTTAACCATTAGAATATCTCAATCATAATCCTTGCCATTCTTCTATTGTTCTTTTTCCTGCTTATTTATAAGAATTTATTTGGTTATTCAAGATAGTAATTCTTTTCACTAAATTTTCTATAGTTCTTCTTCCAAACTGTCACTTATTCCTAAATTTTGTCCTTTATTACCCTTTATTAAGCATTGACTAGAAAGCTAGAATACACATTTTCTCAAACTCCATTGCTGCTAGGAGTGGTCAGGTAACAACTAATTTTGATGCAAAGATAAACATTATCTTTTCCCTTTATAGTTTATGTTTTGAATGATTTATTTTTAAATCTTTCTACATCTCAAATCACAAAGAAATCTTATAATTTCTTATATTAGCTTTACTCTTTTACCCTTCACATTTAATTTTTTTAATCTAGTCATTGATCCAATTTAAATTTTTACTTATCTATATTGTACCTATTCTGTATTCTGTCCAATTTTCCCAACACTATTTATTAAATAATTTATCTATTTTCCAAAGATCAAATACCAACTATACTTACATGTGTTTGTTATCATTTCTATACTTTGCATAATATCTTAATATCAGTTAAGATTTTTGCCTCCTTGCTGCTCATCATTTTCTAAATTAGCTCAGCTATTTATAGACCTTTATTTACCTATATACAGGGTGGGCAAAAATAGATTTACAGCTGTGAGTATGCAAAACAGTGTTTACTCTTATATTATTATTTATTAATTCTTGTAATATTTTTCCATATGAACTATAAACCTACTTTTGCCCCAGCCTGTACATTTGGGAATGAGCTTGTGGAGAGGAACTCTCAGAACAATTTTGCTAGGATTTTAATTCAATTGCATCGAATATTTAAAATATTAAATTGTCTCATCACTGAACATACTTTAGCTTTCAATTATTGGGAGTTTCTTTTATATGTTTTACTTATATGGATATAATGCATTTAAATTAATTCCAAGGTATGTTATAGATTTTATTACTGTGGACATAGGGATTAGTACTCAACAGCACTTGAAAAAAGCCTTTTTCTCTTGCCTCCTCAGTAGAGGCCAGAAGCTAAAGCACTCAGCCTTCAGACTCCCCTGCAGTGTGAGAGCCAAAGAAAATCTGTGAAGGGGTTTTCTTCCCCACCTCACCCCCAAAAGGCAAGGCCTGATGACAAGGCACCAAACTGATATCCACCTGAGACACTGCAGCCCTTTTATTAATAACCTTTATAACTGTATTTAATATATTTGAACTCTACATATGATGTAATGATATACTTTAATGATAGCAAAATCCTGACACAGATTTCCTCAAACCGGTTTCTTCAACAAAAGAAGCTCAAAGGAAAAGGGGGGGTATGGATTTTAGAGCTATATCAGCTAAAAGCAATGTTTTGACCTTACCCAGATCTCAACTCAGCAGAGAAACTGAAAAAAACAATATATAAGACAATCAAGAAAATGTGAATACTGGATACTTGATATCATTAAGGAATACTTTTAGGTGTGATAATGGTTTTATATTTCTTTTCTAAGGCTTCTTATATTTTAGAGGTATATACAGTAAAATATTATATATGAAATGATAATGTCAGGGATTTCTTCAAAATAATCTTGAGGCCACATCTTTATGATTATTGAGCTTGGCTGAGAGGTGCATTGAGTTCATTAAATGCTATTTGATGTGTATGGTTGAAACTTCACATTCAAAGGGTAATTTTAAAAGAGTACTAATTTTTTTGTTATTTGTATTTTCTGAATTTCATCTATTCTTTCAAGGGTCAGTTTTTTTGTTCTATTTTCATGCTTCTTCTTTTCCAAAATGTTAATCCTTCTCAAAAATGTCTGGTGACCTTTGGTTGGCTGCTTATATTATTAATTAATGACTAAATTGATAACTCAAGGTGTGTGACATGAATTTCCTCTGCCTTGGTATATCCGGTTATCCCCTTTTCAACCCCAAAGTGTTGTTCCCCAGCTCACATCTATAACCACAAATCAATGACTCTATATAACACTTTTATATAGAGCACCAGAAAACTTGGAAAATTAGCCATTTGCACTGAAGGTGTTACAAGAGCCCTATTGATCCAGGAAAAGTAAAGTCTCCTCATGCAAACCATCATTAAGGTTTCTGAAAAGAGAGTGTGGGGACAGGGAGGAAGCCGTAGGTTTTTCCTTTATAGGTCCACTAATTAGGAATCTGGTTTTGGACAAAATGAAAGGAACCCTAAAATAAACTGGCTTAGACAAAAAGTGGAGTTTAGAGGAAGAACACAATAGTGTCTCTTGGCAGAACCAGGGGCAAGTGAGGTCTGGATACAACTGTACCCTGAATCTTGTAAACCCTGGACCTTGAAACCATCAAAATTGCTGTCACCTGGAACCAGGATGACTGCCTCCCATCTCCTGCTCCCATGAACTGCTGATTTTTTTTTTCCCTCCGTGCTGATCAGTCTTCTCCACCTGATGAAAGTCATCATAGATGCTATCAGTTCCAAGCTTTATTGTTTGCAAATTTAATCACCACCATAGGAGGCTTGTTTCCAAGGGCAGGATCAGCATTTTGGCCTGGATTATTTTTTAATCTTGGGAATTTTGAGAGCATTTTTGCCCTAAAGTTTTCAATGTATGAAATCACGTGTTCTCTAGGTAATGATGGTTTTATCCCTCCTTCAATAGTTAGCTTTATTACTAGCTCATAGATTAGTGCTGTGATGCTGTGCTTAACCCAGGTCTCAAAAAAAAAAAAAAAAAAAGGAAAAGAGGCCTCAACTGTAACATTTTCCCAGTTGGCCAGTATAAATGCCTCCACCATGGCCAATTTGAAGCTTCAACGTCTTGGCATGGAAGTCAGACTTGGGAAGAGCTGCACACAGTCAGTGGTCTCAAGCCCATACTAGCAGCATTCAGCACAGTGCTGCTTATGATTTATTTCTCTGACCTCTCTTTGGATAACAATGTTAGATAGGAGTGATAGCAGCACATACAGCCTTTTCTTGATTCTGATGCTTTAGCATCCAGTAGCAAAAAGCTTGCATCCTTAGTGCTACATTTTTTTTAATTATTTTATTGTTGTTCAAGTACAGTTGTCTGCATTTACCTCCCACCACTTCCCTCCAACCCCAGCCATCCCCACCTCCTGCTTCCACCCCACCTTGGTTTTGTCCATGTGTCCCTTTATAGTTGTTCGAAACCCTTCACCCTTTCCCCACCATAATCCTCTCCCACCTCCCCTCTGATTAGTGTCAGTTTGTTCTTTATTTCAATGTCTCTGGTTATATTTTACATGTTTATTTTGTTGATTAGGTTCCACTTAAAGGTGAGATCATATGGTATCTGTTCCTCACCATCTGGCTTATTTCACTTAGCATAATGCTCTCCAGTTCCACGCATGCTGTCGCAAAGGGTATTGTTGGTGGGAATGCAGACTGGTGTAGCCACTGCAGAAAACAGTATGGAATTTCCTCATAAAACTAAAAATGGAACTGCCTTTTGACACAGCAATTCCACTGCTGGGATTATATCCTAAGAACCCTGAAACACCAATCCAAAAGAACCTATGCACCCCAATGTTCATAGCAGCACAATTTACAATAGCTAAGTGCTGGAAGCAACCTAGGTGCCCATCAGTAAATGAACAGATCAAAAACCTTAGTGCTACATTTAATTGTTATTGGGCCCTTGAAGCTCCGGTCAGGATTTAGAAAGATGGCATGTCATGTCAGTCAGAGCTGCTGGCCATGGGCTAGGGAAGAAGTAAAAGGCCTCTGCAGTGCTCACATCTGTCAATGAAGACTAGTGGTCTCTAAACCCAACTGTTTAAATCCAATGTCTATTTTTATCTTTTTTTGGCTACATGCCACTATGGAGAAAGGGGAGTTAATACTTACACAACTTGTTTAACTTTTTGCCTTTAATCCTCTTAAACCTTATTTGCTGTTTTGCTTCCTTTCCTGATCATTAAAATGAGAGAATTAGAATACATGCCTCATATGACTTTTGTGAGTATTAAATGAAGTGATTCATTTACACAATGAGTTCAGTGCCTGGTACATAATAAACGTGCAATAAATGTTTCAATATCCATTTCAATTATTTGTCTCTTCTTAATACTATATTAACCAGAGCATTGATGGGTTGGCCAAAAAGTTCGTATAGATTTTTTCCATAACATAAAAGACACATTCTTCTTTTTCACCAATAACTTTATTGATTTGGATAGTTAGAGTATGTTGGCTATCTCTCACATGGTATAACACTGATTGTTCTCAGTTAATGTCTCGTTTTGATCTCTATCAACTTCAACTGGTCTACCTCACCATGGAGCAGTGTCCAGCGAGAAATCTCCAGCATGAAACTTCGCAAACCACTTCTGACATGTTCAATCAGTCATGGCACCTCCTCCACACACTGCACAAATCTTTTTTTGTGTTTCAGTTGCATTTTTACCTTTCTTAAAATAATAAGACATAATATGCCAAAAAATGTTGCTTATTTTCTTCCATCTTCAATATTAAAATGGCTACAGAAAACTTACCAATTTTAATAAGTTTTTTTTAAATGCAGACTGATTTGACAGCTGTCACAATACAATCTAATGAAATTGTTTTAAGTGAAGACAACTAAGCACTACTAGAGCCATCTTATGGAAAGAAAACACATGAACTTTTTGACCAAACCAATATAATATGGTCTTTATCACATCTTAAACATATCCTTTTAGTACTTGCTTTCTAAATTCTTTTGGAAAAAAAAGAATAACTTAAGTTTTGTCATTTTCAGTGTCAATTGTTTGGTTTTTCACATGGAACTAAGCCAGTAAATCAGCACCTGTACCTGTCTACCTCAAGTCCCATTTCTCCACAAGGCCTGGCCTTTTTCCAGCCCAGATGCAGCCCTACTCAGCACCCACGGTTCATCATCAGTTCTCTTCCTGGCCACGCCTCCTGGCCACGCCCTCCATTACCTCGCTGACAGCCACTCCTACTTGCTCTCTATGGAAACACCCTTTTGCCCAATACAAAATACCTTGACCAAAGCTATCTACCTCAATTTATGATTGAGGGAAAAAATTAAGAAGATAAATAATTTAAGCCCTTCAAATACTGCTGAATAGGGTGGTACTATTTGAAACCACAACTGACTGAAGAAGTTTCTCCCTCTCAAGAAAGCAGAGACAAAAAGACCTAATTTGCCCTACACATAAGTAAGAATTTGAGTTTTCTGAATTTCCTTGGGAGGAGAGGAAGCTGCCTTTCTGGATGGGCAGCAAGGTGGTCAAGGAAAAGCAATGGCTAAAGTCAGAGGATCCTGATCTGGGATCAAGGTCACCTAGAATGGTTATGAGATTTTTGCCAAACCTCAATACCTAACATCCAGGATTTGGCTATATATCCCATCAGTCACCCTAAAAATGGAAAGCCTGCTACACTCAGTGTTATGTTCTGAGTACTTTAGACAGAGAAGAGTAGATACTCAATGGGCTTCAATGTTGCCTTCTCTTAATGTACAGTGAGAGAATCATCACTAACCTCAAAAAACGTCATTTTTCTGCCCTGACCAGTGTGGCTCAGTGGGTTGGGCATCATCTCGCAAACCAAAAGGTCGCTGATTCTATTCCCAGTCAGGGCACATGCCTGGGTTTCAGGCCAAGTCCCCAGTTATGGGGCGTGCAAGAGGCAACTGATCATTGTTTCTCTAACAGTGATGTTTCTTTTCCTCTTTTTCCCTCCCTTTCCCTCTTTCTAAAAATAAAATAAAAATAAAAAAGATCACTTTCCTCCACTCATTATCTAGGAAAATTCCCACACAGTGGAAGGGAGGGCCTGCTGAAATTCCAGCCTGTGCACAGGAACTGGTGTGCTTAAGGGATTCTGTGATCAGAGGTCTGGCAGAGTCCCAGAGTCCACTCCTCTCCCCCACTCCTAGCTCCCAACAAAGACCAGAGGGGAAGCAGGGCGCTCAGGACCCAGGACAAGAGGCTGAGTATCCTGGGGGCATCAGCATTCAAAAAACTCAAAAACAAAATGTAGGGACTGTTCAAGGACAGTAACCTCTTAAGAAGCAGAAATCTTCATTTTTTCCTGGTTGCTTCCTGGGCAAAAAGCTGGCCTTTTTCTTACAGAAAGTTCCAGAACCAAATATTGAGAACATAGACTTGAGTCATCATAGTGAGCAATCATCTTAACATACACTTTTGGGTGTGACCAGGGTATTAGAATTGATGATGAAAATCAATGTGGAGAAGTGGGGGAGGGTGATAGACAAGAATGTCCCTAATGCTCTGAGCTTTGTTAACACGCTGATCTAATTCCCACTAAGATCACCCATCCTCCTTTATGCTTCCCTCCCTTCTCTCCAGTTGTTCCAGAGGTTGCTTGTTTTTAATGTAGACACTTATTAAATTAAACTCAATACAAAATTAAGTTTAAAGTAATTGAGATTTATTGATTTAGAATAAGAATTAAAATTGAAATACATTTTGTCCTTTAGTCCACTGGCTTCAAAGTGTGGTCCCCACCAACATTCGCTTGAGAACTTATTATAAATGCAAATTCTCTGGCTCCATCCCAGACCTACTGAAGTTTTGAAATCAGTGTTCTAGTCCAGTGTTCCTTAATCCTGGCTGCACATTGAAATCACCTAGTAAACTTAGAAAAGTGTCATTGTCTGTGTCCCATCCCCTGAGATTCTAATTTGATTGGTTCAGGGTATGGTTATGGATGTGGGAATATTTTTAAGTTTCTCCTGTGTTTGTAATTAGAAGTCAGGACTGAAAACCATTGGTCCAGCCCACCTAACATCATCTGGGCCTTACAGTCAAGTATAGCCACTGAAATCAAATACACTCTTAGGAGTTGAGGGTGGGAGAGGGACTAGTCTCCCTCCCAAGAACATAAAGAACATTGTGAATTTCTCATGAGCAAATGCTCAGTGAGCCACCATTATCTTCTTCTCCAGGCCACCCAAGACAAAAGAATGGACGCAAAGGCTCTGAAGAGAATTCACTGTGTATACAGATGAGGGCATCATTTCTAACATCAAAAAACTTGATCTCTTCCAGCTCAACATCTAGAAAAATTCCTATGCGGCTAAGGCCAGGGCTTGTAGGAATTCTGGTGTCTGGGATGGAGCTGGAGTAGATTGCTCCCGCCTTCATGCTAATGGTCCAGAAACCATGCTCGGAGGAAAAATTGCTCTTCTCCTTTCTGTCAACTGATTCCTTGCAGACTCCCAGAGTCCACTCCTTCCCCTCTTCCACTTCTACCTCCCAGTAATGGCGACCAGCAGAAAAGCATGGGGTGCCCAGGACACAGGCCATAGCAGCAAATCTCTGGGGATCTTCCATCAAGTTGTGGCAGATCTTCCCACAGTGGACTTTCCTTAGGTCCTCAGATAGGACAAGACAGGAGTTTGCAGTGACTGCATCCAGAGTCATATCTTCCTGGAACTTCAAGAACTTCTCTGTCATGCACAGACTTTGGTTCAGGAGGAAATGGTGCTGTTTGATGAGAAGTGAGAGTATACTAACTTGCCATTCTTCCAAAGGTGATTTCTTGTTTTCTCCCCGACATATGGGGCAGATTAATTTCAGATCTTCCATTTCCTGCAACCAAAGTTGCATGCAATCATAGCAGAACATGTGCATACAGGAGAGAGAAATGGGACGTTTGAAAAGTTCCAGACAAACTGAACAGATTGCTTCATCTCGCAGCCTTGCAAACATGGTTTCTCAAGGTCACTCCTTAACAGTCAACTGAGCTGAAATGGCTGGCCCTTTATTGTCTTCTGGGGACAATCAGGAGCCTTCAGTACAGTGTCTGCTCTTCAACAATCAGGCCGCACCTAAATCCAATACAAAAATTAAATAACATAAATCTTTCTA
This sequence comes from Trachops cirrhosus, assembly GCA_028533065.1. Taxonomy (NCBI): domain Eukaryota; kingdom Metazoa; phylum Chordata; class Mammalia; order Chiroptera; family Phyllostomidae; genus Trachops; species Trachops cirrhosus. Next base: position 154,027,796 of record CM052541.1, on the reverse strand, counting down.
TAGTTTATACATGAAAGTGACACTAAGTCACCACAGGATCACAGTAAAGGCCAAATCTGTGAGAAAAACTGTGAAAACAATCCAAAATCTAGGTGGTAACAAGAGAGAAATAGGAAAGTGGCCATCGTCTTTTCAAGTAGGGCAGTTTACCTTGTCTGGAGACTTCGAGGGGAAGTTTTATCTGTGGGAGCTAAGTCCAACTGGGTCTTTAATAGGTTCTAGGAGTACAGTCTCTGCCCCTAGTCAGTATTCCTTTGTAGGTCACCTGCAGTTCAAGAAAAAGGATTTCCACATTTAGATATAATCATAAAGCCAATCCTTCCCTACTCATTGCAGAAAAGTGACTCTAAGGAGCCCTCAAAATTTCAAAGGAAATTACCCTATATGAATATAACTAGCCAAAACCACTGCAAAATGAGTGGTGTGCCCATCATAGAATCGGTTTTAAGGACAAAAACCTGGGTTACTAGAGCACCCTGGAACTCATCTCCACCCAACAAATATTTATTAGCCTTCCATGCTCCCAGCCTCAGTTAGACTCTAGAGCTACAGAGTTGTATACCGGGAGATGGGATATCTACCAAGTGCAAGGTGGAGTCTTTGGAAGCCCCCGTTTCCTGACGGGGCCTGGCTGAGCAGCAGCAGAGATAACCACTTCTTCAAATCCCCTATCACCTGTAGAGAGAAGGTGCCGTCAGAGTAGGAGGGAGCATATTCCACTTCCCCCTACACATGGGAGAAAATCCTAGCTGATCTACAGAGTAAATGAGCAAACAGCCAACAGTACCTCAGCATATATGAAAATAAGAGGCCAAAAATTGTATAGGACATTGAAAAACCAGATGGTAAGAAGAGTACTTCAGGATAATAAGGACCCAGGGATCAGAGCAGGGACCAGGGAGGTTGCAGGCCCAGGCCCGGCGAGCTCCCGGGTCTGCCTCAGGACACTCGAGAGAGAGCTGGGTCAAGGTACACAGAAACACCCAGAAAGAGCAAGAAAAGGAAAAGAGGCTCAGAAAGAATGAAGAGGAATTAAGAGAAATGCAAGACAATATGAAATGTAATAATATCCATATATAGGGGTACCAGAAGGAGAAGAATAAGAGCAAGGGATAGAAAACCTATTTGAAAAAGTAATGATGGAAAACTTCCCTAATTTGATGAGAGAAAAAGTCACACAAATCCAGGAAACACAGAGAGTCCCAATCAAGAGGAACCCAAAGAGGCCCACTTCAAGACATATCATAATGAAATGGCAAAATACCAAAACAAAGAGAGAATCTTAAAAGCAGCAAGGGAGAAATAGGAAGTAACATACAAGGGAGCCCCGATAAGGTTAGCAGCCGACTTCTGAGTGGAAACGCTCCAAACCAGAAGAGAATGCAAGAAATATTCCAAGTAATGAGAACCAGAGGCCTGCAACCAAGGCTACTTTACCCAACAAGATTCTCAATCAAGATAGAAGGCCAAATAAGGAGCTTCCCAGACAAAAGAAGTCTAAAAGAATACACCTGCACCAAACAAGCTCTGAAAGAGATGCTAAAGGGACTGCTTTAAGGAAAGGAAGGAAAAGAGAGAGGGAGAGGGAGAGGAACACAGGTATGAAAATGGCAATGAATAAGTACCTACCAATAATAACCTTAAATGTAAATGGATTAAATGCCCCCAATTAAAAGACATAGAGTAGCTGATTGGATAAGAAAACATGACCCACACATATGCTGCCTACAAGGGACCCACCTCAGAACAAAAGACCTACACAGGCTGAAAGTGAAGGGCTGGAAACAAATTTTCAAAGCAAATGGACAGGAAAAAAAAGCCGGGGTAGCAATACT
>CM052541.1:153980977-154025461 GCA_028533065.1 Trachops cirrhosus | reverse complement strand
TTTCCGCAGGCCCTGAGGCAGGTGGAGGAGACAAAGGCAGCCAGGAGACTTGGATTTCTCACATCCAGAACAAGGACTCAGGCTATTGTCAAAGCTGAGGGGGCAGGGGTGATGTCGATCACTCCCTCACTTCCACAGCCCCTTGAGTCTCTTCCCTGATGGCTTATTCCCACATGATCGTGTCTGTCTTAGGTCCATTCTTTCCAGAGAATGGTTGCCCTTCATTGACTATCCGACCAAGCTGAAGGGAATAGCAGAGCAAGCAGTGCCCATGTTCAGGGAAATAAGTTTTGTCTCCTTAGGCCTCCCAGTTCTGGGAGATTTCTCACTCAGCCTTAGCCACGGGGGGTTATGGCTCCTGAAACCAGGCAGGGCGGACACCACATCTCCAAATGCTAAGTTTTCAGTTAAATATGTTTTATTTGCTTTTTAACCACCAATGATATGTGTGTAGGGGGTTGCACCCTGCACTTACCTGCCTTTCCTCTCTGCCTCCCAAATCAGGAGGGAGGTACTCCCGGCCTACCTCATGCCCTCCCTGATAATGCCCACAGCTTGCCTCTTTCACCACTCCTAGCACCATTGTTGGTTTTTGTCTGTCTTCCTCAACACATCATGAATGCCTCAAAGGCAAAAAAATTAATCTCACGCCTATTAGTATTCCCAGTCCTTAGACAGGTAAGAACTGTTTGTTAGTGATGAATTCACAATAGCAGGTCCTGTCCAGCCTCGCCTGTGCTTCAGCTCTTTGGAACACTCAGCTAAGTCCTTGATTAGCTAATGGGCACTTCAGCTGATTGAACCGAGGCCTCTTCACACAGATCATTGATGGAGGTGGACAGACAGTTGCTCTGTCTGCTTCTCTGCCATCCAACAGGTTTTGATTTCCAGCTAGTTCCTTGAGGGCAGCTAGTTCCGGCTAGTTGCCCTGTCCAGTGAGAAGCCTTGGATAAGAAAGGAATTACAAAAAGATCCAGGCTGCTCTTACCCTGGCTGGTGTAGCTCAGTGGATTGAGTGCAGATGGTGAACCGGAGGGTTGCTGGTTCTATTCCCAGTCAGGGCACATGTCTGGGTTGCAGGCCAGTTCCCCAGTGGGGGTCACATGAGAGGCAACCACACACTGATGTTTCCCTCTTTCTCCTTCCCTTCCCCTCTCTCTAAAAATAAATAAATAAAATATTTTTTTTTAAAGAAAGAACCAGGCAGCCTAGCACATATTCCAATAAAACTTAGGTATTTATAACAGTGTTGAAGAAACTCAAATCCCTCACTATGTCAAAAGGTAATTAAGTTGTTAGGTCAATATGTATTGTACAAGCTGACTCAGGATAAGTTAGCAAAAGGGAGGGAGGGAGGGGGGAAAAAAAGAAAAAGAAAAATCCAGTTTCCCCCTTAAGTGAGAGGGCACACATAGGAAGGAAAATCTTCTAAGGCATCAGCTTGTTAGGGTCTGTTCTGGAAATGTAAAAACAGGACACCGCACTCATCTGTAAACAGAGAGTCAGATAATAGAAAAAAATGTAAGCTTTTGTTCTTTCTTGAGCAGGAAAACTAAAGAGAAAGGAACCCTTGCACATCTGAGGTGTGAAAAACTGGAGAGAGGCAGGGGCGGGAAGACTGTGAACCACGCTGATTCACGGTCCTCCCGGGAACCCGCACCTGCCCTCTCTCGCGGGATGTGTGCTGCTTTGGAATGCAGCCCTTTTCAGCCCTCTTTTTGGACCAAGTTTCACCACACCCTTTCAGGTGGTGGAGGAGGATTGGAGTTGGCACAGTGGACCATGGCCTCGGGGCACGTGATACAACTGAACAAACCCAAATAAATGAGGGGTGGGGGTGGGGGTGGGGGCTGAAGTGTCAGTGCCTTGGAAGGAGGCCGCCACACACTGCAGGCCGCTAAGGGGGAGGGGTCTGCTCACTCTCAGAGCAGCCTGTCTAGGTAGTTGTCTGCTAATCTACCTAATCCTGTCACCATCCTAACTTCGTATTTACCTTATAGTACATTTTAAAATCATTTTTGGTAGTATAGATCACTGGCATTGCTCAAGGGATACTTCTGGAAACCTAATGTCTCCAAAGCCTGTAATACAATTAATTACAAGTAATTGTTTCCTCTCTCTTTCCTTAATGGGAGGCTAAGGAGAGGTTTGTGCACCAATTTTTCAGTGCCACTGACAGGAGGCCAGTCAGGCCCAGTCTCAACTAAGAGATTTGCTCCCACAATCCTGCCTTTGTCAAAGCCTGTGAAATTCAAATTGATTACAAATTTCAGCTTGTCATTAGCCCTCAAAGGTAACTTGTGAATACTAAAAGCCTCATCGTTCCAGCCTGTCAAGGCCCTGAGTAATATCACCCCAGAGCAGAATGGCTGTCTTTGTGTCCCACGTTTCAGGTAAATGCCAATATTTCTGCTCATCTTGTTTTCTGCATTCATTTATTGATTCACTGTTCAGTAAAACACTTGCTGAGCCCTGACTGTAAATGAAGCCCACAAGATACAAAATTAAATAAAACACAACTTCTTGTCCTTACCAACTTTGCAATATGCTGAAAGAAGTTAAGTAAAAATATATTACAGTCGGGTAAGCAAATTGCTGCGGACCAGATTGTTTTATTTTTCAGGAGAATGACCTTTTGCTAAGTTATGAGCCCACAAACAGAATAGATTCTAAGAGCAAAATCCCAGACATAAAGATGATTTCTTTCTGGAACCATGGTAAATTATTTTAGAGAAATTGAGAGTTGGAAGTGTTCGCCTTTACAGCATGTACTACTGATCGAACCAGCCCCGTCAGGTGACAGTAAACGTGGGCGGATCAGGTGAGAAGCCTACCTGGAGGACGCCACGGGCAGGTGCTAGTCTTCGGCCACATCACAGACATGGATGGTCGTAGGGTTTGCCTGCAGTTCTTTGCAACAAAACTAGGTTGATGAGATTTCATTGTAAAAAATTTACCCACGAAAACCTTTTGATATAAGAATTCACAAGAAATTTATAGTGTACTTTCGTCTCCAGTTTACAGCGAGAAGCTGAGAAACATTGGTGCAATGTGATGGTTGAGATAAAGAACAAATAAAAATATGAGAACAAACTATTATGATGAAGTCATAACAGTATACACAATATAGTACTTTGTAAATAGCATCTTTATCAAGATATAATTCACAGGCATACCATACATTTCACCCACTGGAAGCAAACAATAGTTTTTAGTGTGTTCACAAAGTTGTGCAACTATTACAACAATCAGTGTTAGAACATTTTCATCACCCCCAAGAAAACCCTGTACCCACTTTTGCCCCACCCCCTCAGTCATAAGCAATCATCAGCCTATCTTTTATCTCTATGGATTTATGTATTCTGGACATTTCACATAAATGGAATCACATAATATGTGGGTGTGTGGCGGGGGAGGTAGTTCAAGGCAATAAGAAAGTTCTTGGCAACTCGACTTCATGGCTGGCAGCTAATCCATCCCTGGGAAGATCTATAACCTGAATCAGGGATACAAGCCTACAATATTCACACAAAGCCGTATTAAGGAGAATTGACTTCTGCATCTTCTTTGCCTTCCTAGAGAACCCATCACTCATTCCTTCAACAAGACCTGACATGATTTGTCTGTTTTCCTCGATTCTATTCTTTATTGGATAAGGGACGGTAGCTATACTTTGTTAATGACATAACTTGATGGAAACATGCCTTTCCAGGTAGTGCTGTCTTCAGGATTGGTGTTAGGGTGACAGGCCCCAGCACATTCCTGGAAGGAGGAAAGTTTGTGCCCAGCCAACTCCTTCAAGCACAGGGAGGAGGGCCCACCATTTAGGACTCAGTATGAGGGACCCAACAGGTTGATAAGAGTTTTTTATGGAACCTGCTCGAAAGAAGTTTAATATACTTCTAAAATATTTTTTTAAAAAAAGATTGAACCTAAAGCTGCCCACTGACTAATTTTTACTGAAGATGAACATTATATTATGTGTGTAATATTTGCATTTTCTCTATTGTGATTGGTATGTTGCTGACATTTTTCCATTTCTTTATTATATCATTTATTCTTTTTCATATTATTTATAGGCCTTAATATGAGAAAAAACATGATTGTCAAATAAGCAGCAAATATTTTCAAAGTTTTCACTTGCCTTCGTTTTGTTGTTTATGAAATTACTGATGTAGAGATGCCCTTCATTGTGATGTAGTCAAATCTGTCTTTCCCACTAAAATCTCTTTCATTGAAACATTTCTCTCTTTCATCAAACCTTACTTCACAAATCTACTTAATGGTTTCTAATGCTCCAGAGAGGTCTGGAAGGGTGAGGACTGAAGAGGAGCTGTTTGATCAAGCAATTAGAATGTCTTTGATCACATTTAGAGAACAATTTCTGTGTGCTTGTGAGTTTTGATTCCAGATTGCTAGAGTACAAACAGCAAATACAGACTAATGTTTCGAGAGCCTTTGCATGAACGGAATAGACACTATCGCAGTCTGTGGACGTGGGGAACCAAGAGCTGAGCCGAGGATACTGACCTCAGTCTTTCACTGTGGCAGACCCGATGTGTCTTCCCAGACACAGTGTCCTTTCCTCATGTGACTGTGACCATCCCGGGTGATTAGTTCTATCCTCAGAAAGAAAGTCCTTGACCCTATATTAGCTGGTATCTCAGGAAAAAAGAAGTTACGTATCATCATTTGTGGTAACAAATGAGTTTGAAAGCTTTGAACCATTCATCCACATCATTTCATTTCAGCTTCAAGTGTCAAAATAAGATAGGTAGAGAAGTATCATTACCTGCATTTTATAGAAGAAGAAAATGAATTCCAGAGCATTTAAGTAATTGACTAAGCCCAGTATTGTAGGTACTTTGGTGTGAAATACCAGACAATATAATCCTATCTGCAGAAATGTATAGTCTTGTGAATGACACACGTATATTACAGAAACAACTAAGAGTTCCCAAGAGAATACACACCAGTATCAAATTAAATACAATAAAAATACTATAGTGCATGGAACTAATAATAGATACTAAACAGGTAGCTGAGAAAGGGTCATATCAATGTTGGCTGAATGTTACATAAGGTTTCATGGAAATATTTGTATTTCAAATGAGAGTTGTATTTTGGCAAGTAGAGAGAAAGAAAATATTTCAGACAGGAACATAATGAGAAAGAATTAGGGTGGGAATGCAAGGCCTTGAGTAGAAGGGGAGGCAATGAAGAAGTTGGCCTGTGGGAATAGCCTTATTAGAAACTGAATATTAGGCTAGAAGGGTAAAGCCAGAATCTGAAGGGCTTAGAAGATCAGGGTGAAAAGTTTAAAACTGAGTGGTTAAGTGATAGAGAATGATTACCATTGTTTTCAAAGGGGAGGGGAATAATTAAAGAAGCACCTTTTAAGAAGAGTGGTATGATAAGACCATGCAGAGCAGATAGAAGAGAAAGAAAGATAATGGAGGTGAAAAAAGAGTTAAAATGCTAAAATCACCATGCAGATGTGAAGCAATGACGTCGGTATGATGGTGGTGGGCTTAGAAAGCACGGGAATAAATTCAGAATCACAGAGGCTGAAAAACTGCTTCCCCAGAATTGAGTGCCAGAGAGTGAAGATGATCTGATGCCAGTGAATAAGGAGTGGCAAAGAGATCCATTTTATATCTATTTTTATATTTATATTTTACATATTATATACAGTATACACTTCAAATATCATAGGGTTTTTCATATGGTAGATATGCATTACATCATATGCACTCATGCAGCAGGCACCCAGTGAAGCCTTGCCCTGTGCTCCCCTCCAGGGCCCAGGAGATGACACAGCTTAAGAGTGTAGACATGGTGACTAGGATTGTGAGAACTGACGAGCCCTCAGATACAATGAATGTAGAATTTTTTTAAATTAAAGGCCCAAGAAGTAAGAATCAAGGAGCGTTCACAGTTAATGAACAGGAGAAAATAACAAAGGTGATTAAAGGAACAGGGGAGGGTATAGTTTCCTCTGACAACTGCACAATTACCTCCTAAAGCATTGGGTTTAAAGCCTCAGATGCACTGTAAAGGGTGTCAGCGGTGAAGTTAATCGAGAAAGCAGAGTTATTCTGCCGAAGAGACCCATTTGAAAGTGAAATCGAGGTCAAAACCCCACTCTGACATGGAAATTGGAAACTGCCAGATGTTCCCATGCTATGGTTTAGTTCAAAAAGGGCAGAATTGACAGGTTATTAACCATAGCAGCTGACATTGTGAAATTTATGTTTTCTTTGTTATGTGAAATGTACAATCATAACAGAAACATTAAAAACCTGAATAGGTTCAAGGAAGGGTAAAACAATATAAATCAAATTTTACTGTAATAAAGAAAACTGACAGCAGAGGGCGCCATTCAATGCCTGGCAAATTCTCAAGGCAGACAAACTCCAAACCTAGGAACTTTTTATTTTCCGGTAATTTCTGCTAGCAATTAAACAATTTCATACACAGGGAGAGAGAAAAAACAACTATGCATTTGTCAGTAAATCACAAACTCAATGTTTAGACTATCAGGTCCTAAGGCTCTATTCCTTCTTTAAATTTTTTGTGCTTTTTGCTAATGAGAAAGTTTATCCGAAGTTATTAATACAACTTAGGATGGTCTAGTTATAAAATGCCTCAAGACACTACAGTGATTTCCATGACTCTTCTAATGTACTTCAGGCTCTTCGCCTGGTGACGCAGAGAGCCTTCCTGTGAAACTGCAGTACTGTAGCCTATGATCTCTGCATTCAAACACACAAAGTAGAGACACAAGATTGCTGCCCTCTGCAACCAGGACGCAAACAAGTCAGGGCCTGGAAAAGGCCAACATCCAGTTAAACACCAAGATGTTTTAAAATTAAATTAAAATCCTATTTATATTTTTATGAGATATTTTTAAATTAAAGTGTTTTGAATTATTTATAAAGCACCCTATTCAAGGTAGTAGATTATGTAGTTTGTCCATATTTTCAGCCAGCTATTTTCAATTCATTATGAAAAAATATGGGTAAGAGTAGGCTTTGCCTCAGAATGTTGTCATTTGATTGGAACCTTGTCCTTAGAAAGTACAGTGATTTTTCAAAGGACAGTTTTACTGCTGGGCAAGTAGGGCACTCTTTTGAATACTGATGTATTTCTGTTTAAATGCACACATTTGAAGTCTTCATTGGCTTCCAGAAGGCATGTCCTTAATCACACCAGGAGTCAGCAAATTTCACCCCTTCGACTCAGGGGCCAAAACCAGCTCACTGCCTGTTTCTGTATGGATTGTCAGCTAAGAATAATTTTCACATTTTAAATGGTTGGAAAAATAAAAATATATAATATTTTGCAACATAGAAATTATATGAAATTAAGTTTAGTGTTTATAAAATTTTACATTTCATTAATAGAAATTTTGTACACATTTGTCTTCTCTCTTGTCATATGAGTATCCTCGTATGACAGTATCCTCAGTTTTGTCTCTTGGCCGGCATAGTCTAAAATGTTTTATTTACTACCTAGTTCTACACAGAAAAAGTTTGCCAAACCCTGAACTATTTCAAAGCCCAAAACCATAATTTAATGCTTTTTAGACTCTTTATAAATAAAGACTTTGCCCCTTCAATGTTAGAAGCAAACAGTTTACAGTGGTGGTTCCCAAAACTGTCTTTACTTTGGAATCATCTGGGTAGCTTTAAAAAATATTGACGCTTATAACCCAGCCCCAAAGTTGGCAACTTAATTGGTTTGGGGCACTCCCTCAGCAGGGAAAGTTGTAAAAGATGCGTAGGTGATTCTAATGTGCAGTTTGGGAGCCACGCAGTTGTTCCTCTTGCCAATTCCTTAGCACAGGGCTCGCCACGGCTGCTCCAAACCCTTCAGACGCTTCCTAAGCCTTCATTCCCACTCCCCCAGACTCCATTTCTGTGAACACGTGACCTCCTCACCAACTGGACTGAGAATATCAAAGCCGTCATCACCCAGTCTGCATGTATTGCTTTCTGAATGGAATTCCTTCCTTAAGTTCCTTCTCTTCTGTTTAACCCTTCTGGAAGAAATATACTCTAGTTGTTAAAAAAAAAAAAAGGGGGGGCGGGTCTTGAATCAGGCAGACCTGAATTTGAGTCCCTGTTCCTCTACTTCCAAGACATACAAACTTGAAGAAATGATTCAGTCAGTTTGACCATTAATTTCCTCATTAATCAGTAGGATTAAAAATAACACCCACCTCATGGGCACCTTTGTGAGGATTACATGAGATTTGCTTGCTACTTGAAGTGTGGTCGTCAGACGAGCATCATCAGCATCACCTGAGCACGTGTTAGAACTGCAGAATCTCATGCCCACCCAGACCTCCAGAATCAGACTGTGTCTTTTAATGAGATTCGCTGGTGATTTGTATACACACTGAAGTTTGAGAATCATGGTGCTAGCAAGCTTTTCATTCCACTGTACACCCAGGCTGAGTCTCTTCTTAGCCCTCCCACAATGATATCCCATAAGCATCATGACGGGGATGCCCTTGATGGTGACTTTCATGTATAAAAAAAGATTTTCTTGAGTTAAAAAAAATTGGTCTGTCAGCCATGAACAGAATAATTTGAAATCAGAAGAAACTAGAGTGGGGAGAGAAATGGTTAAAAAGTGCAGGGTTACTTTGATGCAACTTAAAAAAATAATACTCCCTCTGAGTATACTCCCTCTGAGTAACCACATAGCTGGGCACCTGGTGAGCTAACAGTCTTGTGCAATGTAGAAAAACATATTCCTCTAAGCTCCTGCTGTCTGTTTCAGAGTGCAAGGCTTGCCAAATGCACCAGGTACTCAGCCAGTTGTCCTTAGGCAGTATGTGGCAAATTCAGAGATAAGATTTGATGAGGTCTTGAACTAGGGTGTTGTCAATTGGAATGAAAAGCAAGGATGGATTCCAGAAAATACCAAATGGCGGAGTGCAATTGGGGAAAAGGGAGGGTAGAAAGCGGGCCTGATGTTCTTAAGAAAGACCTCTGGGAAGAGGTGGGATTTGACTCAAACCTCAAAGGTTTGTATAACTGAGATATGGGAGAGGTAGAATCAAATATTTAATATGTTCTGAATAGCAGTGGGTTATGAGAAAGAGTACATTTAGCCAGGGGCACCAGACTGCAAGGAGGACAGTGGACCAGAAGGCTACAATAGGGTATGGAGGAGTCTGGACTCATCAGGCTACGAATATGAAACCATTTTGTTTTCTTTCGATAGCGGTGCCCATCTACGCTAGAATAAGGCCCTCCCCCAACAACATCTTAGCCTACTCCATGGTTTTTAGTCACCTTATCTGATTAAGACTTAATGTCACATTCTTCACATTCTTGTCCCTTTCCCCAGCCAAGGGCATGGTCTTAGCAGGTGCTTTGTGCCTCCCTCCTCTTCCCTGTAGTGTAACCTGTCATCTAGAGTTGCGGGAGGACAGAGTGAGGTGCTTTTCTCCCCTTAATCACCACCCCTGCTTGACTGTGGCTCCGACATGCGACATGCTTCCTCCTTCCCAACATGCTCTCTATAAGTCATGACCCCAGCTGGCATTGTTGTGTCACATTCTTTTGTCCCTCACTGAGCGATTCCTCTAGAGACAGTTGCCCCCAAACCATAACTTTCTAGACGGGTTCCTAAGCCTGCAACACACACAGGTGGGAACCATCTCAGTGTCTCTTGAAAAGGGGCACATGTCGAAGAGGAGAACGAGAAACCCAGCAGCCTCTGTGCTGGGATCCACCCTGCCTGGTTTCAGGAGCTGCAACCCCCCGTGGCTAAGGCTGAGTGAGAAACACTAAGGAGACAGCCTGTCTCCCTGGCATGTACACTTCCTGCTGCATGTCTGGCCCCCATTACTTGGTCCAGTTAGCCAAAGACGGGTAACATTCCTCAGAGGAGGATGGACCTAAGACAGGCACGATCACGTGGGAAGGCCCTCAGGGAGAGACTCAGGGGGCTGTAGAAAAGAAGGAGTGATCGACCCCTTCCCCCTTGGCTTTGACAAGCTTGAGTCCTTATTCTGCCTGTGAGAAATCCAAATCACCCGGCTGCCTTTGTCTCCTCTGCCCAACTCAGGCCTGCAGCAATATCAAGGGGCGGTGCAGTCCAGACCACAGTCAGTGGACTCCCTGGGGTAATTTGGCTTGAAGCATAGAATATGCAAGTTCTTGTGAAGCTTACTTTGCTGGAGGATGCTCTTAAATTAGAATATGAAGACATGGGCAGGAAATGAAACTAGCCTTTTACGTCCTGTAGTTTTTAAGTGATAAGACCCCAACTCAGCCTGAGTCCTTTTAGCTCTTTGAAAGTTACCTACTTGTTTGATCTTCCCTGCCAGACTATAATCAACAAACTGTATCTGTATTCCTAATAAAAACCTGCTCAGGCAGTGGCTCGGGGTGCTCCCCCCTTGAGGGAGTGGCCATTCTGTTCCTATTCCTCCACAGGACTCAGTAATCCGTGTGTATTTCTCTCCTATCTCGAGCATCTGCAGTGCTTGAGGTTACCACTGGCCGGTGACTGCGTCACCTCTGCACACAGTAGTCCCTTCCACAACGTGCAAGTGCTTGCACATGCACATTTGTGAACATACACACAGCGAAGAGCAGAGATGAGCACTCCCCCAAAAAGGCTTTTCTTCTCAGTCGTCTGATATTAGCAGGGGGTGAGAAATAGTGGAGGGGTGATGCCAAGTCTCCTGGAATAACTCTTCCCAGTGAAATATGCAAGGAGATAGCAGGTCCCAGTAGATGCATTTCTCAGGGCTTAGAATTTGGGGCACATTCTCAGCATGTCTTACTAATGATTCTGGGACAATAGGGAAAATCTCACTTGGCCCTGATGTTGCACTGTTACAAATCAAGAAATCTCAGAACAGGGAAGACATTTGCCCAATATCAAAAACAAAAAAGGATGAATTTAAATACCAACTCCATGCTCCTTCCACTGATTCTTGTTAAATCAACTTACCTATCCATAACTTGAAAGCTTCAAACTGGCTGACTGCAGGCGGATGAGAGGGAATAGCCACATAGGCACAGCCATCAGTTTTTCCCAGTGAATACTACAAACCGATATGATTAGCCATAGTGCTGAATGATGAGCCTAATTTACTCATAAGTTATGAGCACATCAACATACTGTGTTGGTTTAAGACAAAAAAGTAAAATCTGTCCCCATTACCCATCATGTTACCTTCGTTGGTGGGAAAACAGCCCCAGGCGTTGGACCAGTGGCGTCAGACCAGACCTCAGTTCAGCGACCTTGGTACTTGAGTTCTGGCTAAGAAAGAATTCAGAGCCAAGACTCAAATTCTAAGCGAAAGCTTATTTAGAAAATCACAGAGGTGGAAGTGAGCTGTAGAAGAATTGGCTCAGGAAACAAGTTCCAGAGCCAAAAGAAGGGCCCTGGAGCTTAGGAGAGAGTAGGGGGGACAAGGAAAACATGACTGAGGGAAGTGGGTGGAGAATGGTGCCAGCGTGCTCCCCAGAGAGAGCTGTGCTGGGTCCTCCATCCTAAGGGCTTTTTCTTTTCTTTTTTTTTTTTTTTAATTATTTATTTATTTATTTTTTATTTTAGTTTATTCAGTACAGTTTCTATCCTTTATTCCCATTCCAGCCCACCCATCCATCCCTCCCCTTTTTCTTTTATTTTGTTTAAAAGATTATATTTATTTGCCTTTTTAGAGAGAGGGAAAGGGAGGGAGAAAGAGACGGAGAGAAACATCAATGTGTGAGATACATGGTTGCCTCTCGCTTGCCCCCTACTGGGGACCTGGCCCACAACACAGGCATGTGGCCTGACTGGAAATCAAACCAGAGACCCCTTGGTTCACAGGCTGGCGCTCAGTCCACTGACCCACACCAGCCGGGGCTTCATCCTAAGGGCTTTTAAGGTCACGAATTTTAGGAGAGTTTTCAGGGGAGGATAGAATATTCATCAGCTTTCCAGGTCTGTCCTTTCAGGGTCAATCTCCACTGATTGGTTGGCGCCGGGGCAGGGGGTCATTAGTTAGCGCAGCGCTGGCATTACTTGTCTGGTTTTGCTGCTTTTCCGGGCCTGGGGCTGAAACACAACTGAGGCCTAGATATATTTGATGTGGGTCAGAACCTCCTTGTTCTGGGGGCTTAATGCTTAAAGGCTGGCCTCCGGCCCCCTTGTTTGTTCCTCCCCTGAGGGCATCCAACCTACGTGAGTGCTGACATACCAGCAGATAAAAGGTCAGGGGAGGGTCCGCACTGCAGAACCAGCTAGGGGAGCAAAGGTTACCCTGGAGGCGAGGTCCTTGTTTCCCCAGTGTTGCCCATTACTAGGGACCTGGGGCTTTCTGCCCTGGTGACCTTCTGTACCTGGTGCATGGCCCTTGCTCTGCTCACGTCTGTCTAAGTGCCCTCCACACCCCACAGATGTTGACTTGTTGAACACCAGGGCAAGTGTTAAATGCCATTAACATTTTGAGCAGCTAGTAAATGAGAAAGAACTTTCCTTGGGAACACTGTTCTACCTACATCAAGACATTCCAACCTATAGTCATGGGTAGCTCTACGAAAGGCAGCTTCCTGTGCCGTCTGGAAGGTCAGGCTAGAGATTATCTTAACTAAACATTTATTTTTAAGTTAGGCCAGGTCCATACAAGCAAAGGGAAAGAGAATGTTCTGCCACTAGTGAAAGCATTTGGTTCATCTCCAAAGAACAAGCCAAGATCATTTGCAGACATGTTGGGAGGTAAGAAGGACACTGAGTATTTACATACTTAAATCTTCAAGTTACTGAATATTTATGCAATTCTTCATTTTATTGGGGATTAGAATGTTTTCCTGCATGGGAGACACTAGACTGAAAAAGCCAGTGCATGGTGGTGTTCACAATCTGGCCCACAGATACCACTGGGTCAGATGAAGGTGCTTTAGAGGCAATGCAAGTCAAACATTGTTACTTCAGCAAGCAAGTATTTACTGAGCACCTCCGTGTGCAGCTCCTTGCGGGGGCTGTGCTTTATCACTCAACATAACTGTACTTTGAGCCAGAAATACTTTCTATCCATGTCTTCTAAAGGCACACTGGAGAGATATGGGTGGTTTGGCCAGATTTTCGATGCTTTGTCCATCTCTGTTTTCACACTGTTCCATGCTGAGTGGGTCCGATCTTCAGTGCTTGCCAGATAAAAAGCCTGCTATCTCTTGCTTGATCTAATACATGTTACGTTGGCACCAGCTGGGAAATTCTTGTTTGCTTCACTTAATTCAGTCCAGTCTAGATATTTTAAAAAGGAAGAAAGGAAGGAAAGAAGGAAGGAAGGAAGGGAGCAAGGGAGGCTAAGGTTAATTCAGCCTCTAGGTTTATAGCTTAACACATGGCTTTTTGAAGTGGAATTAACATGCCATTCCACAGATACTCAATTTTGTAAGGGAAGGAGCCCCAGAGAAATATTCAAGCATTACTGTTAAAAGAGCCATCACTAAGTATCTCACTGTGGTTAAATGGTGCATTTCCCTCATTTTTATATGTATCCTCTTCCCCTTGACAAGTGGTGATCAGTAAATATGTAATGGATGAATGAAAAAATAAATGTCCAAAGGCACCCTGAGTGTTTACATGCCCACCTGCAGGCGCAAATGATCCATGACACCTGGTGAGAGGAGACAAAGGCACCAAGAAAAGGCTCAGCAGAGTGCTGGTGCTACCCAGATGAGACATGTGTGGCATTTTAAATGTATAGCAGACACAAGAGAAGTTGCTATTGCTAGATCTTTCTCATGACCTGGAATAATGAAAATTTAACTTCCTTTCTAGAAATAGCGTAGCCCTGTTTAATACAAAGAGCCAAGAAATCAAGCCTCTTATTGGAAGAGATTTTTTTAATGCAGAAAGTAGCAGGGAGAAGACAGGCAGTGGAGAAAGAAGAGAGAAAGATGAATTTCTTCCTTCAGAGCTAACTGGGGAGTACAGAGACATAAAATAAAGAATACACGTCTTACTTGAGAGATGGTGTTACATTTGAACTAATGCCACCTACAAGACATCAATTTTCTGCTAATGTCACTGAGAAAAGATGAAGAGCTTCCAGTGGTTTGGGGGCAGCTCAGCGATGACCAGGAGCCTGCAGTCCATTTGCCAGTTTTATTTCAGAAATTGGAGAAGACAGAAGTGAAACAACAAAATTTATGTTCCGCCTTGGCCCACAGCAGAAACATCAAGCTCCAGTGTGAGAGAGTAATGCAACAATATCATCCCCTCAAGGGTTTTGTTTCCAAGTATGTGTCCTCCTGCTCCTGGGGCACTCATATCTACAAGGAAATGCAACTGTGGATAATGCAACTAATGGGCCTTGTTGTGGCATCTGTGTTTTTCTTTAAAATAATTCAGCATAAACAGCATGCATCAATTTAAGTAAAGCCTCAGGTGCAGTCTGTTGTCCTGAGCAGAAATTCCCACCCCAGGGATGGTTAGTAAGCTGGTTAGTTAGTAGTGAGTTGGGAGGCCCACACTCCAGAGGCCATCACAGGTCTCCAGGTTTCTTTTACTCTATTCATACCAGAAGCTTGGGAAATTAGCATAGAGTATTAGAAATGAGCCTTCCGTGATTAACTTAATGACACTCCAGATATATGGAAGAGCTCAAATAAAATAGTTTCAAGAAACATCCTACTCTAAAATAAGAACTTAATGTGACCTCTGGCCTGTGCCCCCTGTCCTATATCAGCTGAAATATGGTCAGAAGACTTCTGTTTGCCTGATGTCAACTCTCAGGGTAACAGAATCCTGCCTCCAGGGAATGGTTGCATCTGCCTCAATTAAACCTTCCATGTAACGTGGAGTTGATTCACCTAAAGACAGAGAGCTAGGACCTCCTTAGCCTTTAAAAGCAGAGAGGAAAGCTAAACTTCACCTGCATCACACTATTGGGATCTCCTACTGTCTCCCAAAAATAACTTGAGTTGTGCCTCTCCAAAATGGCCTGAGTCTGTTTACAGCAGATAAATCGTTAACTTTAATAGGAAGAGCTGCCTCTGCTTTCTAATGTGCTTTTCAAGTGTTGAAAAGCACAGCTCAAAAGAGTGATCCTTGAGCACCAGGCCCCTCAAGCCTGAACGCCGACTATCCCAGCTGCTGATCGCAGGGACTGTCCCAGCTGTGACTTTGGCCTCATCTTCATGAACACTGACACGGTTTGCTTCCTGCTGCACTCGCCATTTGCTTCCAGCTGTGAATGCTGCCTTCAGCACTTCAGCCTTTACTGCGATTTCCTATCTTGCACAGTTTATATGTTCAATATGTCTATATATTTACATGCCTAGGATATTAACATGGAAGACTAGTGTAAAAAGGAACATTAGCGAACATTTTAGACAGAACATATTCCACTAAAGTGAGCCTTGACTTCTAGAAATGTCAAATGTGCAATCAACAATTCAACTTTAAGCCGTATTGAGCACAAGACATCAATGCAGTTGGTGTTCAGCAAATTCACTTTCAGCTGAGACCAAATTGTCTCAAGTGGACCAAAACTTTGGGATAGAAAAAAATTAGGCAAAGAGTATTTGATTCAATATTTAGAAGGTTTGATGATGGCAAATTGGCTCATCACAACTAACATTTTTAAGCATATTTCTTGAGAGGGTCTCAAAACATTTAACCAAGGGTTTTTATTTCTTAATTTTTAAAGCATTGCTGTGCTCACTTAGCAGATGAGTAAACTAAAGAATAAAAATTCCTATGCTCAGCCTTCTAATAACATATGAAAGGACAAAGACCAAATGAAAGTAGGGACTCTACGTTTATTTTACTTAAAATACAAATCATAGAAGTAGATATTCTTTAAAAAATTATTAGTGCTACAGAGATAAAGAAAAATATCACTAAACTGCCTCACCCTTGCCCACACCCATTCCTGCTTTCCAGTGTCTCCCAGTTCTCATTCTTTCAACTATTTTTTCTAATATTTATACATATTTTAAAATAATATATACATGCTGCTATTCTTACTTTATGCATTTTACACAGTAATTTATTGGTTTTCTATTATGGAAGTTGAAGTTTCTACCAGACTCTTAAGCCCATCAACAAGATTATATTTATACAAAGACATTAGAATAAGAAGAGAAAGAAGATATGAGAATTCTTTGGAGAAATTTACACTTTGACAACCAATTCCTTTTTCACCCAAAGGGCAGGGATGCAGTGTCAGCTTCAACTTCCTTTGCCTCAGGTCAAAACACGGCAGGCTTCAAAGTGATGTCAGAGGGATTCACACATGGTCCCTGCAGCTGAACACAGAAAAGGTGTCTCTGCCGTCCAGGAAATCCTGAAGGAAAGAGAAGCCAGCAGGCTGCTTTGGTAGCAAGACACAGAGAAGCTGAGCCTCTGTTGAGAAGAAACTGTGCTCCTCTCTGACAACGGGTCAAAGGTCTGTAAAACTCAGGGGTCGGGTGTAGAACCTGCGGTAGTACGGTGGATACAACCTAAGGTGGCCTCCAGTGAGTCACAGTCCTGTACAATCCCCTCTCACAGAACATGGGTAGAACCTGTGACTTGCTCCTACCTGACAGAATATGGTGAGAGCGACTAGATGTCACTGTCTTGATTATGTTGCACAGTATGCCAAAGGAATGGGAAGTCACCACCTTAATTAGGCAAAGATGATGGGATAGTCACTCCTGTCATTATATCACATTGTATGGCTCCCTCTTTGCAAATGGCAGAGAGAGATTCTCCCGTCTTTGAAGGAGTAGCTGCCATGCAATCCAAGGACCTACGATAAGGACACACGGCAAAAAGTTGCAAGTGGCTCCTAGGAGCTGAGAACGGCCCTGGCTGATGGGCAGCCAGAAAACAAGGACCTCAAATCTACAGCCACGCAGAACGGAATTCTGTCAACAATCACATGAGCTTGGAAGAGGACTCGAGCTCCAGAAGGGAACACAGTCCATCTGACCCCTTAATCACAGCTTTGTGAGACTCTGAGCAGAGGACCCCATTTCTGACCCATGGAAAATGAGGTAATGAATGTATGTTGTTTTAAACCCCTAAAGATTCCAGTAGTTTTTTATGCATCAATAGAAAACTTATATAAGAGGAATGCTGTTCTGAGGTGATATCAGAAAGGATCCTGTCCAGAGAACAATGGGCCCCTCAACAACAGGAGAGCTGTGGGGTAATCACCTAAATCCAGAAGCTTATTAAAGATTCTGAGTGTCCTGCCACAGGACAACACACACTTGCCCATCACCCCGGAGGTACCTGATGATGGGGGTCTCCAGGTCAGGGCAGGAGAGGTGGACTGTCTGACAAGTACAGAGACCTCAAAGCCACCAAAGGCTATTGCCTAACCCAGAGGATGTTAGTAAAACAGCCATCCAGAGGGGGGAGAGTCCATTTATACAGCATTTGCCCGTCTCTGTGATGTAGATACACCTTCCCTAACTGATCTCAAACTACCAACCATCTAAGAACCAGCTGATTATTTTCCTGCGATTTAACAATTGGCTCTAGGAGCCAGTGCTCTAGCACCCACTGGGCCTCGACTTCCTCCAGCCTCTCCCTCTCACCCTGGAGGACTCAGCCAGCCTAGCAGAGGAGGAGTGCGGGGGAGAGTGGATATGTGGATATGGACCATGAACAATAGGTCTCCAGTGGCGGAGTGGGGAGGGAGAAGAAACTTAGCCTTGAATGGAGATTAATTAATGCCTCTGACTTGTTTGTTAGAGAGTTCAGACTCCATGTTTGTGACCTAAAATGTAGAACTGCCTGTTACTACAAAGGTGGGCGAAAGGTCATGAAATCTACCCAGACTTTTATACACAGACTCGCATGTGTACACACACTCATACACAGGCACTTAAAATGTGCGAACAAAGTAGATTTTCTCTGCAGGATAACTTCAAGATAGAGATAAAAATAGAGTGCTATCATTTTCTTTTTGCTTACTATTCCTTAATAGTCTCCTCTTTTCTCAAAATGAATGAGGTTGCTCATAAATTCCAAAGTTCTAAACAGACGAATGAATGATTAAACAGAAAGTTGATTTCCTAACACGTTTCTCTTTACAAGTGCTGTCACTGTGCCAGGAAGCCCCCTGCCTAACACTGTTCCCCCAGTTAAGCCTGTCCCGAAGGCATGCTGCTGTGAGACATCTCAGGAGACTCCAGGGAAAAAACTATCAGACTTTCAGGCAGTGAGAACTGAGTGGCTTTGCACACCTAAACAGACCTGGCAACTACATGGGAAGACACATTAGGCTAAACATGAATATTTGCTTCAGGAAGCTCACCAGATGCAGAAGAGAAAAGATACTTAAACACTGCATGAATCTGGAATCAAGATGAATCTGTACTGTTTCCACTCCTAAGTTCTCTGGTGAGTTATCTGGGAGCAGCTTGTGCCGTTACCACGGATCACCCTCCTTTTAGAACATCCACCAAGGGATCAAAGCCCTGAGGTTTCCCTCCATGTATGCCAAGTTCTGGAAGAACATCGTTTTGAGTCATACATCCGACAGCTGGACAGGAGCTGCACATGGCAGGTGTTCTTTGTACACATTATTATGGCGCTTCTCAAACTAAACCCCGGCCTGCATCGATTCCACTGCTAGATAGAAGGACCTCAAAACTAATGAGTTTCTTTGAGATATAGGGTCTGACACAAATAACGTTCCTTTTTTATTATAAAATCTTTTATTACAAAATCATAAGCATGGAATTCTGTAATATAACAATATCACACTCAAGCACACCATGTGACGTATTAAGTGAAATTTTCAAATTAAAACTATAAATTATTCCGTCCATATTATTAGCCTACCAACCACACTCAGGCAGGTGTTACTTCTGCTGGACCCTGTATTTATATCTTCATAGAATTTTTGGACCTTGCTTTCAGATGCGGACTTTAATTCTCACTTCACTAATAAAATAGAGGAAATTAGAAGAACATTTCCACAGGCTTCTACCAAAATATGTGCTGCCCACATTCTCTGTGTTCCCACCTCCCCTACAGATGAAGTTTCCATTCTAAGGGTCAGCCCCTTTCTGTGTGCTAGATCCCTCCCTCTTGCCTAACCAAGGATGTCAGTTCACCAATTCTTTAGTCTATATCCTCAACCATTGATTTTTCACTGACTTTTGGATCATTTCTATCAGGATTCACACATGCTATTATTTGTCCCATCTTAAAAAGAAAATCACCGCTTGTTTTGATCGCCCTTTTCCTACCAACACTCTTCCTTTACCCTCCTTTGCAGCAAATTTCCTGTCAGTCTGTACCTTATTTCTTCTTTGTGTCTTGAATCCACTCTGTCAAGCTTTTGTCTTCACCCTGCTAGTGAGACTGTTCTTGACAAAGTCATCAGTAATTTCCAAGTTACTAAATCCAATGGTAAATCCTGTCAGCCCAGCATGTGACAAGGTTGACTGCTCATACTCCTGTACGTGGTTTCCAGGATGACACACTTTCAGCTGTCCTTCTTCCTCACTGGTCACTCCTTCCCAATTTCCCTGATTGGTTCTTCTACTTTAGGAAAAAGGCTTAGAGTTGGAGAGTCCCAAGCTCAACCCTTGACCACTTCCCCTCTCCATCTACACTCATTCCCTTAGTGATCTCATTAAGTCCCAGGATGTCTTCATCATTTATATGTTGATGACCTCCAATGTAGATCTCCAATGCAAACTTCTCTAGGTTCATATAGCCAACTCCCTCCTCCATATCTTCACTAGGATGTCTAACCTCTCCAATTTAATAGATCCAAAATGGAGCTTGACCTTGTCCCCAAACCTGCTCCACCTGCAACTTTTTCTATCTCACTTGGGGGTAGGGGCAACTTTATTCTTCTATTTGCTAAGGCCAAAAACATTAAAATCATCCTTGGCTCCTCTCTTTCCCTACTGTGCCCCATACAACCAGTCAGCAGATTGCACAGGCTTTACTTTCAGAATGTGTTAACATTCTGACCACTTCTCATCAACCCCACTGCTCCCAGATGGATCCAGTCACTGTCCTCTCTCATCTAAATTACTGTGATAGCCTCTGAAATAGCCTCAACAGGCAGAGTAATTAATTTGAAACAGAAGCTTCGTTAGTCCTCTGTGTAAAGCGCTACAGTCCTCGGCATTCCCTGCAGGATAACTGCCTAAAGAGAGACATTGCAGGCTCCCCAGGCCGTAAGACCAGCTTCCTGAGTCAGAGGAAAAGCTGCTTCTACTGGCAAAGTAAGCAGAATTTAGATGTTCAATTCTTCAGCTACATTAGATCCACCTGCATGTTTCTATCCCAGTTGTCAGGGTCTCCTACTTCCCCATCCATGTCATAACTTTAACACAAGAGATCCTGAGAGGTTTGGAATTCAATTCACTGCTTGCGGTTAGCATATTGACTGTGTCACATAAGTTTCAATATGCAGTGTTTTTCTTGTCATTAGTTGTTGCCTAGTTTGTAATTGGGTTTGATTTCCTTGTTAAACCAAGACAGCCTGGTTAAATCCTTGTTTGAAAGAGTGCTTTTAAATTCTAAATGTGTATGTATGTGTACATGTACATTTATGTGTATAGATTTACATGTATATATGTGCATATATACACACACACATTTTATAGTTATATAAAGATATAATACATACATACACATTTTATAGATATATAAAGATATATATATCTTTAAATTATTCTATTCTTGTTAATGTCTGCTTTTGTTGTCCTGTTGTGAGATAATATGTATGGTTTCTTCTTTCTTGACTGTATTAAGATTTAATTTACATGGTCTCTCTGAGTTCAATCTTTTTTCAATATTTTTTTTTACCAGCACCTTTTTCTTTTTTAAACTTTCTGCCATATGTGACTAACTTGGTTTGGGTTTGAAGTGTTGTGTTTTTTTTCCCGTCTATTGAAATAACTCTAGAGTGTTTCCGTTTCACAAGAAGCTTGCAAGTACAGGACGGCCATGTGAAAATCTTGCTGGAAATGTATCATGTGTAAATTTTCCCTTCAGAGCAAAGGGAATGCAAAATGAAGATGTGGAAATAATTCCCTCATCTATAAATATTTAATAAGCTTTGGGGTTCATGGTTGTCAAGCGGAAAGAAAACTTACAATATTGTATTTATAAATAAAATGCACAAGTTTTATGCAGTTCTCTGTGTGAAAAGCTACTCAACCTAACAATTATATTCCTTATACTCAGAATCATTTTTGCCTTATTCAATAGTATATTTTTAATTATAATTATAATTATAAAAGACAATTCTGGCTATGGTCCCTGAGCAATTGTTTGTTATAAAAAATTTAAAAGTCTATGTAGGGGAAATGTCATAGGAAGAATCTGTCTGTCCTATAGAAAAGTGATTTTGCAACACTTGAAGTGTATGAGAATCTCCTAGGCCACAATTATGCAGCTTGCCCAACTCATTGCATCAGATTCTCCCAGGTGGGGCCCAGGAACATAAACTGAAAAACTTGCAAATGAGTTTTTCAAGACAAGTTGATAAGCACTGCACAGACAGTGGGAAGCCATGCTTTTTTCTTTCTTAGTTTTTGTTTTGGAATAATATTTGATTTATGGAAAAATTGTTAAAGTAGTACCAAGTTCCCATGTACCTTGCACCCAGCTTCCTTGATCTTAACATTTCACATATCTGTGGAACACTTGTCAAAACTAGGAAGTTAACACTGATGCATGGCCATTAATCAAACTACAGATTTCATTGAGATTTCATCAGTTTTTCCACTAACGCTCTTTTTCTGTTCCAGGATCCAATCCAGGGCATCTCGTTTAGGTTAGTCATTATGTCTCCTTAGGCTCCTCTAATCTGTCAAAGTTTCTTAGTCTTTCTTGTTTTTTATGACTTTGACACTTTTGAAAAGTACTGGTCAGATATTTTGCAGACCATCCCTCAGTTTCAGTTTTTCTGATGTTTTCTCATGATTTTGGGAAAGAATGCTCCAGAGCTGACATACTGCACTCATTGCGTTATATCAGGGATGTAATGTCAAAATCACTTATCACTGGTGATGTCAACCTTGACCGTATGGTTAAAGTGCTGGGGTCAGATAGATTTCCCCTCCCCCACTCCATGCAGGGACAATTTCTCTTCTCTTCTAATTACAATTTGTTAGAAAAGAATCACTAAATCTGGCCTACCCTGAACGCAAAGACAAATAAGCTGATTTCCTGGAGAGGGATGTAGTATCCAATCTATTCTCGGAAATTCTTCTCTAAGAAAAATATGCTTCCTCTTCTTTATTCATGTTTGTTTATTTGTTAGTTTATTCAATCTGTTTTTTACATTAGTATGAAACTGAGGATTTTTTTTAGTTTTTGGAATTATAATCCAATTTTTTAATTGCTCACATTGTTCTGCTTTGGTCACTTCAAGCTCCGTCAGGTTGGCTCCTGTGTTCTCGTTCACATGCTTTATCTTTTTTTTTTTTTTTTAATTTTATTTTTTCTAGCACTACAAACACTTCAGGATTTTTCCTCACCAGGACTAGAAGCAGACATTTCTCCTTGTGTTGGAAAATGGCATCTAAAAACCAAGGCCAAGGTGATGGTACACTTCCTGCTACCAGAGTTGCACTGCTTCTACGCCCTCTCACGGGACAGAGTTGGAGAATATATACATGTACACTAATCCATGTACGCACATATTTATAATCATTTTCATATCGATCTATTTGTTCAAATATTAAACTAAACATGAGTTCATACTGGTGTTTCCACTCCAGTCCTGCACCACAGGGTTTGCCGGAGCATTCCCCACCTCCTGTTCTGTCACTGCGGTCCCTGACAGTGAGAAACTGGATTCCCTCACCTACAGTTATTTTCATATTTACTTAGTCCTTTTGTACTTGTAGTTTCAATCACTAATCCATAATTCTATAAGACATAAATTTACTAACTAAAGCACAGTGTTTATACATAGTTTTGTTGTTTTTAGCTTTATGGAATCTAGTAAAAACATTATTTTCCAAAGTTTCTTAGGTCAGGTTTTTTTAACCCCATCAATTTGTTTTTAAGTAATATTTTTTGCCTTGTTGCACAAGTAGCATGTATTCCACATAGAAAACAAGAGTGGGTAAAAGGGAAGGCAATACAACTCCTCTGAATACTGTGACTCAGCAATAACATATAACCATTCCAGAGTCATCTCCTGACAAGATTCATATTTAAAAAGGCCACTCCAGTGGCATGCAGAGAATACGGTGGAGGTGGAGAGATGAAGGGAGCTACTGAAGTCGGAAATGCTAGTTAGGCAGGGAGAATTATCTAGGCTGAGAGATGACATGTGACATACTGAGAGTAGCAAAAGAGAGTGGATGGATTTGAGAGGCATTTCAAGATAGAATTGTCAGGATTTAGGTGAATGGTTGAATATTGAAGTGAGGAAGAGGAGGGAGTTGAAGAGCTCTGACAGTTTAAGATGGAATGGATTTATCAACCACGATGACATTTACCAATGTCCACATAAAACACAAAGCAGAAGATAGGTTTTTACAAAGAAAGCATTTCATTTTCGGACATGTTGAGTTTGGGGTGCTTCAGGTCTTGCATGTGGAGCAGTTCAAGAAGTTTGTGTCCAGTACTCAGAAGAGAGAACCAGGCAGGAGGCAGAACAAGCACAAAAAATAAAAAGGTTGTAGTTCACCCCAGCAGATTGAGGGAAATGACTCAGGGTGATTTGTAAAGCCGAAGACAAAGACTACTGATACGGTTGTAAATTTTGATAACTAACATTTAGTATTTAAGCAGGGGGAAAAGCATCAGCAAGGCAGACAAATGAGAGGAGGAAGTGGTCCAAGAGCTAAGAAGGGAACTAAATGGGAGCAGTGTCTAGAAAGTAGAAAGTGTAGCAAGCTCAGAGAGCAGGATGGTCAACCATGTCTGTCAGCGCCACAGCCACAAGCAATGAGGACATGCCTCAGGCCTGGAAGAAGCAAGCAGGGATGCTGAAGTAACACGTCTACTCAAGAATACGAAGGGTGGGGGGAAGGGCTGAAACATAGTGTGGAATCTTGAGGGGAAGTTATTGTAGGTGAAAGGCATTGTTTTCTTAGGCATTGTTCTCCTTATTAGGATGACAAGACTGAAGACCCGCAGGGTGGGAGATGAGAAGGCCCATAGAAATCTGACTGGGCTAGTTGGGTCTCTTGCCCTTTAAGTTACCTTTGTAGCCCAGATGCCTAGTAAGGAATTATTGTGAAATGTGAAGAAAACCTAAGTTCTTGTGTGGGTTAGGTGAGGGCAGAGCTGACAGAAAATATTATGAACCTTCACAATTTACATATGGAGAATGCAAGAAGAAATAAAGAAGGTAATTTCTTTAAAATGGTGTTTGAGGGAGCTGTTATCATACATTATTAGAAACACAGTTAAAAATTCTGGTTTTGCCCTGGCTGATGTGGCTCAGTGGATTGAGTGCCGGCCTGCAAAACAAGGGGTCACCAGTTCGATTCCCAGTTAGGGGCACATTCCTGGGTTGTGGGCCATGTCCCCAGTGGGGGATGCATGAGAGGCAACCACACACTGACGTTTCTCTCCCTCCCTTCCCCTCTAAAAAATAAATACATAAAATCTCAAAAAAAAAAAAGCAAGCCCAACTGTCAGGAACATCCTTCTAAAAAAAAAAAATTCTAGGATTACCTGAAGAAAACCATAATGACACAACATTGTGCTTTTTACCTATGGTATCATTTTTTAACTCAGTCAATTTATAAAGCCCAGGTGGTTGAAGAACAAAAATACATTGTATTTCCTGTAGGTTTCAGATATGTAAGAACTTTGAGTATGGATGGAAATCTAGTTAACCAGTGTAATACTGTGAGAAACATCTAAATCACAAAAGAATCTACATTTCATTCTTCACTTGGGAGTAAGTAGATTCTTCCAACCAAACAACTTCAACAATCATGCTACATTTTATAGACAAATGTATTAAAAACATAAATAACACCTAACCAAAGCATGGGTGGTTTACTTTTTGAATGGCTTTTTAAGAATAATAATAAAGTTAGTCACAGAAGTTAATTATTTCCTTTGGGATTACAACTGGAATTTCTTTTGATGTGAACAAAGACACATTTATTTACAATTAAAATAAAAAGAATCTTTTAAATTAAAATAAAATCACTGGTTTAAATTCCACATTCAATGCATATGGAAATTCTATGCTCCATACGTAGTATACTACTATACTACGCCATACATATTATACTGTACTATGCTCTATACCTATGACAATGTAAGTATATTCTGCAGAAGAGCCTCAATGGTGAGGAATGAGAGACAAGAGTCTTGAGTCCCAACCCAAGTTCTACTGCCAAGTGGCAAGTCACTTGCCTTCTCTGGATTTCTGTGGGAGTGCATTTTATGCATTCTTTAATTCCAATCTCCTATATTAAACATGCATAAATCCATTGTCATCTCTGGAAAGCAGAGAGAAAAATCTTTTGATGAAGAGATGAAGGAAAAAATAAATTCATCAACTTACCAAAGATAAAGAACAAAGACATCAAAAGAACCAGAAATAAAATAGGAACTCGCAGTTCACACCAGCATAGCACAGGGGCTAACAGCACAGGCTCTGAATTTGGAGCGCCTGGGCTCAAATCCAGTCTTTGGCACTTACTAGCTGGACCCCTGGGGCATTATGTAACATCCGTATTCCCATCCTAAAAATGGGCTAACAATGGACCTTACTGCCTAGGGTTGTTGTAAGGATTGAAGGAGTTAATATAAGAAAAATGCTTAAAGCAGTGCCAAATACATGTAAAGTCTCAAGAAATGTTAGTTGCTCATATAATTTGCACTTTTTTGTGTTTAACTTCTAAGGGTTTGAATTCCTTAAGTCAAACACAGTATAGAACTAATGTTCAAAGAATCATTCAACCAGGAATAGATCCAGATTTTAAGTGGCATGAAAATTATACAATTTGGGAGGCCTCTTTAAAGACCTGGAACACAGAATACAATTATGAATTTTAAATGCAGCAGAGCCCCTGTTAGAAGACAGACATTGAAGGAGCCTGAAGTTTAAGCATCATTAGCATCCTTATATATCCCCTGCTGCCCTCCATCATCACATTATAGAACATAGCATGTTGCTATAACTTGGAAGCTCCCTCAGTACTCTTGTAAAACAGAACAAATGTAAGAATTCTATAATTCAGACACAGCATAGTCCTGACTCTTCTGAGAGGTCCTTGGATCCCCTACAGCTCAAGGCTAAGAGACTCACAGAATGCTTGAAGTTGGAAGAGACCAACTCGATGTTTTTATTATTAAAGCATGCTTTATGTGCAGGCCCAGAGGCTAGCTCTGGAATTGCTGGGTCCTGAGAACCAGGAGGAGCAGGCGGGGAGTTGAGAGACTGCCAGGGAGCGGGGCCCTAAGCAGCTGCGTGTGGTGTGTGCGTTGGGAGCCAGCATTCTCAGACAGTTTTCTGGGAGGGCTCAAGTTACCAAACGCCTGGGTGAAGTTAGCTGTTATTTATTCCAAAAGAATAGAGCTGAGGAAGGAAAATGGAGAAGATAAGGGTAAAAGAGAAAGAAAGCAAAAGGTATTTCCTGTCTTTCCTCTTGAAAGGCAATGAGGCATGTTCCTTAAAGGCTTCTCTCTGACAGGACAAGACTCCCTTGAGGATGTCACCAGCCAGCAGTGAAGGGAGAGCCAGGCCCTTCGAGAGCAGGAGCAAATAAAGGCAAACAGGGAGAGACTTTTACATGTTTTCTTTCTTTTTTTTTTCTGTTTTCCTCATAAACCATCCATAACCCTGGCAGTTGTCATTTTTTATGTACACTAAGCAAGCTTAATCATGAATATACTGATAGAATTTCCTTTCCTTGGGAGGGTGGGCAGTGTCAGGAAGTGGGTGGTCTTATGGGAGAAGAAAAAAAGGAACATTGGAATTATCTTTTATAGCTTATCTGTAAAACTCCTCCTTTGAAGAATCCACTGTAGTTCATGATTAACATGGACTGGCTCCATTACTTTATTAGCTTTATCCTGGACAATGGGTAAACCGTTTTTTTTCTTTTATCCTCACCCAAGGACATTTTTTTCATTGCTTTTTAGAGAGAGAGGAAGGGAGAGAGACAGGGACATTGATATAGTGAGAAGCATCAATTAGTTGCCTCCCATTTTCACCCAGACAGGGATCTTACCCTGACCAGGGATCAAACATGCAACATGCATACTTGCCCTGAGCAGGAATCAAACCTGCAACCTTTTGGTTATGGAACAGCGCTCCAACCAAGTGAGCCACACCAGCCAAGGTATGTAACCCTTTCTTTCTTAATCTTAGTTTCCTTCTACGTGAAATGAGGAGAAACATGGTGCCTACTCATGGAAGTGAGGAGAAGACAATGAGAGCAGAGAAACCAAGCTCCTAGCAAGGCGCCTACACCTACTAAGTGCTTTAAAAGTGCAGCTATTATTATTATGACAATCAGACATGACTTGATATTTTCTTAATCCAATGTATCAATTACTTCACTGATCAAGGGAAATATGATTTAAAGTTTTCTTGAAAGTAACACATGCTAAATCCTTTTATTCTTTTTCTTTAATGTTGACTTTTTTCTCAAATTGTAAACTTGTTCTTTTAATTTTTTAAATGTGAAAAGTCACCAGCTAAAGGCCCCCAGGTTGAAATTTCTCTAGAGTGCTAGCTATTGCTGACATTTCTTTGAGAAATAATGCCCTTGATAAGAGCATAATGCTTGGAAACTTATTGTTAACACCTTATTAAAGCAGAAGTATATGTTGAAGTTTCAGTCTTCCTGAAACCTACTTTTGGAAGGACACCCAGACCAGTTGTAAAAGAAAGTGTGGCGCTTGGACCTGAGGAGATTATAATTTAATAGAGCGACTGGCTGTACACAGAATCACATCAATAAATGTAACAGAAGCACATAAGCAAATATTTATACATAGCTGAGCTCAGCTGCTTAGGTTTACACAGGTGCTAAATAATGTATCAGAGAAAGAAAAATTAAGAAAGTAGTGGTTACTACAGTGCTTGGCAACTAGAATACAGACTATAAGTTTTGAAATTGCATAGAACTTCATACACATGGCCTTCATGGCTGCAAAATGGCATGTTGAGATTCAGGAAGCTCAGACATTAGTAAAGAAGAAAGGGATTCCAAATTATGGGAAAAGCAAGTATAATGGATCAAAAATGAGTAGAGTCGAAGTGTTGTTGACAATTATTTATGACTAACATTGGAGCACTTTCACTTAACAGGAATAGGGCTTTATGTGAATGATATCATTTAACTTCCCCAAATGAAGATCCTGGGCTTTGGCTTCTTCTACCAAACCAAACTGTGTGGAAGAAGTCAGAACAGTGGATTTGGGGAAGAGGAGCCTTGGATAAGGAGAAGCCTGCAAGAGGGGCACCAGAGACACATATCCGTCTTCCATCTAAAGCAGGCTGTCAAACTCCTTTTCATGGAGGGCCACATCAGCCTCATGGTTGCCTTCAAAAGGCCGAAATAATTCTAGGACTGTATAAATGTAACTACTCCTTAACTGTTAAGGAGTTAAAATTACATTCGACCCTTTGAAGGCAACCATGAGGTTGATGTGGCCCCCGGTGAAAATGAGTTTGACACCCCTGATCTAAAGCAATACTGACAAACTCTTCCTTTATTACTAAAGTTGCTTTTACCTGAAAATGTTATCTCCCTAACAAACACTGCAGCATCACAATACCACACAGTAGAAAGCGGGCCATCTCAAATTTGCATGGAGATAACCAGAGAGAGTACTAGTTTCCACTTGGTGACCTGGCCAAGTAGTAACTAAACTGGAGAAATATCTGCTGCCCTAATAATTACCCTATCCTGCAATCTGCTCTCAATGAGTTCCCTATACAGCATTCTCTTACCTACCTATTCGGATGAGTGTGAGTCTCTGGGGAAGGATGGACCTGGATTCAGTACAGTCCAGGCTTGCACACCTGTTGGCTTTGTGACCCTAGACAAGTTTCATAAGTGCTCCAGGGATCATCTCTAACATACACATAATAATTCTATCTTAGTGCAAGGGAGTGGATTAACTGAGATGATACATGTGAAACAGTATAATGCTTCGCCCACAATAAGCGTTCAAACATATCAGCTGTTGTTATTAAAGATATTATAAAACAAGTAAAGCTCCTTAAAAGCTCTTCAAAGCAGTTGGAGGCATCCTTTCTCTTTGCTACTAAAATCAGCGATGTCATTCTTATGTTGGGGACACAAAAATCTGCTATTTAATGCCTTTGTGTTAGGCAAACACATTTTTGCCATGAGTGCAACTTACAAGGTCTGTCCAGAAGGTATCCAGCCATGTAATATGAAAAATAGAGACATTTATTCAAGAAGATACAAGAAACATTGTACATAGGACAATGACACCTCAGTCCCCTTCAAAGTAGGTACTTTGGGACCTCACACAGTTCTCCCAGTCACCATCAGCTGCCCAATCATATTTTCCTGAATCTCACCAATGGTCTGAAGTCTCTTCCCTTTCAAAGGTGATTTTTGTTTTGGGAAAAGCCAGAAGTTGCAGGGCACCAAATCTGGCCTGTAGCGGGGCTACGTCACCTGGGTGTTTTGACCAAAAACTCTGCACAGGACATGATGCATGAGTGGACACATTGTCATGATGAAGTTGCCAATCACCAGTTGCCCATAGTTGGGGCCGTCTGAACCATCCAAATAGTTTCCACGGAGGAATGTTCAAGCTTAACACAAAATGTGATGCAGATCTGTTACTCTATGCGCTCATTTTGAATGTGATGGCCACACAGTACACATGCTCACTCAATGGCCTCTACTGCCCCCACCGACTAGTACAGTGAAGTCCTCATTGTTCACACACGTACATTCCAGTCCACTCTCCTTGGCTACCAGGTTACATCAATATCATACAAACCATTCTTGTTATATTAGCAATGGCTGGACTTCTTCCAGATAGAGCTCGTATAATATGCTGAACTTCAGTCATCAAATCCTACAGCTTCAGTAGTCGCAGGGGAGGGGAGTCAACCACCGCTAATTTGAACATTTCCTCTCAGGCTTTTTGTTTCCTGTTAGCTTCCTGTAATGCTCACACAGAAACAATTGCAACCAGGATCAGCAGCATAGTTTAATGTTTGGGTGCTGTTTGGTCAAAATGATGTGGGGATGCAGGGGAGCATAATCTACTGCAGCTGTTCATCATTACCTCAGTAAGCTGGAGAAGCCTCCCAATTAAACTTCTCATGTAATAAAGCCAATCAGAACATGAAAACAAGAATTTCTCATTTACTGAAATGATATTTAGCTTGTAATTGCTGTCTGGGAGTGTTGAACCAAGTAGAAAACATTAAGAAAATTGCCCTCGTCCCCACAAATTTAAGCTTGGTGATTTTTTTTAAAGAAAAAGACCAAGAATGTCATTTGGTAGTCTAAGCTATTTTGTCCTGATTTCAAGGTAAAAACAGAAATATTATATCTTTTGATGCAAAATAATATACTTAAAACATGCAACTTGGAACCTGAAATAAATTTATGGAGCATAAAAATATTTTTAACAGTCTTTGTGGCTTCACACCTTAAATAACAGAAATGAATTTGGAAAATGTATTTTCCTTATGTATATGTTCCGTCTTTTCAGAGAAAGAAAATAAAGTAAATAAAATGTAGTGCTTGTATAAACAAGGGACCCACCACACATCGCCATAAAAAAATTTATAAAGCCAGTCAAATGATAGCATTTTTTGAGATCTTACTGGGGACATGTCACAGTGCCAGACTGGATGCACAATATAATGTTAAGGGTGAGAAGATTAAACTCATTAACTTTATCTCTAATAGGCCCTCAGATATTTATTGGAATGAATTGAGTTTAACGGCATTGAATTGAATTAGGACAATTATGAGACACTTTTACTGTACTTAAATCTCTAACCTAGCTAAGGAATTAAAATACAAATACATGAAATTTTAAATAATACAACTAATTTTGAAATAATAGTGGACACAGAGGAAGCTGCAAAAATAGTACTGGAAAATCCATGAACCTTTACCCTGCCTGCATGGTGGCAACTTACGTGACGGCGGCGGCACAATATCACACTCAGTTTCACCTGCCGCTCAGTTGTGTGCATACCCGTGTGTGCGTGCTTGCGTGTGCACGTAGTTCTACACAAGCTAATCCCATGTGTAGATTTGTGTGACCACCACAACAAGCAGGATTCAGAACCATTTCTTCATCATGAAGAAAACCCTTCAGGCTACCTCTTTCAAATCACACCCACCAGGTTGCTGTCCTCTGGCTACAACTAATCACTTCCACATTTCCATTACTTTTTTTTTAAATAACCTCTTTATTTTTTTATAGAAAACCACAACAAAAAATTCTTAAATATAACTATGTAAGAACATTTACATCCATACAATCAATAAATTCTTCAAATTCGTGTTTAAAAATGGTTTGTGGGTTAGTTATAGGAGGGCTCTGATGGGATCATTCTGTGACTGGTTCACCTTTATAACAAACTCAAGACACGGCCTGCAGCATTGCTCACATTCGACGTCAAACCGTTTCAAAGGGTTTGAAGTTCTAGTATCTCCTCCACTGTGATCCTTTGCCCATGAAGACGTGACAGATGTGGCCCAGCTGTATGTGTATCCCATTCTGGGTGTTTTGTTGTCAGATAAACAAGTGTGATGCCATCCATTATGCAGAGTGAGGCTCCTAACTGTCCAATGAACAGAGCAGCTCCTAATTCATACTTTTGATCAACATAGACAGGATCAAAGAATTCCGTTGTGATTTTGTTTGCATATAGAGAACAACCGGTCATTGAGCACAGCCCTGACAGTATGGATACAATCCCAGCCAAACAAGCAATTTTAGCTCTGGCTTTCTCTAAGCCTCCGACTTGGGTGCACTTCATTCCAAATAGGGCAATTATGGAACCATAAAAACCCAGGCTGACAGCGGCAATCGTAAGTCCTCTACGTGCCTGGATATAACCAGTCACGCTGTGCCAAAGTGTTTTCTTCTGTCTGTCCATGGTTGTAAGGTTTCTCTCCAGCAGTGTTCAGTTGGTTATTCAAGATGATTTCTCTACACTTTAGCTGTAGGTCCAGACTGGTCCTGGGAGGAGGTTAGTGTAGCTTTCCCTTACTCCTCTACCATCTGGGATCTCCTCCTCTATTGCTTTTTAATTTCAATAATATTATGTAAGTAGAATCAGAGAGTGTGTAACCTTTCAGGATTGGCTTTTTTCACTAAGCATAATGCCCATACAATCCATTCAAATTTTTGCACATGTCAACAGTTTATTCTTTTTTACTGCTGAATAATATTCCATGGGATACACATATCAGTGTCCCTGTAACCATTTACCATTAAAGGACACTTAGTTTGTTTCCAGCTTGGGACTATTACAGTTAAAGCTGTTATGAACATTCATGTATAAGTTTTTTTTGTCAGTTTAAGTTTCCATTTCTCTGGGTTAAATCCCCAGGAGTACAAACACTGGGCTGTGTGGTGGTTGCAGGTTTGTAAGAAACTGCTACACATTCCTACCCTCACCGCCGTTTGGGAGAGATCCAGTTGCTCTGTGTGCTCTCCAGTATTTAGGTTCACTACTATTTTTGTTATTGTAGCCATTATGATAGGTGTGTAGTGCTCTCTCTATGAGGTTTTTTATTTGCTTTTCCTTAATACAGAACTATTATTAAAGAGAAGTTGCAGGAGAGTTAATTAATCACTAAGTTATGTGGACAAATTTTTTCTTGTAGTTTGGTAGCCCCCAATACTGACTTTACGTAGATAGAATCACCTTAAAAGTTTAAAAACCATCAGAAAACCCAGACTATACCTTAGACCAATTAAATTCAGATCTTTCGGGGTAGAACCGGGCATCATTACTTATTTATTAAAATTACCCAGATAATCCCAATATAAGCCAATGTTGAGAACCAGTGCAGAATCTAATTACTATGTAGACACCAGAAATCTAATCATACCGAAAGCCTTTTGCTTGGCTCCATATAACAAGTACTGCAGATAAAACCCAATCTCAACGTCAGACTCCTCCAGATCTTCGTCCCTGCCTGCTCCTCAAGCCTGATCAATAGCCACTTTCTGTCTCCCATTTTAGCTCTGGTAGTAATGAATTATTTGTAACTTGTCACATGTTACGTTCTCATAAATTACATTTTTCATTACGTTTTATGCAAAATTTCTGCAGTTAGAACCTGAGATGTGCATTTTTATCAAGTAGTCCAAATAACCCTGAAAGACACTATTTCCACAAGTTACAAAGTGATACTTATTTGTTTATTTCTCTGTTCTTCACTTATTCACTCATCCAGCAAATATTGAGTACCTCATATGTACCAGGCACTGGAGAAAATAGCTTCTGGTGCAGCGGTGAAAGGTCCTGGCAGACAAGTAAAGATGTAACAAGCAGGTGAATGAGGACAGGGGTTCAGGTTACTCACAAAAGTGGCACACAGGTCAGAGTCTGTAGGTGTAGCTTGAGACTTGAAGGATAAGTAGGAATTAGTCAGGCAAAGAGAATCCCAGGAAAGGAATAGAATTTTTCTTAAAAAGCATGCTTAGTCCTGGCTGGTGTGGCAAAGTGGATTGAGTACTGGCCTGCAAACCTAAGGGTCGCTGGTTCGATTCCCTGTCAGGGCACATGCCTGGGTTGCTGGCCAGGTCCCCAGTGCGGGGTACACGAAAGGCAACCACACATTATTGTTTCTCTCCTTTTCTTTCTTCCTCCCTTCCCATCTCCCTAAAAATAAATAAGCAATATCTTTTAAAATAATAAAATAAAAAATAAAAAATTATGCTTAAAGGCTAACAATAAAATGACATGTCTTATTCAGAAAAGTTTTATGACTTTCGGTATGGCTGGAACAGGTAGGGAGAGGTACAGAGATTAACAATGAATGTTCAAGTGCTGTAATTATATTACTTTTTCTAATAAAGTAATACCAATAAGTAAGAATCAATGGCTGTGATTGGGTTAAGTCACTTTTCTTAATCAAACAGGAAATGCTAATTGCAGCTTGAAGCACTTTTTGAAGATTCAATTTGGAACTAGCTCTCACTTCATTAAAGTCTATTAACAGCATTTTTTAAAGCTTCCTACTCTGCCCAGGGGTGGTTGGCCTCAACTTCAGGGTCAAGAGATTTGCTTTAGGCACTTACTTCAGACCCTAACTTTTATGGGAACTAAGTACTCTCTCCGAATGCGAGTGTTCATCTCTGGTGGAGGAAATTACTCTGCTCCCTAAATAACACTAACACTCCACTTTTCAAATCACATCAGCTGTGCTGCTGAGCATCCAGCACAGATGTCATTTTGCTGCCTGACTCAGGGACTCAGAGAAGATGCCCCAGGGGATTAAAACATAACATCCAAATTGAATCAGTTGGAATTGCTAAAATTACCACAGTCCTTTATGGGAACCAAAAGGAGACAATTTCTTCAAATTAACTGTTGAAAAAATTATCACGAAAACTAAAGAGGAAAATAAACTAAAATTTCATTTTCAAAGTATTAAGTCTTTTTTTTTTAAGGCCAGTCTCATCTCACTGGGGAGCTTCATTGCTCCAAAATGAATTTAAGTCACTTAGGGATAATTTAATTTGATTCATGTTTTGGCAAAATTTATGAGCTACAGATCATTTCCTGAAAATAAGACATTTGTGTACAGTCACTGCCAACACTGGGGTAAACTTCACTGTATCAAGCAAAACTGTCCAAGCTCACAATTAAAAAAAAAAATTATTCCAGATGCTATGGAGGGCCTTTTCTCCTTCCCCTAGCTCTCTGAGGACAATAAAAACATGGTTTCCACTTGTGGGAGCAATTCTGCAGTGGGAGACCCTGACTTGGACGTCACCGGTGACCAGCTACAGATTAGGACCTGCCTCCACCATCACCACTGTTGACACACGCAAGATGTCCAAACCAACAAATACTTATGAGTTTATTTGAGCCAAACTGACAATTGCCAAGGAGCAAAATCTTAAAGGATTGAGAAAACGCTCCAGAGAATGGCAGTTTTGCTCCTTATTTTATATATCACTGTCAAAGGAGGAGGCACAAGAAGGGTTACTTAAAATTAATTGCTGATAGATTAGGGAGGCGGGAGAAAGCAAAGAGCAGTGGGGGGAAGGGTCTCTGAGATAAAAAGTAAAATGCAGAGATAGATGCTTCTTTCACATTGGCGGGTCCAGCATAGTTAACAATGAACACGATAACAGTAACAATGCAAGGTTTTGTGGTCTCTTCTCTGGTGCAGTGATTATTCCCTGAGGGGTGTGGAAAAAGGAAATTAGCCTGACCCTCCAAAGGTGTGTTATCATAGATGCAAAAAGGCAACAGACAGGATCAGTTAAAGTAAGGACTGACCTTTGTCAACAAAGACTCTGGCCTAGGACGGCACTACCCACTGTGATTCTCTTTTAGTTAGGAAGTTTTGGGGTTTTTTAAAAGATTTTATTTATTTTTACAGAGGGGAAAGGGAGGGAGAGAAACATTGACTGGGGAAAGAAACATCCACCAGCTGTGTCTATAGGGCCCCCAACCGGGGACCTGGCCCACAACCCAGGCATGCACCCTAACCAGGAATCAGAGACACTCAATCAATCCACTGAGCCACACCAGCCAGGGCAGTTAGGAAATTTTAATTTCAGAACATCCTATGTGGTTGCCATAGGTCTCAATTTGTAAGGCCACCATGCAGGCCTCTCCTGAGCTTGTCAGTTTTAGTATGTGGCCTCTTTCTATCCATACCACAAAGCTTTAATTAAGCACATTTCTGGACATGAGACCATGTAGACAGTATAGGGGGAGGTATAAATGTGAGGGTATTTCAAGAGACCACAGAGCAGGACATCAGAGCAGAGCATATTTTAGAAAATCTAGGGCATATGGTCACTGCTGCTGCCCTCAACCAATTTACAATCTAAACCACGCTGACATGGAAAGAGATAAGTTGAAAGGAGTATTAATCCTTGAACATGTAGTAAGCATGGTTAAGAATTTATATCCTCAGCCAATTATCTTTTTTTCCCTGTCAGCAATTTGCAAACCTTTGAAGGCTCAGAACTCTAATGGCAGGGTCATCAAAAAGGCCCCATTGGCCAGCGTCTCAAGCTACTCATCTTTTCCACATTATGGAACAAAATGAAACACAAAACTCTCTTAATGAGAACTGAGCTAGAAATAGGTGTCTGTGTGTTGTGTGCATGGGTGTGTGTTGGGAGACTCCAGAACTTGAATAGAACATGTCCGTATTAAATATCTTAAGCCAATTCCATCCTTGGCTGCCCTTTTCGGGAAGTAACTCTGAGAGGCCAGCCCTTGGATAGCAGAAACCCTGGCACTTCCCTGGGGACGGCCTGAGAGTCTTTCTCTCCTGCTACTAGTCCCTGTTCACCCAACTTGGGCCCTTTGGTCGATATAAAAAATAAATAACATTGCCAACACTGAGGCAATTGGTCTTCCCGCAACTCCTACATTTTGTCTCTTCACCCCCCATCTCAGAAATTACATAAGACAGACAGAGGCATAGCAAATTTCAAACTACCATTTTCCATCCTTCCTCCCCTCTTCTCTCACCCGCAACAGTTCTGAGTCTTCGTCTTCTGCCCTAAAAGTGTCTTATTCCCCCCTTCCCATGGTCCTCTGGCAGCCAAAAAGATTGAATGTGACTTGAAGAAATAACATTATATTATGGAAACATCCCTTCCTTACGACAGCTGACAACACATGTTAGTGTGTGTGTTCATTCTTTAGATTGCTGTGCCATTTTTAGGGCAGAGAGAGAGTTTGGATGCAGTCTTCATGCTATTTTTCAAATTGTGTATGCTCTGGAAAAAAGGCAAAGCTTGCTATTTTCCATTTTTGCAAGTTTATGAGGATTAGGGAGTATTTTCTCCACCCATGATTTAATATCAGCTTTGAAATTTGCCTGGTAACTCCTAACAAGATTTTGATATTATAAAGCCCTAGTAATCTCTGAAAAGAAAAAGCAAAAATATAGCTAATTAACAGGATTCCTTCCAGGGAATGGCAAGGTACCTTTCCAGGGTCCGGCTCAGCAAAGATAGGAAAAGTGTTCTCATCACTGTGGCTAGTTCAGGCCTTTAAGCACCATTGTTTTCCTGCAAGTGTGAGCTTTCTTCCAAGCTCACATATGAATCCCTGGCATGTTTATAACCTGGCTGTACTTCCTTGGCCTTCCCTTCCTTTCTCTTTTATAGCCCTCACTCCTCTCTTCCATAAGAACTAAACTGCTGGATGGTAAAAGGAAATGATTTCATCTGGGTGGAGAGGGAAAAGCTGTAACTTTCATCCCAAATTGTGTGTGTCAAATGTGCTGTGCAAGCAACGCAGCTGCTGAGCAGCAGGCTGTCTCCGTAAGGGGCAGGGCCCTGCTGCTGCAGCCTCCCTGAGGGACGGAGCAGCACAGGGTGGGGAGGGGCATGACCAAGACTCTCAATTCCCTGCAGCCTGCTGTCCTTCCCCTCTTTATTTTAGCAGGAACATTTCTCTCCAGAGCTCTAGAGCCCTGCTCTGGCTCCCATTACTTATCTCTCATAAACTTTAGAAAGGGGTAAAAAACTACTCATCTTCTCTGCCTTGGTCAGTGCAAAATATCTGTTTCTTAGATTGTTGCATAATGTACTGATTCTGAAAACTAATCTAGAAATATATTCAGAAAATAAGATGCTTTTAAAATCTTGGATCTGATTCGATCCACAACGAGAAAAGCACAGTTAATCCTCAGAGAGAAAAAATATTGCAAGGCATGTGCTATTAACTCACTCTTGCTCATGCCATTCTTTATCCCCAGCATGCTTCATGGAGGAGTGCATGCAGAACACATCAAAATGGCCAGGGTGTCAGGGTCCCGGGCGCACCCACAGGAAATGTCGGTGGGCTTCCAATGGGCACTAGGGGACATGGAGTCAGCCTCTGGACTCACCAAATCAAGCTTCTGGGGAGGACAGATTTGGAAATAGCTGCGAATTTACTACTCTGAGTACCAGTTTTGTTTGTGGGCGTCTGTTAATCCTTTTTGGATGGAGATCTTTTGTTTTTTTTCTGGATAGAGATCTTTTGATATTTGCATATATCTCTGTCCTCATAAACTGGACATTTGCATTATTTTAATAGTTTAATGACTAGGGGTTTATTATGAAAGTTCACCATCTTTTCCACCTCTTTCCCTTGGTCAGCTCATTTTTTTTTATTCTGTATGTTCCTGTAGAAGCCAGAAGAGGAGACAGACCTGAGATAAGCTTATTGAATGTATTGATTTGAAGTGACTAGGGGCCTTTCGGAAAACATTGTGACATTATGGTAAGAGCCATGTCTGTTTTCTTACCCTTGTGTACCCATGTCCCACCACAGAGTTTGACCCCATAGTAGGTGCTCAATAAAATAGTTGTTGAATGGAATGTTGCAGTTTAAAAACATGTTGGAGAATAGCAAATATAATGAAAAAAATTCACATTTGTTTTATGTGTTTATATATTTGTTTAGTATATGTGCGTATGTTTGTATATGCATGGAAAAAATTCTGGAAGAATACTCAGCAAATTAAAGTAGTTATCTTTGGGGAGTAAGACTGGATGGGAAATAGAAGAGAAGTACATCTGCTTTTATTGTAATTACTTCTGTATTCTTAAATTTTTATAAGCATTCATTTCTTGCTAATTTCCATGTCAATAAAAGATACAAAATCACTGGAGAAAAGGGAAGAAGTGTGCAGAACGATGAGTTAGCCTTGGCAAGGGTCAAGCCCTTTTGACCTGAAGGATAATAGTGAGTGACGATAAAGTTACACAAAAGAGACAAAACTAGGGAAACCAACTGTGTGTCTCAATAAAGTAGGAGCCAGTGTCGTCCATGAGACTGAGAGCAGAGGTGGTGGACTGGCATCTGAGAAAGGTGGAGAGGGTTCAGAACATGGACTCAGTTTTGGAGCCAGGGAGACCTTGGAGACCATTCAGCTCAGCCACTCACTTTACAAAAGGCTTTGCCAAAGGACACATAGTTTGTAAGTGATGGTGTCAGTCCAGTACAACGGCTTCTAAAAATATGCAAAAATGATTCAAAACAGATGAATAAATGAACTGCTAAGCATTTCTAAGGAACCTGGTAAGGTTGAAAGGAAGGACTTGTGGTGTAGGGTCTGCACTAAACTCTGGCATTCCGGATCAATGCCAAGTACCCTGTAAGCTGGAGCAGAGGAAGGGAGAAATAGGTACTGAACAGGCAATCTGGTAAGGGACAGTGGTGATGAGTCTTGAGAAGCAAAAAAAGTGTTTCACAACAATAAATAAACAGAATGAAGAGCTGGAACTTGTCAGCTAATGAGAATAATTCTGAGCTTAGGAAAATGACAGCAAAATGGGAGAATGTTGCATTGATGATTGACAGATTGGCCTTTGGACTGATTGATTCAAATGAGTGACAGGCCACTTGGTTGCTCCACTTCATTCAACGAATCATAATTATGCTAATTTTATGATTAGGGAAGTGGGAGGAGGTGTTGCTCCATGTAAAGGCAGTATCCACCAGCTTAATAAGACATGAAATAACATCAGTGAATCAAAACGTCTGCTGGTTCCCAGAATCTTTGGGCTGAATCCTGACCTACTACTTTGAGCAGGCTTAGCTACAGACTCAGCCCTTCATTAAGGCAGTGGCTGGTTAAGGCTAAACATCCTGACAGTTGTTTCTGGAATAGAGGCTCAGCCACCTGACCAGCCTGTTGATCACCCTGCTTTTATTGTGCCTTCTGCCCAGCTCAGCATGGCTGCTCCCAGACTGATGTCCTGCCACCATGTCCAGCAGGACGGGAGGTAGACCACAGCATATGGTATTGTCAGAAAGAGATCGTAGGCAACTGTTTAAATTATTAAAAGAGTTGGGACTAAGGAGACAGAAGGCACAGAGAATGTTCTTCTGATCTCTCTGTGATTGCATTGTGTATTAATGCTCCCGGCCTTTTGCTTTTTATTTGAAATTTTCTTTTTCTTCTGTAGTTTATTTACATGTCTGCATCACATGTAGATCTGAAGGGCTGAGTTTGCCTGTGTTCTGCTTTAGCCATATATACTACTCAAAGCCACCTAATAGTCTCAGATTCATTGCTGTTTTATTGGGTTAAATAAGAACATTTTTTGTGAAGACTGAATCCTACTTAGTCTACTTAGCTTTTATATAATAGATTACATAAAATCTGTGAGTAAATAAGGTATCCAAAAGCCCAAATTTCATAATAATAATTCAACATGTTCCTCAGCATCTTGCCCATAAGCAGATGTTCCTTGTTCTATTCAGTTTAGTTGGGCTTGTTTCTGCACTTGGCCTTCGGCTTATGAACTTCTCATACATTTTGTCATAATTTGCCCTTTTATTTTTACCAATTGTGTTTATACATTTAGCATCTTCACAAAGAGCAAGGATAAAATGACTCACAGCTAAGAAAGAAATAGGGGCTAAAGGATATGAATGGAATTCAACTTTTTGAACATTATAACTCAATAAATATTTTTTTTGAATGCACCTGCAGGTGAACTAAGGGTTGGAATCCACTACCCTTTTCTGCCAGTAGAGTCACAATTTCCTGTTGCAGTGTCCGGTGACGTTTGCCTGGTCTTTTGCCATCTCCAGAACTACCAGATTTGATGGCCTATTGTTGTATAAAGGGCCAGTGAAATGCTGTATAATAGAAGGGTGAATCGAGGACAGGAGACATAGTTCCAAATTCTTTTCCTTTTGTGGTCTCCAGCGGCATTTATTTTTTTTCTGGGCTATGGTTCAGTATCTGGCAGAGTTCAAAATAATAACTCAATTTCTTTTCCCTTGGTTGCATTTCATTTGTTACATGACAAAGCCACAGGTTTTCCTAAGGCACCTAAAATATCGATTCAGGCACAAATTACCAGACCCTGGACTTAATTATTCCAGCATGGAAGGCCACAGAATAGTCCTCTCGGTGTTGCCTTCTCAACCATCCATCTGCTCCTGGCCCTGGCCAGAACAGTCAGATCATCTGGGGATCTTTTCTTTCCTAGAACAGGAGAATCTTGATGCTGAATGGGACCCTAGGCTCATCTTGCCTCACTTTTCATTTTATGCAAGAAAAGCTGGACGGCCAGAGAGCTTAAGAGACTAGCTCAAGGTTGTGACTAGCAAGGGGCAGCTCTGGGATAAGAACACCGGGAGTCCTATTCTCTACCTTGTGCTCTTTCCCAGGCCCTCCATGGAACTGATGGTCATGGCTCATCGTAATACCAGGTTAAAAATCACACTAGACATTTCCCAAAGGATATCCAGCTGTATTAAGCACAATAATGTCGGAGGGCCCATCTCTAGTAGCCAGCTGAAAGATATGCCTATTTCAAGGGCTTTGTTACGTAACCATATTTACCCAGGAGATCTCTTCTCTTAGAATACAAGCCTGAGCCACGGCGAGCTTAGTTCTTAAATTGTCTGTGCTCAGGTATCCTAGTTAATAGTGAAAAAGAGAAAAGAAGGCTTCTTTTTTATTCAGTTGTTTAATGAATTAAATGTCTCCTTCTACTCCGTGCTATTTCCCATCATCCACACAAATGAACTTTGCGCAGTGCTTCAGTCAGTCTGCCCTTGCCCTTGCCTAAATATGCATGTGTTTCCCCACTCGTATGCTTCTGTCTATGTTGGTCCACTTGCCTGAAATTCCCTCCCCCAGCACTCTCCACCTGTCTTCCCATACCTAATTCCTATACCTGTGTGGAGATCCAGGTCCAGTCTATATGCAATGCCTTCTTTTCTCTCTGAGCTCAAAGGGATCTTTTCCTGCCTCTGCCCCCAGTAGCAGTGGATACGTGCCTATCTTGAGTGCTGAGTTGAATTGTAGATATTGCTAGTATCTACACGTTTTACATCTTCCCTGCTTGGTTATAGGTCGTCTCACAGAATTACCCATAGCACTATCCACAGTACCTTGCACAGTGTGTGCATTATGCGTATGTAGTATGGATATATGGTTTTTCAAAACAAGTCTTTTAAAAAAGTAAGGGATACAGTGAAGGAATCTGATGTAAAAGGAATCTCAAAAAAGAAAAACTTGTCCAAAACTAAACTCTTTGTTGTCTCCATTCCCCCTGACCTACTCTTCCCATGTCCTTCCCATTCTAGTAATGGAAAATCTATCGTTCAAGGTTTGCTCAGGCGAAAAACACAGACATCAGCCTTGAGTACTTTTTTCTCTCATTCCCCATATCAAGAAAATCTCATTGGTTCTACATTCAAAATAAATCCAGAATTTGATGGCTTCTCATATCTAATGCTAACATCTAGGACCAAGCCACCATCATCTCTTACCTATATTATTGCAAA
The DNA here is from genome assembly GCA_028533065.1 of Trachops cirrhosus. Classification (NCBI taxonomy): domain Eukaryota; kingdom Metazoa; phylum Chordata; class Mammalia; order Chiroptera; family Phyllostomidae; genus Trachops; species Trachops cirrhosus. The sequence goes on along the minus strand of CM052541.1, from coordinate 153,983,061 downwards.
AACCTATAAATGGTTTCCCTGCTTCCTGCCTCCTCTCTTTCCCTATAGTCTGTTCTTCACATAGCAGACAAAATAAGTCAGATCATGGCACTCCTCTGCACAGAACCTTCTGAATATTTCCCATCTCACTCACGGCACATGCCAACATCTTTATAATGATCTCAATGATCATATATAATTTAACCATGCAGTCCCCTACCTTTATAACTTTATCCCCAACTACTCTTTCCCTCCATCAGTTCATCCAGTTCTTCTTCAACAAGACAAGCACCATCCACCCTCATCAGGCTCCATTCTCTATCCCTCTTACCCTGCTTTATTTTTCTCTATGGCATTCACCATTTGACATATTTCTCTTTATTTCTGCATATTTCTCTTTTTTGAAGATTTATTTCTACCTCTTTCCTGCCCCTGCCTCAACTAGTAAATCATGAAGACAGAAATTTTTGTTTGATTTTTTCTTTTCTGTATCCTCAAAGTCTAGAACAGTGCTGATCAGCAAAGTATACATTAGAAATGGATGATGAATAATGAACCTTATTTAGAGTGTTAAATATTCAGGAGCTACAGGCCACCTAAGGGATGTGTTAAACAATCATTGAGAATCTTTCTTCTACAGGTATGAATCTATACATTTGAACTTTTAGAACCAGATCAGTTTCTCATTTATTAGAGAAGCAATAACTGTATGTGCTTCAACTCCAAACTGTAAAGCTCTATACAAATTCAAGGTATTATTATTGTTATGCTCTCCCTACATCTAATTTTTAAAACATATTTTGTTGCTTACACTATTAAAATTGTTCCATTTTTTCTCCCCTTTATTCCCCTCCACCCTGCACCCACCCTCCCACCAGCATTCCCCCCACCCTTTTATTCTTGTCTATGGTTGTACATATAAATTCTTTGGCTTCTCCATTTCTTGTTGGGAACCCGCCTGGTTTCAGAAGCTGTAACTCCCACCCATGGCTAAGGCTGAGTAAGCCACCTTCGGACCACAAGCCACTAGGGAGACCAAGCTTATCTCCCTGGCAGGGGTGCTACTTCTGCTCCTTTTACTTCATCCCTAACTGGCCCCCAATGTTTGATCAGTTAGCCAATGACGGGTAAGATTCCCTAAGGGGGCAACGACCTAAGACAGGCAGGATCATGTGGAGGCCCCAGGAAAGGACTTGGGGGGCTATAGCAAAAGGGGGTGATGGACCCTCAACCCTCAGCTTTGACATAGCCTGAGTCCTCATTCTGTCTACAAGTAAGTCTCCTAATCTCTTGATTGCCTTACTTCCCCTGCCTGAGTTAAGCCTGAAACAATGCCTTAAGCCTGAAACAATGCTGGTGGTGGGTGCCACCCTGTGCTGGAAAGGGCGGGTTTCCTAGGGTGATCAAACCTAAGGAAGAATATGTAAAATCCTGTGAAACCTGCTTTGTTTAGAATGCTCTCAATTAAATGATAAGGGTCCAAGCAAGAAGTGAGTTTGTTCCTCAAAGTTTTATGGCCCTTTAGCTATCTGACCCTGACTCAAAGTAGGTCCTCAGGGTTCTTTGTATGTTTGATTGTTACTGTCTGATAATGATTAATGAGCTTTACCTGTATTCTTGTGCAAAACAAACCCAATAAAATCTTTTCAAAGCAAGGGTCCAGGTGCTCTCCTCTTGAGAGAGTAGCCATGCCCTCCCTTTTCCTCCACAGGACTCAGTAGTCCTAGTCCTTGTGAATTTGTCTCCTGTCTCAGCCATAATGCCTCGGACACAGTGGGCCAGTGTCTGCGACAATTTCTTATACTATTCTTAACCTCCCCCCATCTATTTTGTACCTGCCATTTATGCTTCTTATTCCCTGTACCTTTTCCCTCATTCTCTCCCCACCCTCTCCCTGCTGATAACCCTCCATGTGATCTCCATTTCTGATTCTGTTCCTGTTCTAATTGTTTGCTTACTTTGTTTTCATGTTTTAATAATATATTTTATAGATTATGCTATTACCCCCACTGTCCCATTTCCCCCACTTTATTCCCCTCTGCCCTGCACAGCCCCTCTCCCCCACATTCCCCCACCCCCATTTTAGTTCATGTCCATGGGTCATA
>CM052541.1:153943051-153980477 GCA_028533065.1 Trachops cirrhosus | reverse complement strand
ATCTGCCCTTCCATTCTAAATGAGAGCTTTGCTGGATAGAGCAATCTGGGATGTAGGTCCTTGTCTTTCATGACTTGGAATACTTCTTTCCAGCCCCTTCTTGCCTGTAAGGTCTCTTGAGAAATCAGCTGACAGGCTGATGGAACTCCTTTGTAGGTTACTGTCCCCTTATCTCTTGCTGCTTCTAGGATTCTCTCCTTCATTTTTATCTTGGCTAATGTAATTATAATGTGCCTTGGTGTGTTCCTCCTTGGGTCCAACTTCTTTGGGACTCTGAGCTTCCTGGACTTTCTGAAGTCTATTTCCTTTGCCAGATTGGGGAAGTTCTCCTTCATTACTTTTTCAAATAAGTTTCCAATTTCTTGGTCTTCCTCTTCTCCTTCTGGCCCCCCCATGATTCAGATGTTGGAACTTTAAAGTTGTCCCAGAGGTTCCCTAAGCCTCTCCTCATTTTTTTGAATTCTTGTTTCTTCATTCTGTTCTGGCTGAATATTTATTTTTCCTTCTGCTCCTAATCATTGATCTGAGCCCTGGTTTCCTTCCTTTCACTGTTGGTTCCCTGTATATGTTGCTTTATTTCACTTTGCATAGCTTTCACTTCTTTGTGACCATACTCAACCATTTCTGTGAGCATCCTGATTACCAGTGTTTTGAATTCTGCATCTGATAGGTTGGCTATCTCTTCATCACTTAGTTCTATTTTTAGAGCTTTAATCTGGGCCCTATTTTTTTTCTTGGTGTGCCTGTTATACAGTAAAGGGCAGAGCCTTAGTTATTCGCCAGGGCAGGGCAACCTGCATCACTGCCTTGTGGCACTGTATGTGGGGGAGGGGCCAGAGAGGGAACAATGCCACTCACTGGGCTTTTGGCAGGGTTTCAGTCACTTCCCCCGCTACCCACAAGCAAATTGGGCCCTTCTGGTGCTGATTCCCAGGTATGTGGTATTGTGTACTCTCTAAGACCCTGTGTGTCTCTCCAGCGAACTCTCCTGTGAGGCTGGGAGTTTCTCCCACCGTCACAACACCCACAGGTTTTTACAGCCAGATGTTTTGAGGCTTTACTTCCCTGTGCTGGAACCCTGGGTTGTGCAGTCTGTCTCACTCCCCAGTTGTTCCTCCCAGTTTATCTATACACAAATGTAGGACCACCCAGTCTGACAGCTGCCACCTCACCAACTTGGTCCTCCAGCCACCGCCTTGCTGTGTCCTCTCTGTCCCTGGTAGGAGGGGCAGAGACAGCTGCCAGTCTCTGCTCCTCCCACCAGTCTGAATGAATATTTCTTCTTTAGCTCCTTGGTTGTCGGACTTCCATACAGTTTGATTTTCTGGAAGTTCTGGTTGTTTTTTGTTTTTAAATTTGTTGTTGTCCCTTTGGTTGTGCGAGGAGGCAAAGTGTATCTACCTACACCTCCATCTTGGCTGGAAGTCATCTAATTTTTTTTCTAAAATCAGTTGATTTCCTAAAGTGAGCACATCCAGCATGCATTTTCAAGAGGATAATGGAAGGGATGCAGAACCAGGCTATAGAGCTTTTCAGTTAGGATCTTACAGACTAGTTTCTGCTGCCCCCTACACAAAGCAGGTTAGAACATATTTTAACCCTCCATTCTGATTACATATCCACTGTGGTGACAGCAATTCTTCTCTTAACCCTTCTCTTAAGGAGTCTTCTCTTCCCTTTGTACTGCTATTTCTAATCTAGTCTTTCTTGAATGTTACCTGATTCTTTTTTTTTTTTTAAGATCTATTTATTTTCAGAGAGATGGGAGGGGAGGGAGAGAAACATCAATGTGTAAGAGAAACATCAATTGGTTGCCTCTCACACACCCCTAACCAGGGACTAGGGTCTACAACCCAGCATGTGCCCTGACCAGGAATCGAACCAGTGACCTTTCAGTTCACAGGACAATACTCAACCACTGAGCCATACTGGTCAGTGCTGTTGTCCAATTCTTAATTGTATCATTTCATTATCAAATTCTAGGAGCTGCTGTTTTATAGTGATCTCATCACTGAGCTAATGGAGGTTGACATATCTGTTCTCTGTTGGTTATGTTACTCCTAAGCAGCAACCATTTCCCTTCAGCTTGATGAACTAATTATCCTAGTAGATAGAAGAGATGACCACACCTGAGGTCATCAATAATCCTGGTTAGGGCCATTCTCTTTCATCTGTTTGTTTCACCCTTTTCTCCATCAGGCTGAACCACTTAGATTGGGAGGCCCAAATTTCAATTATTATTCCCAAATACTACTTGAGCGCCCCCAACAGTTATTGCCCCTGACCTTGGGGCATACAGAGCTAGTTAGTGTGAGCAGAAAGGGCTTCCCAGCTTCCTACTGGTCTCACTGCACTGCCCTTCAGGCCAGGCTTCATCCACACCAGAAGATCTTCTCAAAATTCAAATCTGAATGCTCAGAGCTCTATTCACAGTAACATATTATAGTTACATTGACCTGAAGGAAAAGTTTAAAATATTATGTACCTTTGATTCATTTTTCTAAGAAATTAATAGATTAAATGCATAAGATGGACTATGTAAATATATTTTATATCTACAAAATGCATAAATACATAAAAGTAGATGGAACACATGCATACAGTGATGTAACAGAAGTCTGAAGTATTTACATTCCCATGTTCTCAGTGTTGGAAGTCATTGCCCCCGGTGTGGTGTGACTCCTGGTGACCAGTATTTCCCTCTTTTTTGATATCTAGAATTTCTGATTATTCTATGATTAAAATACCTGGTACATTTTAAATTCTTTAAATACAAATATGATCATGTCGGTCCTGGGCTTAAATTTCTTACTTTAAAAAAAAGCAACAACAAGTTTATGATGAGATTGATCAAAGCAGCAAGCAGGAGCGACCCCCTGCCATGGGGTCCCTCACTGACAACCTAGCAGCAGGAAGCTAAGGTGGAAGAGGCCGTTTCTTTCTGCTCCCACACTCCTCCTCTCAGGCTGTGAAGAGTCCTCTGTGAAGGACTCTGGGGGATGTTCAGGCTTTGGGGGAGGAACGACTGCAAAGGTGCTAGGTGAGGATGGGGACCACCTAGAAGTTGTTCCCTACTGTACACATTGTGCCCGTAAGTAGATAACAGTGCCCTACTGTGCACTTCAAAACCAGTTAAGAAGTTGTATCTCATGTTACGTGTTATGTGTTTATTTTTTAATTAAAAAAAATAGTTCTTTCCTCCATTTGTTTTCTTGGGGTTTTGTTCGGGATTTAAATATGACTGTGACTTGCTCCCCAGTATTCAGATTTGCATTTTGGGAGGATCCCCCTGTTGCACAGGGGTCTGGACTGCAGGGCAGCACAGAGGGACCGGTAGAAGACTGGGAAGACATTTCTTTGCACACAAGTTCCATCGCCCGTGCGGCCCTGAAGACGTTGACTGTGCATTGTGAACAGGGGCGCTCAGCAAGCATTTGGCAATCACATGGCTTCCTCACCCCTCCTGTGGCACCTAGTCTCTGATGCCTTTGTTCTCTGCCTTAGCGGTTCCCTCCTGGACTACTGTCCCTCCCTTCTCCTATGAGAGAGGACACCGCACAATTGCCCCCTTTTTTTCTGAAACTTTTCCTGACTCCCCCTAACCAAGTTTAGGTAAAGGCTTGTTCTGTACATTTTGTTAGCAGCATGCCTAGACTTTCCTTTTGAACTCTTGTTAATCACTTTGCATTCTTTATAGGGTCTACTTGTGGTCTGTCCTACCAGACTCTTAACTCCTTGAGAATTAGGATCATGATTTTAATAATTTTACCCTCAACATGTAACCTGCCATACTGTGTTTAATAAGAGCTGATTAAATGGATGGATGGATGGATGGATGGATGGATGGATGGATGGATGGAAGGAAGGAATGCAGGGAGCACATGCTAAAGACAAGTGAGGCTGTGACGAGTGCCATAATCAGGAGAGAAGGTATAGATAGCTATATACTATCCACCTCCTGAACAAAAGCCTGAGAAACGAATGTGCAGAAGAACAACTTTTAGGCACCCTCACAGCTGCTGCCCTTCAGATCGTCTGAACTATCTGAGTCTTTCACAGAGGAGAAGCTCGGCCTGAGAGGAGGGGAGTGAGCAGAAAAGGAGACATCGTCTCCCACCCTCCTCCCGCATCTTGATTGTCGGCAAGAGATCTCAGGGCAGGGGGTCGCTCCTGCTTGCTTCTCTGACCAATCTCATCATAAACTTGTCACTAATACACAACCACCCCCTCAACAATCCTCTGGCTAATTATGTCCAAGATTAGCACCTAAACATCCAAAATAGCATCCGACGTGTCTTTCTATTTACAGAAGGGCACACGGGAGGCATTAACAACACCCTCACTAGATTCCTGGATGCTGTGGACAAGCCCAACCACCAAGCGCTGAAGGGAATGGGCAGACTTGATAGTCATCTGTTGATAACTGCACTGGGAGACTCAGAAGGGAATTCCAGCAACTTCTTTTGATAAAGCCTTCAAACCACCAGATCTGCTGCTGCCAAAACTAAAAATAGCTTGGTCCAGCAGGAAAAGCGTTGGTCTGTGAGTGAGAAGATGTGGGGCCCTCCTTTTGCATGAACTGGCTTAGTGTCCTTGCCATTTAACCTCTTAGCCTGTCTGAACTTCGGAGCTGTCTTCTGTGTACTGGGGATGATGGGGCAAACTCCTTCCATCCTGGAGTAGGTGGGAGTCCCAAAGGAGATAATGGGCATGAAAGCACTTGGTGACTGCCTGGCCCCAATCTCAGGAAAGAAAGGGAGGGTCATGATAAGAAAGCAGCCACGCTGGAGACACTCCCCAGTTGTTGTTTTAGCAAAAATAAAATCCTCCCACATTCAGGCCTCTGATGGTCTGGGAGTGGCCCTTTGCTGTAAAATAGTCAGCCATGCTCTGTCCTTGCCTGCAGTGTCCTGTGATCTGTGACTGCCTCATTCTTGGTTAGCACAGGGAAGGCCCACGTAGCAGCCAGAAATATGAACAGCTATTCTCAGCAAGTGGGAGGTTACCCAAGTCACAGGATAAATAAACACGGCTATTTTTCTTCTTTAAAAATAGTTATTCTGTTCTTTATTAAGTCTTTAAAATACAGTATGTTTAAAAAGTATATAATGAGCACTATTTGTCAACCTGTATTAACACTTTATTTATATTATTTCATTTACTATTCATAATTAACTCAGTGAAAGAGGTATCATTATCCCCATTTTACAGATAAGGAAACTGACATTTAGAGAAACTAAGTCATGTGTCAAGGTTACAGAACTTCTGTAAGCAAATCTAAGATGTACTATTTCATAAAAAAACCCATGCTCCTGTATATTATGCTGTTTTGCCTCAAAATTAAGGATAGTATCTGCAGGAAGAAGATACTATGAGGAGGAAGAGTTAGAAGCATATACTTAATCAAAAATAAAAGCCCATAGGTCTTGGACAAATATATTGCTATGCACACTGCCCAAGCCTCTCATATAACTGGAGCTCACCACCTGTTGAGCAGGGAGAGGTGGCCCTGGGTCAGATTAAAAACTGTGTGATTGATTGACAGTTAACAAAGAAAAGGACACGATCCTTCAGAAAACAAAAATGAGAAGAGTTTTTCCTGTACTACAGAGGTCTGTATCTGAAGTCATAATATGATGTATAAAATTATCATCATCATATCATTACTACTTAAAGTTCTTTTAAAGGGAGAGTGGGATAGGATAATTGAGAATCATTTTCCTCATCAGAGTCTGGCCATTTGTCTCCCAACAAGTTTCTCAAAGAACTAGCCGTGGATGAAAATGGGGTGACACGGTAAACCTGAAAAGCTCAGGGGAGGCCTTCATGGTGGCCTTACAATCTCAGACACTGAAAGTAACCACACAGGATGGCCTGAAGTGAAAATTCTTAACTGTAGGCCAGTCATCAAAATTTAGGTTGTAGCTTCCTTAGCAAAGGTCAATCTTAACTAGATGAGACTGAATATTATCTTCTTGCATCTGAGATAACATACCTTTGAAATGTCAGAGTACTCTTTTCCAGGCCCCTCAGGGCAACCCTATCCAAGGTATCAGAACAGAGACCACAGAATCCCTCGTTGTTACCTAGTTCCCAAATACCAGCTCTATGTGATGTAAATGTTAATTATTAACTATCCTGTACTCACCAATGTAAAATAAGCATCTCTGTCTCTCCATTTTACTTTTTATCTGATCCCAGAAATTTCCCTGCTTTGCTTTCTCCAGCCCCTTAATCCACCACCAATATATATCATGTAACCCTCAGTCTCCTTTGGTTTTAATTTACAAAATAAGCTGCGAAACTGACATTCTTCAGAGCTTTTTCTCAATCCATTGAAATGTTTGCTTCCCAGAAATTGTCGTCAGTTTGGCTTAAATGAACTCATAAAAGTTCTCGACAGGTTTGGACACTTCTTACAACCAAACCAAACATATATTTTTAAGTTCTTTTACTTAAATTAGTCAATTAACCAGTTTATATGGAAGAAAATGATCATAATTTGGCTTACTGCTTCATTGCAATACTATTTTTATATCTTAAAATGAAGACATTACAAACATTTTGGGATATATGGAAACTTTGGGCTTGTTCCAGCTTTGGCACTTTTGCATCACACAATTTTATCATTTACCACAAGTGACTTTAGCATCAGATTTACCTGGGTTTTACCAAATGTGAAACAGTACCTATCTCATGGAAAATAGTGGAGATGAAATTAAATGAGATAATTAATGCAAAGTCGGGATCACATAGAAGGTAGTAAAAAATGGGAGTGCCATCGCTCCTCCCTCTGAATTCAGGGCCTTTGTTTCATGAGTTTCAAGCAGCATGGATGTAAAAGATAGTTACCATCAGTGAGGTCTGCGTTCAAACCTCAAGTCAGCTTTCTCCCGGCTGTGTGACCTTGGACAAATGTCCTAGTCTCTCAGAACTTCCCTTTTCTTCTGTGAAAAGGAGATCATAGTCCTCTTTTGCAGGAATTTTGTCAGATACTTCACAAATAAATATGCAAAGTATCTGACATGTGGTTGGTACAGAATGAATGGTTGTTTCCTTTATCCTTAGATAAAATGACTGTTGTCCTGTAAAATAGAGCTAATGATTAGGTTTTCTGAAAATGCTTTATTGCATAATTGCGAGTGATTTCAAACACCTGGAAACTTACTTGGATATCATTATATATTTGTCTCATCTAATCCTTTTTGTCATGTTTGGGTCTTGTGGGAATGTTTAAAACTCCATTGAAAAGCCAGTGTAAGCTGAGATACCCATCAGCTGTAGTGGCCACTGACCCATTCACAGGGGTAGCCAATTTCTCCCCAAAGTCTTGGAAAAGTTACAGGACTCAGAGAGATGTAGTAGGCATGAGATTACAGGCCAAGAGGAAGAGGTCGGGGCTGTGGGCAGTATATTTGACAGGCTTATACACTGCAAGCCTTGTTCCGGCCCCTTACAAAGCACCTCTTTAGGATGAAAACAACATGTTCTTTGTAAATAAAGTTCATGCATTTAAGTAATGAAGTCATTTTCCAGCACTGCAGTGAAAGATATTCTTCTCCTAAGTCCTCTGGGTGAGGACTGTTAGGAGGAAGAAGGGTAGCCATTAAGTCTCAAGAGAAGATATTTGCACAAAGAGTGCAGAAGCCTATCCCTAAAAACTGAGAAACCTTGTTCAAGAAAGTGAGTGTCCTTCTGCTTCGCATCTGAAATCATCTACCTCTAGTCCCTGCCTCCAGGATCCCTTTTCCACCTACTGTCCTGCAAACTGGGGGTGGGGGTGGGGGGACATAACAGATCTATATAAATATAGATAAGACATCCCAGGCACCTTGGATAAATAAATAAGAGATGGGAGGAAGCAATCACAAAAAGCTGAATATTCATCTGGGTTCCTTGGAGGGGCTCCAAACTGAGAGGGGAGGGAAGGCCTCAAGGGAAAGCCCGACCTCAGTGTGTGAAAGGCCAAGTTGGAAGGGGAGGGCCTGGAAGTAAAAGGTAAAAAGGGAGTGGTGAAAATGGGTGTGGGACGGGAGCCAGGACAGCGCAGCCCTCAGTCAGACCGCCGCCCGGGGACAGGAGGTGGCCGGCGCTGGCGGGGCTCGCCCAACTCAGTCTGCCTTTTGATGCTCAGCTTTTGAGTTTCATGCATCTGTATGTTCTTCAGCCAGAACCTCTGGGAAGAGAGAGAGAGGCAAACCGTGGGGAAAGAGAGGAGAGAGGAGGGAGGGAGGGAGGGAAGGAGGAGGGAGAGAAGGAGGGAGGGGAGAGAGGAAGAGAAACTCACAAGCTTACTCTGCTTACTCTCTCACTCCCCCCACCCTTTTTTTTCCCTAAGTTGGTCCTTGGGCTGCCTTGCCTTGAGTTCCCACATCTGGATACTGCAAAGGCAGAGAAGGTAAAGTAAGGGAGGCATCTTCGCACCACGGAGGGTCCCATCGAGGATAGGTGCCGAGCCCCTGAAAGCCCTGCTGGATGTCAGCGGACTGATGGCTTTGAGCTCAGCCTGGTGCTTAGTCCTGCCTCTGGGGCTCCTCTGGGGCGCTGCCGGCTCCCCCGCGGCTCAAGGGGACGACAAAGCTTTTCCGTTTGACACTGAAGAGAGCTCAGCAGTTGGCAGACAAGACCCGCCTGAGACCAGCGAGCCCCGCGTGGTTCCCCGAAGGCTGCCGCCTACTGCAGAGGTACGGTGTTCCTGCCATTGTCACCCTGCTGGGGCACCTGCGCCCCGCGGGCTGTGTGCGCCGCACTCCTGTCCCTCTCCCCTCTCCTCTTCTTCCCTCCCCTAATCTGCCTTGAGTTGCACCTGGATCAGGTCAGTTCAGAAACTTGAAATAGTTTTACTTTGTAAGTTGGATATAGACGCTATGAGTTGAGAGTTAAGGCTTCGGAACGTGTCACCTTTCAAACGGGCAAAAGTGCGTATGTCCTGTGTACTCTGAGTCAGCCTGCTCGACTATCACCGGAGGCTGCAGTGGCACCTCTAGGTCTTTCTGCTCCTTGGATGCTCCAGGAGAGCCATTTTTGTCAAGCCCCAGCACTTAAAGCCGGTGCCCTGTCACTGGCTTCCTGCTCAACTGTGATGTCAGGGTAGTTGGAACAATAAAGCAGGACCAATCCTTCCGTCACAAAGTAAACAAAAGAACCCCTGCAGTGGGGGAGAGTGAGAGGGTGCCTGTGGGTGACGGGGCGCTAAAGAGGCTGTTAGGAAACTGCAGAGCAGATGCCTTAAGTAGACCTGAGCCATTATATTCCCAGAAACAGGACTTACACAGAAAATTGGGCCCTATCCCAAAAGATATGCTGTTGATGATATGTTTATTTAGAGTTGTTGTTTACTGTAATAGCTTATGAAAGCTTTTATATTGAAAGCGTACGCAAGGTGTAGAAATTGGGTAAAAAGATGAACCCGGAATAAGTGATTTAAGAGCCTCTGAGGCAAAACGGACAACAAACAGCACCTCTAGGGCGTGGGAGATGCTCAGTAGGAGGAAAATGAAGTCACCTAAGTTCATGGGAAAGGAAGGAGCAATTGATCTAACACACCCCCCCCCCCATAGGGATCGTTACAGGGACAGTAGAACCAAAGCTGTTATGTGTGGATTGACACCATTTCCAACAACATGGAAGTCTGGATTATTACTATTAATTCTACTAATTGTTAGTATAACTATAGTTATTAATTATTACTGGTAAATTACTTCTCCAGGAGTGAGCTCTACCCACACCCAAAAAAGAGGAGATGTGGGTAGGTCCAGAGCACAGCAACCTCCCACTGAAGTGCAAAGCACAACCTCCATGAGTAAGGGGGCAGGGCTTCCGGTCACCTTAGCACTCAGACATGGCCCAGCCAGAGGCTCCTGGAAAGTCCTGAGAAGGTATCACCTCTCTTTAGCCTTGGAATGCACCCTGGGAGGCATTGTCTCCACCTGTAGCTTTGAGCATAAAATGTCCCTGAATGCAATGCTTGACTTAAGAGTAGAGAGTTGCCAGAAACAATACAAGCTGCTCAATTAAATTTAAATTTCAGATAAACAACAAATAGACTTTTTATGTTACAACTATTGCATGGGACATATTTAAACTAAAAATTATTCATGGCATATCCGAAATTCAAATTTATCTGAGCATCCTGTATTGTCGTCTGCTAATTCTAAAGAGACAGACAGGCATAACTTTTTGTAACTTTCTTCCCATAAAACATAACAATAATTATTAGGGAATGTTGAATTTATTAAGACCCTGAGCAATTTCTTATGTATCTGTATGTTCAGTGAAATGATAGGGAGATGGCACACTGGAGAATTTACTGGTAGATTTTTCAGTCTAATGATCCCAAGTTCAAATTTCATCTTATCTGCTCCTTATGTCAGGCAAATTATAGATGCACGAGTTACAGATTAAAAAAGATGAGGAGTTATTGATGTCTACTTCACATTTCATACAGTTATTGTGATGAAATTAGCTAAAATATAGAGTGCTTAACACAGTGCCTGACATAGTATAAATGCTTTATAAATCCTAAGTGTCATTGTTATTATAAAATACATGGATGATTGGATAAAAAGAAACACTTATCTGGGAATATTTCTCAGAACTTAATTTTTTCCATGCTGTTTTACTTAATACTGCTTATCTCAGTCTATGTTCTTCCAGCCAGGAAGAATGCCCTATGGTGAGTTAAATTTGTAATACTGTCAGAGTCTTATAGGTTCAGAAAACCAGTTGAGGCCTTTCATTTAGGGAAACAGAAAGATACTATTAATCATTCCAGGAAGGTCAAAGTATATGATGTAGAATGGGTTGGACTGGGTAATTATGTTCCCACTGCATAGTTTCACACGATGCCTCCAGTTAGGCTGCAGTCCCACAGGATCCCGGAGCCCCACCGTTGGGTTTCCCATGCTCTTTATAGCCAGTGTGGGGACCTTAAACCAAATATATTCCGGAGATTTAACAACATGGTACAAGCATCCTACTGAGTGGGTTCAGGAGATTGTATTTATATCTATAGAGGAGAAGAACACAATACATTATCTGTGAGATGTTGGAGATGTGAATGGAAGGACATTCTAAAAATACATTCATTTTATTTGAATGGTTATTCCTCAATTCCCCTTCAAAGGGAAGGAAGAAGAGTACTAAAACAAACATGCAGCATTGGGAGGCACTTGGAGAAGGCCTTCTTAAATCCCCCAAGCTCCTCGATAGGAGAGCTTGTGTCCTCTCCACCCCTAGGTCCTCAGCCTGTGACGTGGACTTCAGCACACTGTGGTGCAGTGACAATTAGGGGAACAAACACAGGAAATACGCATTGAATGGAAGGATGAAGAACACTGTCTGTGCAAGGAGAAAGTCCCCTCCTTTCCTTCCAGAACAAGTCCCAGCTCCACCCCCCACCCCCTCCAGATGCAAAGAATTTAAAAAGAAGAGCATCCATGGGTAACTCTGTGCTCATTGGGATGATGTTCTCACCTTCTGCTTTTTTACAAGCAATTCGTTGAGTCCATTATTTGCTGAGTTTATGGTGAGAATAGTGATTCTTAGGCGGTAGAGGTGGGCAAAGGAGAAACTAGGCAGTTTCAAAAGTATATTCAGTGTTCTGATATTTCACATTTAAGAAAATAAAGTCTTTATTGTGTCATAATCACTATAGCAACTAAAACTAGGCAAAAATCTTCTTGACCACATGGATGTGTGAAAGAACTAGAACGTTGGAGATGGAAACAGTCCCCAAGGAGAGGCTGTCAGAGTGTTCTTGGAAGGAGTGACATTCTGTCTATCAAAACGGAGCAGGACCTAGAAATAAGGTCAAGAACACTAGGCTGGAGATCCACTGTGTGGCTGCAAAGAAGCCACACAGAGACTCAGAAGGAGAGCGTGGGGACTCTGCTGGAAGGGCAAGGTGGGAGACAGGCGGTGGAGGGCCGAAGTGCTATTACTACCTTTGGTAGATAATTGAGAAAATAAGGGATGTAATTGACAAAATGAGCAAACTTCCCCAAGATGAGAAAACTGGAATTTATCTCTTGGTAATCTGATGGGTGTTGTTGTTGTTGTTGGCTTCCATCCAAGAAAAATCTATTACCCTGTGAGCTAAATGTGCCAATGTACTCCACACTGGACAAACTTACCTACTAAATAAAAATGAAGACTATGAACTAGACTAGTTCGGAGGGACTTTTCTTCTGGACTCTTTCCGTGGTCGATATGTGAGTCCAATGCTCCAGCACAAACATGCCCAGCCTCTAAAAGGTTGCAGAGTGTTTACTGAAAGCCAGTTTAGATCTCCTTCACTCTCTCCTTTCCTTTTCTTTATCCTGGCCCCTTACTTTGAAAAAGGCCATATAGAGTCATACTAAGACCTCCAGTCACTGGTCTGGGCCATCATTTTATACTGCTATTCAACTGAGCAATTAGGTAATTTGAACCTCTGCATGCAATCATTACTTTATACACTTAAAACTCGCCCAAAACGAGCAGGTTTTGACCCTTACCACATACAGAGCAATAAAGTAGGTGCCAGGAGGGACAGAAAGCAGGCAGAGTCACATCCCTACACTCAAGGAGTAAGCATTCTAAGAAAGAAAAATATATACATAGCCACTATATAAAGCAGATGAGTCAATATTCTGTAAGAGAGGCTACAACGTAAGTGCCACGAAGGTAACGTGGAAAAGTATTACTCCTGAGCCACACCAGTAGGTACAATCACCTACTCACCAGACAACCAAGGAAGCTTCCTGGAAACATTATCTTAGAGGGATCAGAATATTGTCATGGCAGTGGTAATAATAATAGCATGGCTTATAGCTAACACTCATTGAGTATTTACCATGTACCAGACACCAGTCTAAGCATTTTCCACAAGTTATTTCCTTTAACCCTTCTGACAACTCAATGGGACTGATACAGTTATTTTCTCATTTTGCAAACATGGAAACTGAGGCACAGAACATTTGCCCTGGCACCCTACATGGTGAGTAACACAACTACAAAAGAGTTTATGAAACTAATTTTGACTGTGTAGGAGTATCTACGAAAAGGTAGTTAGGTAAACAGAACTCTCTACAGGCATAATTTCAATAAAAGTTTTAGGAATTTCTTAATATGAAGATATATAAAATGATATTCAAAGAGCATTTATGTCGTGCTCACTGGATGAGTAGCATTTAATTAGCATAAAATTTTAGGATGACCAAATAATTGAGATAACTTCCCGTCCTGCCCTGTCTATTAACTACTTGTTCAACTACTGCGCAAGTAGAAAAGGAAACAACACTTATAGACTTCTACTATATCCCATGGACCTACATGCATTATATTAATTAATACTCACCATGAAAATTATATCCATTTCACAGATGAGCAAATTGACAGAGATGATCTACAGCATGGATTACTGGTCTAGTCTGAAAGAGATTTATTTTAACACAGGCGTTATTGCTATGAGGTTTCTGAATTCCATTCTCTTTCCCCAGCCTATCACTGGGTTTCCCTGATCTCTTCTTTTTTCTTTAACTATAGAATTTTTTTCTATCTTGTTTTCCTTTTATAAGCATGTTCTAGTATGTTTCCCAGCATGATACTACAGTCTACATTAGAAGCTCAGAATTCAAAACAAAAACACCTACAGCAATACATACATGGACTATCTTACAGAATTTACTATAAAATTCCTAGAAATTAAAGAATAGCTTTTGCTATTTCCTGGGTCCTCTGATTTAACACACACACACAAAAGGGGTTTTTTAGTTGTCATAAGTACATATAACATAAAATTTACCATTTTAACCATTTTCAGTGACATTAGGTACATTTGCATGTTATGCAACCGCCATCCATCTTCAAAATCTTTTCATCCTTCCAAACTGAAACTCGGTCCCCATTAAACAATAACTTTGTATAAACTCTTTCCCCCAGGCCCTGGCAACCACTATTCCACTTTCTATCTCTATGAATCTGACTACTCTAGGGACCTCGTATAAGTGGAATCTGCAATATTTGTCCTGTGCCAATATTTGTCCTTTGTTTGCTTCATTTCACCTCGTATTGCCTTCAAGGCTCATCCATGTTTTAGCATGTGTCCAAACGTTTCTTTGTTAGACGGAATAATATTTAATTGTCAGTATAAATCATATTTTGTTTATCTCTGTACCTGCCAGTGGACATTTGGGTTGTTTCTACCTTTTGGCTATGCGAACAGTGCTGCTCTAACATTAATTAGTGCACACGTGTAAGTTTGAGTCCCAGGGTAAGTCCTTTAGGGTGTACACCCAGAGGTGGAATTGCTGATCATATGGCACAGAGAGAGTTAGAAAACTCAGATTCTTGTAGAGGCCAAACAAAACACATCCCATGAGTGATGGAGCCAAAACAACAGGAGAGGAAGGGGTGCCTCTTCCAGAGGGGCAGTGACCTCTCCATGTTGCCAGCTCTTCCATTTTTTTTTTTTTTTTTCAAGAAAAGACAGAATCTAGATTCTTAAGGGAAATTGTTGACTCAATTTTTAAAAAATGCTCTGTGGGAAGTACATCTGATGGCCCAATTCAGCCTGAGGCTTGTTTATTTGCAGTCTTGAATTAAAACGTTTGAAACTCACCTTTCATCAAAGGCACAATGTGGGCATGTAGCCAGATGAATGTGCTATGAACCCAGCTCCACTACTTTCTAGCTGTTTGACTTTGGGCAAATTTGTTCATCTTTCAGAGGCTGCATTTGTTTGATTGCAAAATGAACAGGAATGTATTTGCCTTGCAAGATTGTTGTGAAATTTAAGTGAAATAACACGTATGTAAGCTGCCTAACTCCAAGTCTGCCCTCAGTTCTTTCCCCTTTCTGTTATTCTCACCTCACCTATCTCTTTCTTTTACTTTGTTTTTGTTGCTCTGCAAGTTAAGATTTTTAGTATCAGTCTATTTTTATTTATTCTGTAAATTAATTCCCTTCCATTTTGTTTTTGCTTGGAAATTTGTGGATTATCCAACATTGCAGAAGAAAGAGACTGTAGTTTAGTTTTTATAATCATTGTATCCCTAATGGTTCTTCAAACATAGCCTTCCGCAGCAATAAGGTGAGCTGAGCAGTTAAAAGAAATGAGTTTTTCTAAATCCTCAAAAATCAAAAAACAAACAAACAAAAATAAAAACAAACAAACAAAAACTATCTTTGATATGACGAAGAATATAACTTTTAAGTTCTCGAATCCGACTCATCCCAGATTTGTTTCTTGGAGAATATGATGCCAAAACCACTTCTCTCCTTTAGGGTTTTTTCTTGCTCAAAGTAATTATATAAATATAATGATAGATGTAATTTTGAGACATTTGATCAATTAGAAACCATTAAAATCAGATTGCCAATACATGCTTTGAGTTCCAAAACTTAGCATTTGCAAACAACTACTTACTTGTTTTCTAGAACAAGTAAATCTGCAAGTTCATCATGATACATGACCGCATAGAAGAATAGTTATGTATCTACTCCAGCATTTGCCAAAGAAGAGCAGCAATTTTTTCAACGGTTTCTCTTTTTGCTCCTAGTGTGGTAAGGTTAAATTCTGGGAAATGGTTTACTAAAGGGAAGTTTAACCACAGATGTTTGTAATTCCAACTTAAGTTTCCCATCAAAGTCTTAATGAAATTCAGCTGCCAGCGGTTCGGCTCTGCATCGGAGTCTTTTTATCATGAGAAACTCGGGGAAAACGGCATTCCAAGCCTGAATGGTAGTGGGAAAATGTTCATATACAAACCCAAATCCTCTGCATAAAGAAAAAAGTGCATAAATAAACAAATTCTGTTTAAAAAACAAAAGGAGAGAGGGATGGTTAGATGTACTTTGAGTAATATGCAATATGACCCTTTTTTCACTTCCAGGCCTTTCTTAGTTTGTGTAACATATTTGGGTGGAAGCTAGCGAGCCAGTGTTTACCTAAGTGCAGTCAAGGATCTCCATTTATGACCGCCTGAGAACTGATGGTTGGAGAAATCCCGTAACAATAACAGCTGCACTAGCCCAAGACTTTTGCAGCCTAGACCAGTAATCCATGCTGTATACCACAGTTAAAAAGCCCCCTGAGCATAGTGCAGATTTTGTGTATTAATATTTATTTTGAAATTATGCCCTCCAATAGATGCAGTGGCATGATTACTTTAACGGAAATCAGGGAGTCCAAAGATCAAAGGCATTCTTACTAAAACTCACTTCAAACGTGACTGTTACATGCAATACTGCTGCCTATTTACAAAGTGAACTGCAGCATGACATACTGAATGAAGCAGCCCTGTAAAGCCACATATCGGTCCCCAAAAATGCACAATATAAACAGCAGCTGAAGGCAACAGAAATGTCTAGTGAGCCTCATACACTGGGATGCTAGGGCTGCAGAACCATCTAGAATCACAACGAGAGCCAAAGCACATATCCAGTGTCTTAGACTTAAAATTGTGTCTGGCTCCTTCTTTCAAAGCAGAGTTATTCCACACTGCCTTCCAAGCTTCACAGCCACTTGTGCATGATTCCCCTAGGCTAACAGTGATATAACTTGACAAGCTAAGAGTGCCCTAAGTGTAACCTTCCTTCCTGCTGATATGACATGAGTCCTCGGAGCATCAGAGTGGTTTGGTCATCTGTGATTCTGTCAATCCTCAGACCACAGGTGAGGGGCGAAATGCCTGTTATTTGAAGATCGAACAGAGTCTGAATGCCTGGAAACGGACCGGTGTTTCTCTGTGGTGCACGATGAACTGCCTCCTTCTGTTTTGTTCCCTTGGAATTGCTCTGTCAAGATCAATGCCAGTAGAAACCCTGAAGTTCCATTCATAAGAGACAAGCCCTGAAGCTTCTGCTGCCTCACAGAATTCAGCATAAAGGGGACCTATTTGAATGCAGAGCCAGTGGGTGGTTATTATTGGATGTATAGCTCTATTGTGCTCTGCAGTTTAGAGATTCCATCCCCTCCTTTTGTAGGTGAGGAAACTGAGTCTCAGGAGGGAGTTGGGGTCCTTCACTCAAGGACTCAAAGCTCATTAGCAGCAGTGCCAGGAACTTCCAGCCTGATGTTCTTCCAAATTGTTTCAATGAACAATTCTTAGCTTTAGAACTGGAGATAATTAAGGGAAAATATATATTTGTTTAAAGAGAAAAATTGTCTACATCTAATAATCTACGTTATTCACTTTACTCTTTATTGTTTCTACTTGTCCCTAAGTTGATTCGTCGGTAGCAGAGTCTCACAGAATGGAGTGAAACGGGACAAGCACTGCGCCGTGAGTCTGGAACTGACTAGTCTGGCTCTTGGCCATGCCACTACCAACCAGATCACCTTGACTGGTGAAGGGAACCTCGGCAAGTCCCTTCACCTCCCAGGGCCTCAAATTCTACAGATTAAAAACAACAAAGCAAAACAAAGGTTACTACTACCAACCAAATTCTATAATTTAATAAATAAATCAAAATGTATACTAATTAAGGGGAAGCCGGCTTAAGGAGCAGAATCACTCAGAGTCACAGCTGCTATTCTAGTTAGAACCTGGAGATTTGGGAGTACAGAGCCTGAGGGAAACACCGACTGATCTGGAGGGGCCATGGGGTGTGGCTGCTTTAGTGGAATCCTGTTTCCTGCCCCTTCACATCCCCAGGTGCAGGGCTGAGGATGCTTGCAGGCCAGAGCACTGGCCCGGCCATAGACATGAGCCTTTCCAAGGTGACACACCAAGAGGCATCCCAGAGGGCATTAGCTGCAGACGCCTGAAGGTGTCCAATGAGTGTCAATACTCTCCCACACCAGGGTTCCTAGGTGCTGTCACCTGCCCTATCCAGACCATTCAGGATGACTCTGAACACGAAGCTCCACAAAGAGAAACAGGAAGGATGGCAATGGAAGAGGTAAGGGACATGGAGAACTACTGAAGGAAGGCTCATGTCATGTGTCTCATAGGAGTTAAGTGGCATATGACAGAAGGTCAAGAGAGGAGAATGTGTTTTCATGCAGTGCAGAAGGAAGAGAAGGCTGGTGACGGACTATTGATTCATGATATACATCCACTAAAATCGTGGCATTGTAGCATTCACAGTACGGCTGTCCACTGAGCCTTCATGCTCTAGACTGGACAGAAAGCAACATTTGGAAGCAAATATTTTCAGGAATGTTTCTGGATGTCAAAATGGTCACAGAATGAGGGAACCTGTTGTGTGAATGCCCCAATTGCTACTGGCTGTGGGGAAGAGGAGTCTAAAGTGCAGTGGCTCAAAGTGTGGCCCAGGATGGTGGCATCAGCAGCACAGGGCACAGGCTGGGGATGCAGCCTCTCGGCTCCCACTCCCAAATCAGAACCTGCATTTTTACCAGATCCCCAGGTCTTTCATATGCACACTGAAGTATGAGAAGCGTGAGCCTCTAAAATGCAGCTGGGTTTGAATTTTAATGGATTTATAGGAAATTAAGAATACAGGAAAGGGAAGCTGTTTTGATATACTGTGATTATAGGAAGGCCTAAAATATAAAACCAAATCAAGGCTGTGTGAGGCTAGTGAGGGACTCACAGGCGCACCCAGGTACTAAGTACTAGCCTCTGGCCTGAAAAGTTATACTTTAGAATTAAAAAAAAAAAGCTTCAGAGCAAACTGTTGCTTCAATATATCTGAAGAATCTGCAAAGGTTGTATCACTTACTGGCCTACACACAGTAAGTACTCAGAAGTGGTTTTAAGGATAACATGAAATGATAGGGAAGATTTCCTACTCCTACCTACTTCCCAGCACCCCCAGACTAAAATACAACCTCTGGAGATCATGTGTCCTTGAGGAGAGGGGAGGAGAGGCAGGGGAAGAGTTCATTTGTGGAATCTGCTTGAAAATAGGGTGTTGCTCAGACTCTTCAGGAAATAGTGGGATTGTAATGTTTTTCTTGTCAACAAGGGAGGTTTCCTGATTCAGGTTAATGTGTCTTCAGGGAGTGAGGAGTATGGTCTGTGGTCCTAGACTAGAAGGATAATGTTAGAAGATAAGGAGCAGCTAGTTTCTCACAATGGAAATTGCCCAGGCTAGTCCTCAAGCTGGTACTTTTCTAGAGGAATTGAGATCTGCAGGAAAGTGCTCTGAAGTCAGGGTCTGGGCCTCCCCAGGCATCAGAGGAGGCCTGGCGTTCTCCTGGCAGACTCCAGGTCTCTTTGACACAGCCTCAGCCCTGAGAGGGCCCCTGGCTATTTTATAACAGACTCGAAGAACAGCAGAATCTCTGAACCCATTCAGAATCTCCAACTGGCTGATTTTGAAGATCCTTTGAACTTTAATACCTAAATCCTTGATTAGCACTTGCTGTGTCCAAGGCATTGTTCTAAGCACTTTATTACTAGTTCATTTATTCCTCATAACATAATAAGAAAGACACTACTATTAGCACCATTTTACAAATGAGAAAACTGAGTTATATATAAATTGAGCAACTTATCTAACCAAGGTCACAGTTTAGGAAATCTGGCTTCAGGATCTTAAGCTTTGTCCTATAAAGACTCTCTAACGGCTGTGTTTTTTAAATCTCAGGTTGTCTTAGACTCCCTCAGCTAACAAGACTCCTCACCCAGGAATGCCAGTGGTCTCAGTAGTTCAGGAGTCTATGAAGAACATTTAAATTAGTGCTAAGCATTAGTCATTTCAGTGGAATCCTGAGTTTACTTTAGGGACCTACTACTTAAAAGAACTTGAGAGAAGGATAAGAAAAGAACTTGAAAGGGAGTAAAAGCAGCACCTCGGAGGAATGATTAGACAGAGTATGTCAATCATAGAAAAAGTGAGTGAAAGTTTAGAAACAGTATTTTTAAAGTTTTTTTCCATAAAGGACAATATTTTTTAAAAAAGGAAGTTTAGCAACAGAAAGGATTTATCAAACCTAAAAGAAACACAAGTTGTTAACTCCTTTCTTAGAAATTTTTAAGCACCGTATGAAATGATGTGTCTGAAATAAGTGAGCGGTTGGTTCGTTGCACGATGACTAAGAGCTGAGTGCCAGAGGCCCCACCCAAGGCAGCCTCGATTGCACGTGGCTCAGACCCAGGTAGTCTCTGCCCTCCTGGACTAGGAGACCAGCTGTGGGAGCGGCAAAGGCCATTGTTAACTTGGGAGGGGGAATGTATTACAGTGGCGGTTCCCCCAAATTCTCATGCCCAACAATCTACTATTTCTTCTACTCCTCTAGCCTTATGTTTTGAAGTATTTTGCCTAACGTATTAGTTTGCTAGGGCTGCCATAATAAAATAACAGGCTTAAACAACAGGTTTATATTCTCACAGTTCTGGAGACTAGAAATCCAAGACCAAGGAGCTCTCAGGGTGGGTTTCTGGCGATTGCTGTCCTCCTGACTTGCAGATAGCTGTCTTCTCTCCGAGGCCTCACGGGGCCTTTCTTCTGTGCGTGTGCAGAGAGGGAAAGATATCTCTGGTGTCTCTTCCTCTGTTATGAAGATACTAGTTCTATCAGAATAAGGTCTTACCCTTATGACCTCACTTAACCCATATTCTCTCTTTATAGGCCCTATCTCGTATATTGGGCATTAGACCTTCAACATAGGAAATGGGGGTCAGAGGAGGTGCGTAATTGAGTCCATGCCTACTAAGTAAATTATGCCAATCAATAACTCATTTTTTTAATGAGGCAAAGTAATTTATAACTGCAAAAGAGAGCTTCTGGTAAAATAAGATAATCAGTGTTTTCATTCTGTATTAACTTCAGACAAAAAGCAAAGGCAAACAAAATTTAGCATTTCATCTAAAGATGAAAATTTAGTATTTCATCTTAGTTGTACATTTTCAAAGGGTGTGTCACAATTGTCATTAGATATTTTAAAATATGAAAAATAGTATGTTGGGCCCTAAATTGTCACTTCATATTCCTGAGGTGACTTGATTAATCAGCATTAATATATTCTCTTATTTTAAAAAGTTACCCCTTCCCTTTTTTAAAGCAAGTGCCATGTACTCTACAAAGGTGAATAAACATGATCAAAGAGATAAAACAAGTGCATTGATAGTGTAATCCAACTAAATTAGTGTGTTACTAGAAAATGTTTAGAGGATATGGAAGGAAGGTCCACTCCTGGTGGGAAGTTCACAGGCGACTCATGGGAGAGGTGGCATTTCAGCTGAATCTTTAGAATGAGGAAAATTTAAGCTGAGCAGACTGGATTAGTACATACAAAAGACACAGGCTTTCTTCTAGAGAGGCACATAGTCTCAGCGGGACTGAACAGCAGGGAGCCATGGAAGATTTCAGAGCAGAAAAGAAACTCATGAGAATTGCATTTCATCAACGTTAATCTGGGAACAGGCTGTCGGATGGATTGGGCAGCAGGCAGCAGAGAGCGTGGCATCGGGGTAACCTGTGCCGTGCTCCGGAAAGGAAGAAGCGGAACCTGGAGTCATTGCAGAGATTCTATCCAAACAAACCACTGGCCATGTATTTGGAGAGCAAAAATGATGGAGAAGTTCAGGTGTTTATAGAAATATATTATATCATGGAGCAAAACAATCTCTTCAGAGAAATTTTAACATAAGTCCTACTAAATCACTGGCTTTCAAGCTAAGATTTCATGGAAATGACTCAGGTATAACTTTGGGTGGGAAGGCTGAGCACTAGGAAGTTGGGGTTCTGCTTCCTTCAATCAAAGGATCTTTTAAAATCTGTTTTATAGATGAGTTCCATATATGGTTTCACTGGGGTGGGGTGGTAGGGAGGAAAATTTCTCTGTTCTAAAATGTTCAAAAGTTATTATGCTGGGAGATCTCAAGCTGATATTCTAAGTCAAGACAGTTCTTCAAAATCTTTTCATATTGACAGTACTCAAAATCTTGTGCAAATCAGTGCCTGCCAGGCCATTTCCCATAGTACAGGCACTGCCTCAGGCCAGGATTTGCTGCTGATAACTCAGAGCTGCCGGAGCTCAGAGCTCCTCTGTTGTGGCTGCAAATGGGAGCTAGCAATCTCTAAACAATTGTTGCTCTCCGGAGAGGTATTTTTATGCTTCCTGTTCCCTGTCTGAGGATATTTTGGGCCCTTTCTTAGGAAATTAGGAGATTCTATTTTTGTCTTAGTTATTACCTGGGAGGGCTGAGCAAAACAATAAAGGAATTTTGGAAAAAGGATAGGGTGGTAGTGAGTAGACCAGACAACTGGTGTCTTTTGATCCTCATAGGGAGTGGTCGGATGTTTGCTTAGCTCTTACTTTTCTAAACCATTAGTTCGCCACCCAGAACAGCATCTTATCCTAAGACCTAAACCACAGTTTTTTACCTGCAAAACAGGGTTGTTCCTAGTCTCTTTCCCCTCCATCAACACAGTGTTATACCTATCTGTGGTCCTTTATCTCCAGAAGTCAAAATGCTTCCACTATAAATGCTATGTCTATTAAAAGGGAGAAAATAAATATTAAAACAGTTATTTTATCTTTTTTTTTCATTTGAGTAAAAAAGTAACACCTTGAGCATTTCATAGTGTCGTGAAGGCAAGCTGCAGCTTGTTTTATTTTGCTTTATGACATATATGCAGAACACCAGGGGAGAACTGATCTTTTGATGGATTAGGAAAGCTTTCTTTATGTCTTAACCCATAGATTGAAGTATTTAGCATTTGAAAAGCTATTGATTTTGGACAAATGTTATTCACAACTGCCAAGTATTGGAATTTGCATTAGCTACTAACTCAGTTGAAAAATAATGTTAATACTTATAGAGTTCCCATGGATTATAAGGTATATTTCTACATGTTTCCACCTTCATTCCTCACAATCATCTTACAAACCAGGTGGTTATTAATCTAATTCATGAAACCATGGAGCTGTTAAGTCATATGCCCGTACTCTCACGGCATGTAACCTTTTTGAGGCAGCAGAAAATTTTATAGAATTCTAAAATGTTAGTATGGGAAGAGCCTAGAAATCATCATGCTGCTGATGTCATTGAAAGAGGACAAAACCAGAGCCAGAAGTGTAGTCACTTCCTTAAGGTTTTTAGAGCTGGAAACAGAACCAAGTTTCCTGGCACTTAGGTCGGTCCTGTCGCCTTTGTGCATCATAGCAGGGATGCAGAACAAACAATAGGGGTGGGGGCCACCTGGGGATCTGTGTGTTGGGACATCGAACAGGCTGGGCAAGACAACAGTGTATCCATGTTTACCTTCTTGTTACGTCATCTGGCACCATCTGTGCCTGAGTCCTGAGTAATCTAACTACTAACATATTAGAAGTTCTCTTGGCTTTTGGGTCATTATGTTTATCCCAATTTTGAATTTAATTTATAACCACATTATCCATGCCCTTTCTTTTATTTCAGGGATTTTTTGCTTTGGCCTCATGTGGTTATTGACCCCTTAAACTATGCTTTCGGCATATGTACTTAAAAGCTTTCAAGTGCAATAAGATTTTAGAATTTCCGGCTAGAGTTTTCTCTTGGTCATGTAAAAATAAACAACACGTACTGGATCTTAAAAGGAAGAAAGAAAAAAAAATAACCACTTCAAAAATGAACAATGATGTTTTTGTTTTAAAACAATAGGAAGAACTAATTTCAAAAATTCCTAATCACATAATGTTGGTTATTCCCCCTACACACCATCTTTTAGGTTTCCATATGACCTCAAGAAACTCTGCAATCATGTAACAAAGAAACATGAGAATTAATGAAGAATATGAAATATGTGATAGCACCAAGGTGGTCTACCCTGGCAGTCACAGCCCACTGAAACCTTCCCAACCAGCCTTATAGCCATTCTGAGTTTCAGCTTCTCCATTTTCTTTGTGGAGCTTTTTCACTGCTGATTTCAAAGCCAAGTCCACCAACTCTTCTAATGGCAAGGAAATACATTAATACTTGTTTCTCAAAGAAAATCTGCCAATTCCCAGCAAACCCACTCACATAGTTCATAAAATCCAGGGACTGCCCCATGAATAACATCTGCTTAGACGAGTCCTGAGTCTAATAAAGGGTAAGAAACAGGAAGGATTTCAGGGGGTTAGGGAAACCCCCATAGGGTGGGCAAGATAAGAAGGTCTTTGGAAGGCTGGGCAGCTCTAACCAGCTGCCACCTCAATGATTCGTTTTCAAAGTGGCGGGCACTGCCACCCTGGTCCTCTCCCCTAGTCTGATGTGAGGAGTATCCTTGGTATGGTGAGAGTAATACATATACAAGGTGATTTAAATGTCTGTAAGATCAGAGTAATAATCTCATGAGGGAAGGAGAACACTCTTTGTAAGGTGCTTAAAATCTCTGGATTTTATTAAAGGGCTGGGCTCTTTCTACTCTAAAAGAGTATTTGTGATTATTTTGGTGGATGAAGCACATTTTTCCTGTGACCTGTGTTTTTAGACCTACAATATATCAAAATGTTCAGTGGAAATAAGCATTTTGTTGGTTTTATTCTGTAGAACATTTTTGTCTGCTCTTCTAATGGTTATTTTGAAAACTAACAAGTGTTGGTTTTTTTTTAATTTTATGATATTATATCTTCATCTCAGATTATTTAAACTGTTTTGATTTTCCTTTGATTACACTCTCTTTTCTTTTAATCTGCTAACATGAACTCATGCTAATCTAGAAAATGGGCTTTCTCCTCAAAGTCAAGTCAGTATGAATTACCTATGAGGTTAGTTCAAATGATCTAAGAAATTTACAAATTTTGTACTCGCTGATGTGGCTCGGTTGATTGAGCGTCGTCCTTCAAACTGAAAGGTGTCTGGTTTGACTCCCGGTCAGGGCACAAACCTGGGACATAGGTTCTGTCCCTGGTCAGAGTGCCGTCAAAAGGCAACCAGTCAATGTTTCTCTCTCACATCAGTGTTATTCTCCCACTCTCTCTCTCTCCCTTCCCCTCTCTCTAATAAATAAATAAAGTCTTTAAAAATTTTTACAAATTTCAGAAAAAGGAAAAAAACTGAAATAGTAGTTGAAGCTTTAAATGAGGAGAGTTTTTGCTCTATATCAGCTGTTCAAGAACTGGGCTATTGACAATAGACTATTGAAAAAACCAAGCACCAGGTTCTTGCTTTAATTCTTGGCAGGTGCTAAGTCAATTTACTCAATTTTGTAGCCACTCAGAGAGCCACAAAACTAAGTATTTCCACTAAATGGTAAACTTAATGGTAAACTAAGTATTACCATTCCTTTGCTCATCTCACTTTGGACAACATAAATTAAATAGCAGAATAAAAAAGGATAAAATAAAACTATTTTCTTTTTGTAGTTGAATGACATTCTCCCTATGTATAAATTATAATTTGGAAATTATTGTTGATTTCCAAATTCCTACATTTTAAGCTAGGGGACATTCACTTATAAATCCTGGTGACCACAAAGAACTAATGTGGCTTCTAGGCACACCTAGCTCTTATTTCAGGGATTGGGGCATATCTCCAGTATTATCTACAAAAGTACAGAAAGAGAGTGGTGGTATCTCTTCATGAGCATGCTGTTAAGTCAGAAGGTTGCTGAAGACATTAAACAAGTTTAATCGCTGATATTAAACTAATCCTTCCAAAGAAGATGCCAACAAGTAGGAAAAAAGTAGGTCCTTCTGGTGCCTTTATTGAAGGAAATTACCAGGAGAGAAGAATGCAATTAAACAATTAAAAATGCCTTTTGTTTTCCAGCCTTTCAGCTTCAGCTTTCCTCCTTCCAGAAAATCCTGCTCAAATGCCACTTCCTCCAAAGAAACATTCTTCACCCAACCATCCCCATGTTAAAAGTAACCTATTTTCCTTCTTAATCTCTTAGCATTTCTCTGTGGCTCTCTTACATTATAAAAATTAGCACTTTCTACTTCATATTACACGTGCACCTTAAATGCCCTATGAACTCCTGGAGGCCTGCAGTGTCCATAATTCATCTTCTCATTCCCCAAATTGCCTTGCCTAGTGCCTTCAGTATCAGAGGTGCTGCAAAAAAATAAGTTATGCATTCTTCAGTTACTTGTTAAATGCCTGATGTGTGCCACACCCTGAACAGAGCCCCAGGTAAACAGTGGTACATGAAACGAAGAGATAGAATGAATGTGTGACCATACCAAGTACTGAAAGCCAAAATAGTGCCGGCTGTTCTGTTTGTAGCACATACACTACATTTGGACGTAGTTTTGTCATGTAATTCTGATGAACAAATTGGCTTTCAGCTTGACATCAATAGGGAACCATGGTGTTCCTAAGCTATTCAGTCCAGGAGCTCTGCACCACAGGCCAGAATGCCTTTTAAGCTAAAAGTGTTGTCTTTCCCACTGTATATGGAAAAATTGACTGTGCACTTTCATGGAGAAGATCTAGCTAAGAAATGTTTATATTGGAACAAGCCCCATCTCTAAATCTGGGCTTGTTGCTGAATGGTATTTTGTTTCCTTGGATCAGGGAAGGGGTCTGGAAACATCTGTAATGAGAGTATTGTTTTAAAATCAGCACACTTTCCCCCCCTCAAATGACAGATAACAGAATTGCCTTAAATCAAACACTCTCAGCCTTCCCCATCCATTTCCTTTCGTAAATGTGTATTATTTTGTTGTCATTAAAGCAGCAGTGCGAAGAACAGATCCGTAGTACCCCAGGCGCTGCCCCCTCCTCTGCGGTCATTTTCCCTCACTGCGGTGTGTGCACTTGAGCTGCCTTTTGTGAACGCTCTGTAACACAAACTGTCTGGATCCCGCCGTCATTTGGGGGGAGGGGGGAGGTTTTAAAGCCACAAACAGATAACACCACATCGTGAAGTGATTCTGAAACTACCCTCCAGAATTTGTACTAAAAAGAAATTTGCAGATTATATATGACATTCATAAATGTAAAATAGAATGAAATAAAGATGTAAATTAAATAGTATTTTACCAGAATCACAACATGAAATCTTAGCAGAGGGAAGTTAGGGAGAAAAATTGCAGGAAATAATTCCAAATAACAAGCAAAGAATGGAAATTCTGTGCCAATTTTGAATATCATTCATGTTCTAAAAAGAATAGAAATAGCTTACAAACACTTCATGACGTTTTAGTTAACATTTTGTTAGTATAGATTTACCACTTGTTAGAGAAGCTTCTTTTTTTATTCTTTTTTTTTTTTTGAGAAGCTTCTTTTTTTCATTAGTTCCCCAAATTAAGGAGCTAGATGTTCAGGATGGTAACTCATTTGCTTTGCTTGCTGTAAGCAGTTGGTGTTTGATATATTTATTTATGAGCGATTTGAAAATGGCCCTGTCAACAGAGTCCCTGAATAGACTACCACTCAAATATGTTGATCTTGGTCTGAAGATTCATTTTTCTGAGACTTTTAAGTCTCAGAAGATGTAACACATAATAAAGACATAAAATATTTGTTTAATGAATTCTACTGCTCATGTTTTACAAATAAGGACACGTGGAGTAGAGTCTCATTGTCATTTGTCTTATAAAATTTGCTCATAAAATACATCCCTGGAAGTGTGCACGGTCAACACACAATCCTGTTTTAAGCCCATCACCAACCCTCTGAGGGATCTAACCTCCCTTAGTGTGGAAGGATGAAGAAATTTGTTTCATGCGTTTCATGGCTCAGTCAAAATTGGAGCAATGGTATTTTATCAGTGCATTTGTGGGTCCTCGTTTTCCTGTTAGGTGGGACCAGACATATGTCAAGTTGTCATACCTTCTGCCTAACCAGACATCTGCTTCTGATTCATAAGGGGAAACACCTGCACACTTGCTGGTGTATATTTCACAAAGGGGCATCCTTTCCAAGACTCATTGTCAGATCCCTTAGCGGAACAAAGGAGGTGTCAGGAACACAGCTGGATGCCATACAGTCAGCTTTAATAAGGGTTGCCTTCTCTAATGACTAATCGGCATTACTTCTTTGCTGTCCACTGTATCTGCCCTACATAGAAACCATTAAAAATGGAAATATCAGGTATAAATTATTATACTTAAATTAAGAATAATTGCCATATGCCAAACCAAGTAATTACTGAGGGACAATGTTTCCTGCCTTGACCGAGACACACACACAGAGCAAACCTGAACAAGGCTTAAAAGTGTTTCCTCTCCCTTTATCCACCCTCACTTTTTTTTTTTTTTTAACCCTCAATCAAGGATATGTTTATTGACTTTAGAGAGAGGAAGGGAAAGAGAGAGATACAAAGAGAAACATCAATGTGAGAGGAAAACATTGATTGGTTGCCTCATTCACACACCAAGACCAGGGAATGCACCCGCAACTTAGGTATGTGCCCTGACTAGGAATTGAACCCTCAACCTTTCAATGTACAGGGCGATGCTCTAACCACCTGAGCAATTCAGCCAGGGCAATCCATTTTCACTTCTTCACCCCATCCCACTACTCTTTCCTTATCTCAGTGTCTGAGGAGTGGTACTAAGACATTTTGTTAATCATGGTGGCACTCATCTGTAAAAACAGGGGAGATGGTACTAATAAATTGAATGATTTTGATAAATCTGATAACCATGAGAGAGTTGATTTCTATCCCAGATGTACCTGGGAAAGGCAGACGTGGACAGTGTGCTGCTTGCAGCCCAGAAGGGATGTGAGCTACAGCATAACCCTGACAATTCTCAACATCATTTTCTTCTTCATCATCATCATCAAAAAGTGTGGTTTAGTGGAAGGAGTACTAAGGGTGGCATTAATCTACTCTGTGTAAATGACTTTTGGTGAGTTCCTTACTTCTCTAAGTCTCAGTTTTCCCAAATTCGAAATGAAGGGTCAGAGGAGGTAACCACTAAGATCCTGGCCAGCACTGGAATCCTGTGATTCTGTGATGCCAAGATACATTCCATACATATTCACTAAGCACCTGCTATGCAAGGCACTGAGGATATAGGACAAATTTAGTTTCTGTTCTTTTGGAGTTAAGTCTTCAGAAGAAGAGAGGCAACAAGCCAGTAACCTCAGGGGTCATTGTGAAGCTGTGTGCCATAAAGAAATAAAGAGTTACAGCTCACTGAGGAGCTACAAATTAAAACAGATGACCCTGGCACAGACTCATCCAAAAGGAAGGGAAGAAACTAAGAGCTACAGAAGCCCTTCCAAGCCCTTCTTTTGGACTGTAATTGCACAACATTAGTTGATCCTCACAACCACTCTAGGAGATAATATAGATCACTGCTGTGTTTTTTCAGAAAGGGGAACTGAGACCTAGAGTTCAATTACCTGGGTAAGGTTGCCCAGTGGTAGAGCTGGAATTGGAATCCAAATGATCTCATGCTTCCCCCTGTTCCAGTTGTCTCCAAAGGATGTAACCCTAAGGAATGATGGCTACTGTAAGGAATAGATTGTAGTGCATCCCATCAATGCACATAGGAGATAAATCAGTGAGGTCTAGAAACCGGGGGTATATCCTGAATTCAAGCATATTTGGAGAAGTTGATTCATTCATTCAAATATTTATTGTGGCCAGATGCAGAGTTGACAAATGGGGACTTGAGTATAAACACACAGGTGTGGTTTTCTTAAAATGCCAAAGAGTAGATTTTCATTATATTCTGGCAATTTGGGCTGCAAATTCTTTTAAAAAATTATCTAAAGGTATGTGTTACTGAGGCAGGAAGGTAGAGGAGAGTATTCGTAAATTGTTAGAAGAATAAGGACAAGAATACATCTGAAAGGCAATTCTCCTGCCTATGAAATGCTCTTAATTTCCTTGACTTAACAATTAATTTACCACATTATATGCAGAAACCTATCAAAATTGATTATTTGAAAGGGAGCTTAGCTTTGGGTACTCTGTCAACTGAACAGGGGAAATATGCAATTTTTAAAAAAATTGTTACAAATTATGATAGAAGAGTCCAAATATGTGAAGTGCAATCCATCTTTAGATCCTGCAATTTTAATCCCTAGATGGATAGAATTCAATTTGTTAGCTCTTTTCAGTTCCATACAAGCTATTCCAAAAATATGTCTTGTAAGAGGCATATATATACATGCATTTTACTGACTATGGCCCCTAATGAAATCACTTAAAATTCTGTTGTCACCACCAAATTAATGTTTGGAATAATTACACTTAAAAAATTCTTTTTACTTCAACAAAGAATAGTTATTGCCCAGCTGTTGATTAAATTTATATGAAATGTAAAGTTCAGTTCAGGATGTTGGAGGAGGTAATTGGTGTGGTTATGATTTTGCCCGTTTTCAGAGGCTCGTGCCTGAGGAAAGCCTGAAGGCTCTCTAAGGAGGTGAAAACCACAAAGAAGGGTCACTGCTCTCCACCAACTAAGACAGTGAGAACTGGTGCCATAAGGAAGGTGTGATTAAAAAGAAGCAGGATGTAAATAATCCTAAACTTTAGGCCTAGTTCTAGCTGATTGAGCACAACCACACAACCACAGGAATGTCTGGTATCACCTTTAATAATTTTCTAAAAAAAATTGACTTAGCTTCTGTTTGAAGGTTTAAAACCATCCTAATGGTAAATTAACATTTTTAATGAGACTTCAAAGATTTGATAAAAGCAATTTGATTATTTGAAAGACGCCTTAGCCCAGGACTGTCTGAGAAAGAAAGTCAATCAGATGTCATTTCACATGTCCACTGGACCATATGATAGTCCCCAGGTAAGGAGCTGGCACGTCCGCTATTTCCTACCGTCACTTTAGTACCACCTCCTGCCACACCCCTGAGAATGAGGGTGTGCTGGTTATTCTGCACCTACCCAGGTCCATTCCCACTGCATTCGAACTCTGCCTGCCTGCCTACCTCCTTGCTCTGTCTCCAGAGACTGACCTATGTAGGCTGTAGCATTCGGGTTCCCTTGCTGAGCCAGAGTAGAGGAGAAGGGAGAGGCGGGCAGTCTGCCCAGTTGCCTCTCTGCCTCAGCCCTGCCTCTTGGGCAAACCTGTAACCTCCCCAAGACTGCAGCTCCCATGGCAGTCTCTTCTCCACACCTCTGTCCTCCCCCTGGGTTAGTGTAACAAGCTTTCTTTGCTCCTTGGGCCCCAGGGATGATAGGACTTTGTCCCCTTTGCCTCTCCATTCCTTGCTGCTTTAACCTGCCCACGATTCTGCAAACTATCCATTTGTTTTTTTTCTTCATTCTCTTCATTTGAGCCGTCTGAAGTGAATTCTCTTTCCTGCTGGGCCACTGACTAACTGATTGACTATGTCAATGACAACTCCTCTTTCGAAATCCATGGCTTTTTCCATTTCCTTTCTGGTGGGGAAACCCTTTCCAAAAGCGCCTGCTGCAACCAGCTGTTTCAATTCACAAATTATTTTAATCTTATGTAAGGGAATAATGGAGAAAAGACTATGCCAAAAATAATTAGCAAATTATAAGAACTAAGTCTTAAACTCCACAATTCAGCTTTGTTTGGTTTGAATCATTGCATAGTATTTCCCTGTTCCCCCATTTCAGCTGCAGGCCAGCTGGAAAGGGCAACCTTTAATCAGAGTTTGTGGGTCCCTCTGCCATGTTCTGCTAATGTAACTAGGGATGGTTGGGGCTCCCATTATACCTGTCTTGGTCCCTGAGGAGACAGGGCTTTCTGAGTTTGGACCCCAGCTCCCCTCTTAGGACAGAAATCTAGCCTGTAAACCCTCTTGCTTGGATTTTAATATTTTAGTTTCTCAGGCATCAGACAATGGGAATACTGTGAACTATTTTACCTTTACCTAAAATTAGTACATCCCAACTAGAATAAATAAGTACCCCAGACATCCTCCAGGTTGCACAGGTAGCCTGATACACGCTTTCATCGAGACAGATACAGACATGAGAAAGGCTTCCACAGGGGATGTGGTCACTGCTGGCTGTTAAAATGAAAAACAAAGGAAGAACAAATTAAGAAAGGAATGTTCTCATGCTTGTTTTTTTTAGCTGTGTGTAATGATAATAATACATAAAATGAATAACAAGGAAGTTAAGGAAATCATACACAACATCTGAATCTATTGTCAAGACCACATTAGTCACTTCCTAGACTTGGTGTTTTAGAGACCTCACCAAGTCTAGACATGGAAATCCAATATCCAGCCAACCTAAGTGGGATCTTTTGTTTTCCTTTTCTCTTCTCTTCCTTTATTTCTCTGTTGCCTTCTTTTCATAAGCATTTTGTTCCCTCCATGTAACTTAAGAAATAAAATATTGCCCATATAATTGCAGCCCATATACCCTTCTTCAATCTCATTCCCCTCTTCTGCTTTCAAATGGACTGATTTCTCAGATTCCTGTTCATTTCTTTATACTTTTTTATATGTGTGTTTCTGTATACAATGTGTTGTCTGGTATTATTTTCCATGTTTTTTAATGCAATGTAAATATTGTTTCTGTTCTGCAGCTGGCTTTTTCTCAACATATATTTAAGATTAATTCATAATTGGAGATCTTCATTTGTGAAATCTACCAAATCACTCTCCAAAGTTTATATATGATTTGCCCTAACTTGGCTCACTCTTTACAGATCCAAATCTATTTTTTCAACATATTTTCAGCATCTACTTGCTATTTGCTAATCACCGTGATAGGTGATGAGGATACAAAAACAAATAAGACATTATCCCTGTTCTCAAATTGTTCACAGTTATCTCAGAGAGTCAGGAGTGTAAATTAAAAATTGTAATAGCATGTTCCATGTGCTCTAATGAGGTGTGTGCAAAGTGCCATGTGAGCACAGAGGATGTGCAAGTGAGTCAGAGACTAAGGAAAGTATTCATGGGTGTTGGAGGGGAAAAAGACACCATAAGTCTCTATGAAGGTGTGTGCAAACTAAGGGTGGGCAAGATGATGGCATATTTGGGTGGGGGAGGAGGGAAAGGGTGGCTGGACTAATTAGAGCAGAGGCAGTAGAGGTTTACCCTAAAGAGATAGTTTGGTTGGATTATAAAAGAGGAGCCTTGTAAGTCATGCAAAGAAATTATATATAGTCATGTAGTCAATAGAAAACCAATGGGAGTTTTGAAGTGGAAAAGTAGTATAAGGATTTTTTTTTAAATATGATACTAAAGACTAGACTTGGAAGAAAGAAAGTCTGATGAGTAGAGGCAATTATAATGATCCAGAAGCAAAACACCATTATCCTGAACTCAACTGTGTATTGGGAACAAGGTGGAAGAATTATCTTAGCAAATATCTCAGAGGCAGAGGATAAATTCTATGTGGCACCAGTTTACAAAGGATCACCACAGTCTCACCTGGCTGGAGGGAGTGAGGAACACATTGTATGTAGAGAATTTAAAGGCAATAATAAAATTTACTAAACCTCAGCCTGTGTTTCATTATCACCCTGTGCCAGCAATTCTAAACAATGTCAGCGACAAAATTCTCCTCCCTGAAAAATCATTTGTTGTCTAAGTTCTAAGCAGTTGTTGTGGTTACTGTTGAGTTTCAATAATATAACAAATATGTAAGTTTCAAATGAGCACATTCCGATTACTCAACCTTTAATAAGCATTGTATTCTACACAGAAATTAATTCAATGAACTTCTAGTCCTACCGTCCCCTAACAGAGATAGAGGTATTAGTTTAGAAAGTAAATTTATAACAGCTCAGAACTACATAATATTATTTCTGACTTAAAACTCTACCATTTGAAAACCATAGATTTGAAATAAACAATGATAGCACCATATTGTGAGCACTTAAATTTTGTCATTCTATGAACACACTATTCTCTGATTTCTGCAGGGTTCACTCTTTTGGAAGTATTTTCCAAAACTACATTAATGCAAAATACATTAATAAAATTTAAAATATTAATCTATTACTTTTTCCTTTTATGTTCTATAATATCACTAACTGGGATATAATATAAGGAGAAAATAGATTGGGGGGGAAATATAGTAAGGTCAGTGTAGGACACATTCAATTCCATGTGCCTGTAAAAGTAGAGATGGACTTGTCTGCATAACAAGCACTGTGAACAAGAGTGTGGCATAAAAGAGCAAGATCAAGGATAGGGGAGAGATTTGGGAGTCCCCCAGAGTATAGGTGGAGGATGAAACCGTGGGAGAGGTCAACAGCACGAAGTGTGTACCCAAAATGTATATAGAGAAAAAAAGGGACATGGAGCTTATCTTGGAGAACACCAAAAGTGACAACTGTGGAAGAGGAATAATCCTCTCTTCCTCCTCCCACAACTCCCCCTAGGAAAAAAACAAAACTGAGAGTGATAAGCAGGAGAAGAAACCCTAAAGTGAGACTTGTCCTAAAAAACAAGAGAAGGGAGAATTTTATGGACAGACTTTCAATAATGTTAAGGACTGGAATGAAGACAAGTAGTATTAGAAAAGCCAACCCACAAAGACATCAGCCAACAGCTTGCCAGGGCACTTTCAGCAGCACGATGGAGGCAGAAGCCAGACAATAGACAGAGGTGCAGATTGGCATGCAGGGAGCACCGCCAGTGTGACTGAGTTCTTACTCAAGAGGCTTGGCTGGGCAAGAAAGGAGGAAAACAAAGGGCAGGCGGAGCTGAGGAAAGGTGTTCTTAGAATCTGAGCCCAGAGGACAAAGTCAAGGCTCATCCAACACAGGATCCAGCACCTAATTGTACTCTGCCTCTTCTCACCCCTGTGAGTGCAAAGACATGGATGGATCCGGGTCCGCAGACCACAGATGCATGTGTCCCAGGACATGGAGAGAGGTTTAGCCTTTCCTAAAATGAGAAGCACTACCTTGTCTGAGGTGGGCAGAGGACGTTAGAATGAGTCAAGGTGAATTTTGAGAAGAGAGATAGTGTGAGATCTTGTATCCAATGGCCTTTATATCCAATCTCCGGAGAATAAGTGGGTGCAGTAGAGGTTTGGGATGCATTTCTCCTTTCCTACTAATGCATAATAACATCTCTTCAGTGATGCATAAACCCTGAGGGAGAGCTTAAGGAGACAAAGAGTCATCCTGACACTCACTTTTGGCTTTGCATCTTGCATGATCCAGGATGGGGGTAGCACTGAAGTGCATGCATGTGGGTTCCACAGGACAGAAGCGGATGCATCCACTAATGGAAATGAATGGAATACCACAACCGTAGAAGCTGCCCAAGGAAGCACCACTGCCTTCCCTGGGCACACTCAAGAGAATCCATTGTCAATGGATGTACAATTAAACCTCCCAACTTCTTTTAAAAAGGAAAGGTAATTTAAGGCAGATTTTTACAAGAATATGGGCCATTTAATGATCATGATCAAATTACAATGTTTATGAAAGCACTTAGTGCCTAGTGTCTGTCAATAAATATTAGCTGTTATTATTCACCAAAACCCAGAGGAAGGTGACAGAGATGTCTGTCATCTCACAACATTGATTCCTGCTCTAAGTGGTTAAAGAGTCATATCAAAATCCCCTGAATGCCTGTGGCTCTGAAGCTGCAGCTCTTCCTTTCTTGGAAATGTGTCCAGGGCATTTGCACTAGTAAGTTAAATTAAACTGAGTCACTTTTCAGATATAAAAAAAATCTGGCAAAGGTTATGTTGTGTAACCATAGCTTGGAAGGCGAGGAGTGAAAAGAACAAGCCAGTTATGTGAGGTGATATGAGGAGGACCCGAAGCACAAAGCCAGATGTTCAAGTGAGATTTTCTTTTTTTTTTTTTTTTAGGAAAATAAGGCACCACTAAAGCCCCATTATGTTATATAAGTGGCAATCCTTACTATAAATGTTCAAGTTAAGTGTTTTAAGTAACTTTTCAAGAAGAAAGTTTTAAAATCTTTCATCAGAATTCATGAACATAATCACCCCAAATTCAATATTTCATAGGGAAAGTCTTTATGGCTTTCTGGCTCTAAACTTTCTCGTTTGATCCTTTTAGTTATACAACTAAAGATAGCTATTTATTAGCAAGTGTGGTAAGTACTTCATCACAGGCTGAGTCTGTTGGTATCTATAGTCCAAATAATCATTTGATTGAGTGCAGGATTTGAGAGCAATTGAGATCTTTGAATGAAACACTGGTTTTCATGCCTGAGGGAATATGTACAAGGTCCATTAAAAGTGCTGAATAATGTCCACATAAATACCATGTAAATGCCACGATAAATGTCTCTCTACTTTCAAAGTTAAGGGACCTAGCTTCACTGTCAGGACAGCTCTGTACTCTTCAGAACTCCCCAGGACCTGAATTATTCTCTGTTTCATTTGGTAGTTAAATTGAGAGCTGGAGTGTTTTTGCAAGATGGCCCAAGCCTGGCAGACACAAATCTGAAGCAGTAAACCCAAAGGAAGCTCCAAGAACCAACTAGGAGAAACAGGCACCATAGTTTGAGTCTAGCTGATGACCTAGCTTCACTCTGCCAATCCTAAGAAGAAATACCTTTGAACTGGATAAACCTCTGAGAAATGTTGAAACTACTTTCCTAATAAAACTATGGTGAAATCACTGTCAAACTCCAAAATTTGACTTCGCCTATTGAAATGTGGGGAATTTCAATTTCACAAACAAGAGCTTAAAAGACCCAGGGGAGGCTACATGGGAAATTCCCTCAATGTCCAAGTAAAATTAATGAAGAAGCCAACTTTTTGCTAACTAGAGCATGTTGTGTAATACATTTAACTTGTTTTGGCACTTTGAGAACAGCTTTATATGTGAACAATCAGAGCTTGTTAAGCCCCACTTCAAAAAAAATATAGAGCCAAACTTATCAATAGCTTAATTCAGGACTGCTTTCTATCCCACTCTATCTTCTATTTTTACAAACACAGAAAAAATGGTCCGTGAGATGCCTACCCATGTAATAAATGCACATGTTCTCAGAAGTCACTGTTCTCCAGCAAAGACTGACTTGATATTTTTGAGATTAAATTGAACTATGGATCCCTAGTGGAAGATTCCCAAATGCTACCTAATTCTTATGTCTGCCCACCTTTAAGCAGATGGAAGTCAACATTATGCAGGGCCCATGGACTCTGAGGAAAGGCACAAAGCTTTAGCTCCTAACTGAACATAATATTTATATTAAGGTGACTAAATTTTAAGCTGACTCACTTAATTAAACAAAAATTGGAATTCACTAAAACTAAAGCCAAAATCATTGTTTCCTAGGAACAAGAGGAAGTGGATTCATTAAATACAAATACCTGAGCTTGAAAACGAAAGCTCCTTGAATGTCTGTTGTTAAATTTGAAGAATACTAATTTGGAAAGTAGCAATAACTCAGACACAATTGAATGAATTCAGAGAGGTTTGTTTTTTTTAATGCTTTCCACATTGAGCCTCAGTAAATTAAAGCAAAAGTTGATGAATAAAAATTCTAGAAATCTAATTCAGAAAGCAAAGTGAGTCAATATTTATAAAGTGTTTGTAGATCCTTGGTTGAAAGCACAATGCAAATATCTATTCTAATTATAGGTCAATCCTATTAGAATGGGCACCAGGACTGTAGTGTGTGCTCTTTGCAATGGAATTTCATTTTAATTCATTGTTGTCTGCTGAAGCTGGAGATTAGGGTCTGGTTCTCTGGGACACGAGTACCTACTTAGA
>CM052541.1:153899449-153942551 GCA_028533065.1 Trachops cirrhosus | reverse complement strand
CACTTCTAAGAATTATTCAGGTCACCAAATGGCTTTTGTTTATGTGAATTATATCTACCTATATTTTCTGCATTTGAAATTTAAAACTGAAAATTTGTAATATCTTCCTATTAATGTATTTGAAAATAACAATAATAAATGGTGTATGTTAGTATTTTTATAAAAATAAATGTATTTTGCAGATTGAAAAATATTTAATGTCTGGTTTAATGGAAGGCAGCGGGGTCTCGTATCTGCTTCTGCATCAACCTGTGGTGACATCTCCTGCCTGGCAGCATCTGGAGAACTCCACCTTATACACATGAGGAAACTAGAGTGCAGAAGAAAATGAAACCTTAGTATTATTATAAAAGTAGTCTTCACCTCCCTGGGCATACCTTAAGAACCACAGATCTGGATAGACTATCATTTTGCACAAAGCATGTGACAAACCACACTGAGGCTAACCTGATCCCTCAGGCCTTCTTCCAACATTATGCTGGTATTGTGGCCAAGTCAGCAAGAAACATCACTTTCTGTGTGAAGGAGGCACAGCTAGTATCCAAATGTCATTCCTCATACTAACATGCAATCCATCGCCTAGATAGTAGCTTTCTTAACCACTGGCCAAAGATTAGAATGCTTTTTTCATGTTTAAGTGAGGTCAGTTTTACTTAAAAATAACTGTTCTTCTCCAACAACATACTTACTGCTTGTTGTCATTTTGTTTTCTGTTCTTTTGAAAGGCAGAGCCTTGAAGGTAAAGGGGTATTTGCAATGTCAGAGTAAAAAATTTTCAAAGCTAAAGGAAACGTGATAGGCCATCTAGTCTAGATCCTCATTTTACAGATAGAAAATAGAGACCCAAGAAAGGTCTAGTGACTTGTTCAAAGTCAACTGGCTAGAAAATTGAACAGCTAGTCCCTGCTTCTAGCACTGTCCCTGCCCATCTCCCAGGCTGTGCATCAATGCCTTTTAGGGAATTTCATTACAAACCCTTTTAGAGGAGGCAGATGAGGAAAGTCAGTGTTTGCACACTGAACATTTGCGGGTTGGGAAGATTTGGTAGCTTTACTCTTGAGGGTAACTGCCGCCCGGGGCTGCCGTGGCAGAATTAGAGCCCTGACAAGAAATCCAAAGCATCTGCTGAGCCGTAAGGGACAGAATTGGGGATTAGCTCATTTCTTGCCACTTAATAGGCATTTCAGGCACAAAAAATGCCCTGCACAGATGGGCTTCATCTGTCCAACAAGAACCCGGATAAATTTGACCCCGGTTACGACTAGCCCTGTCGGATTGCTCACAGTGTAGATTCCTGGCAGCTGGGCAAGGCTCATTTGTTTTCCCTGGGATGAGAGATTGCCACTGGCTTTCAGTTGCCTTTGGGTTTATGCTAATTGCTTTTATTTGCTCCAGACACTAATTGACTTGTTTACTCTTTGCCACTTTTTCTTTCATTTTTTTCCCCAACAAATATTTACTGACAACTGACTTACCATAAGAGACAGTATTAAGACTTATGAGGAAACGATGTTAACATCCTGTTGTTTGCACATCGTACTTTATTTTTCAGAGTTTCTAATTGATCTATCAGGCAATCTGAACTATCCCCTAAATTCTATTGTAACATAATTCTAATCAGGAGCCAAGGATGACCGATTTAGTGTGCAAAGGACATTCAACCAGGACGGCTTCTTGCCCACACTAGGACTCCTCTTTTTGACTCGTGTGTTGTACTTCATCTGAAGCTCAAGCTGTTCATATAATTGTGTGACATCTTCTCATGCATTCATTTTGTGACACTTTTGGAAAAGAACCTTTTCTCTGACACACTGGAGGAGACGTGTAATGTGGGAACAAACAGCCTTGCCTCTGGAGCCAGATTGCCTGAGTTTGAATGTCACATTTGACATCTGTCATCTGCATGACACTGGGAAATGTACTTAACCTCTCTGTGCCTCCATCTCTTCATATGTAAACTGGTGGGAAAATGTAACTTTCCTTAGAATTATTGTGAGAATTAATCTCTGTAAAATGTTTACAGTGGGGCCTCACTATTATTTTATTTTGAACCTCAACATACAACATAAAGACAAAA
Source organism: Trachops cirrhosus (assembly GCA_028533065.1). Lineage (NCBI taxonomy): Eukaryota > Metazoa > Chordata > Mammalia > Chiroptera > Phyllostomidae > Trachops > Trachops cirrhosus. The sequence continues at coordinate 153,940,474 of CM052541.1, read as the reverse complement.
GAGCTCAGAGTTCAGCCTACTACTACTTCTTGCCTTCCCCAGGCTTCCTCCACAGGGTACTGTCTGGAAAAAGTATTTCTTTTGAAGCTCTGTGCATAGGTTTTATCAAAGGAATTGCTCAAACAGGAGCGTGTCTCTTCAATGGCATTCTGATTCTAACGGTACAATTTTTCACTGAATACCCTATTCAATCTCTATCCACTCTGATGACTGTAAAGATGAAAATACTATAATACTAATGGCATTGCCTTCTGCAATCCCAGCCAGTCCAGTTGGAGAAAGCTGTCAGTGAACTAGCATCACTGCCTCTTATGTAGAAATAGCCAGAAACCAATCCATGGGCTGGACAAAGAGCTATGAGTACTTACCCACTCAAGTTGATGGCAGTAGTGGTTACAGATATTAGTGGGAGCAGATGATAACAGTACAATGTAGACAGTGGTAGGAAGGGAGCATCAGGGAGGAATTCCTGGAAGTTCTGAGACGAGGTAAAGATTTTGAATAATGAACGGGTGTCTAGGCAGAAGAATCAGCCTGTTCTGTTCTTTCTTTCTAATGACCCGCACAACAAATGGAGAAATCATACCAATAAACAAGCTTACTATTTCTTATATGTCTCTATCCAAGATACCAATCCATTAGCAGAAAATTCTTCATCTACCTTCTACTCCTTTTATGCTTTGGTATGACATTTGTTCTTCCAAGCCCATAAATCCTTAAATTGTTCCCACTGTCGTGGATAAGCACCAGGGAGATTTTATTTTATTTTTTCATTTTATATTCATTGCAAGTCAGTAAGCTGATGCTACTACAACATCCAGAGTTTGATCACTCTGGTTATCATTCTGAATTGAAATAAGTAACTCATGAGTAATCCCCTCTGCTCACGAACTCTAAAGAGAGTCCCAGGCTGCAGCGCACACACGGAAGTCCAGGATGAAGCCATGCATCATCACGCTCGCTCTGTAGCACTGACTGGGCAACATGGCTCCTTTTCGATGACCTGTACCGATGCACACCATCTCTTCTGTCAAGCCTGCCATCGTCTTTGCTAGAAGTATCACTTGGGTCACAGATTCACTGTCTATACAATTTCTTTTGTGTACTTTCCAATTTTCCTGTTTTTTGTCTCATAGAACTGCCAGCGGAACATGACAGGAGAGCACTGTGAGAAATGTCTAGATGGTTATATCGGAGATTCCATCAGGGGACCCCCGCAGCTCTGCCAGCCATGCCCCTGTCCCCTACCACAATTGGCCAAGTAAGTCCTAAAGGAAGATGGTTTCTTCTACGGCTCATCCCCCTCTTTTTTGCCCCTGTCCAGAGTTCTGAGGTTTTTTCCATAGTTAAAACTGTGTACCTCATGTTGAGATGAGACTGGAAAAAGTACTGAAAGGGTGTCTAGCCTAAATATACCTTCAGGGAAGCTCAGGCACTTGCAGTATAGGTGATGACTCTATTCTCAAAATATTAAGATGAATAATAAAGTTAATGAAATGTCCCAAGTTTTATAAGCAAAGTTAGTCTCATCTTTTCTTGATTATGCCTTGACCTAGAGAAATCACAACTGTTAGTGCCAACAGATTTATTATAACCCAGTATTTTCAGTGGGAGTGTTTCTTCTAACTCTGACAAAGCAGACATTTCTCTACACAGGCTTTTCAATAAGAATTAAAACACAGATAAACAGAATGCATGATTTAGGCTCATTACCTCATAGAAGATCTCCAAGAAAACTAATTTTCAACTCTGGCTATGTTTTGACCTGAGTGAGAAGTTAAAGAGAATAGACATGCATCTTAGTGAAAATAATGTTTTTTTCCAGGTACCTAATATATATAAATCCACTAGTCAAGTCATGACTAGCCATTATATTGGCTTTAAAATGACCAAATGTAGAATTAAAATGGTGTAGTAGTGTTTCATTTTCCAAATATTATCCAATTCTTCAGCTTTTTTAATGCCAACTCAGTATCCTACAATCAATTCAATTCTGCCACTAACTACCAGAGTTAGTGCAGACCCCAGAATTTAAGGACTCAGTCCCACTGCAGAAGCCAGCCAAAATGAGGTCCCCAGGCTTTTCTCATTTTTTCCAATTAACTACAAATTTGGGGACTCCTCAGCCCCACTTAGGTTTTGCAATTATCTAGAATAACTCACTTTCTAGAATGAAAGTGAAATGACTCACTTTCTAAATTTTCTAGAATGAACTCTGGAAAGCGAGTTTTATTATAAAGGATATAACTCAGGAACAGCCCAGTGGAAAAGGTACACAGGGTGCGGTGTGGATGAGGAGATGGGAAGGACCAGAGCTTCTGTGTGCTTGCTCTCCAGGGGCACCACCTTTTCAGCACATCAGTGTGTCACCAGCCCAGAAGCTCCCCAGACCTTGCATGAAGAGCTTTATTGAAGTTTCATTACATAGTCATGACTGATCATAGTCATTAATCATATTCATGTTTAAATGATTGGTAATTAAAATCAACCATCAGCCCCTCTCCTCTCTCCTGAAGTTGTGGAGGGATGGGGTTGAAAGTTCCAACCTCTAATAGTGTGATTGGTTCCTCTGACAGACCAGCCTCCATCCAGAAGCTAGATAGGAGCCATCAAGAGTCACTTCATTATCATAAACTCTGCTATGGTTGAAAGGAACTCATTATGAATGACAAAGACAGTCTTGAAATTCCAAAGTTTTAGGAGTTCTGGACTAGGAATCTGAGTCAAAAACCATATATATAAAATACTTCAGGTAGACAGAGGAGTGAAACTAGTTTAATAACTGTGCTCTGGCATATAATAGCTATATGATCTCAGACAAGGGCTCAATTTCCATGGGATTTGGGGTCCAGAAAACTAGATTCAGATCTTTTTCTATTCATTGATGTTTTCAGCCGCTCTCATAGAGCTGGACTAGGATAATATGTGTGGACCATTTGGATTGGTGCCTTACACGTGGAAGGTATATGGTAGGTGTTGGATTTATTAAATTCATACTTTATATTTTTTCCGACACTTATATTCTGCTTACTCTATGTCAAGCACCATTCTAAGAGTCTGGATGTAATATTTAGTTGATAGCTGTTGTAAAGATTAAATTAAAAAATGCACATAAGATAAATAAAAAAGGCCTGAATAGCTGCCACACATGGGCCTGTGCACACACACTTTCTTAACAATAGAAAAAAGAGAAGATGACAACCAAATATTCCCCTAATTTCTTGTCCTTAATTGAATATCAATATTGACAAACATTTCACCTAATAGCTTGTGGTTTGTTCAAATCCTCCGATGGCTCTGACAGCTGGTGAGGAAGTCAGACATTTTGCAGCCCCATCTTACTTTAAAAATCATTAAACTGCCTCAGCCTGTGCTTTGTGATTTTTCATGTCTGATGATATTAACAATGTGTGCAAAATTGATGGTACTGAGAGTGAGAGTGGAAAACTCCAACATTAGATGTTCTGTTATTTCCATTCAAGTGCGTCCAATTTATGAGCTCCCTTTGCCTCATCTAGATGTATTGTTTCATTGTTCACTGACATTCTGTTCTCAAACATCAGTCTTAACCACACCTAAAGACATGTTTAGCATGCCACTCTCTTACTTGATATAGTCATTTTGTTAAATATATTTACCTCCAGCTTCCCAATAACAGGTTTCCCTCATTTGCCCATGTAAACAAAGAGGCTGTATAGCATTAACTGTTCAAAACAAGTTTAGAAGCTTTGAACTGCAGTTTATTTAGAAAGAAACAGATAAATTAGAAGGGCAATCACAAATGGTAAGTGTATTGTCTGACTTTTGCACTTTTTATCCCATTTCTATGACAAGACTTTCTTATCTAAATTATTTGATGTCAATGTCTTGAGACAAGAGACTCTTGGAACCTTATTTCTATGTATTGAAAAGTTTTGTCTGCATGCAATCAACAAATATTTATCGAGCACTTAAGTGCCAGTCATGTACCAGTCACTGGTGACAGCAGTGAAGAAAACAGTCTAAAAGTCCCGCCTTTATTAAGATAGGTCAAAATACAGCAGTGCAATGAAGCTCCTAAAGCAAATGACCATTTCCCTTTTGAGCCAGATTATCCGGTATTTCAGTTGATTAAGAAGCTATTATGAAGGCTGCTAACTCATTTAAATAATTGAAGCAGAAACTTGCCAATTGGGTACAACCTTTTTGCCTTGAAAGAGGAAAGTTTCCACAGGTATCAAGGATCACCATTTCCACTATGTTCTTTCTCTGTCTGTGAGTGGATCCCAGTTCCAAAGAACAATCAAAAGTCTTAGGGAATGTGCTCTGCAGGTAGGAATGTATTCACAGACATGAAAACTGAAGTCTCCATAGTACAGATTTAAAACTGGAAAACCTGCTGGAAATTAACACAAAAACAAAAATACATCGCCCAGAAGTAAAGAACTTATGTGGGGATGTGGAGGAATTGGGAAGGGTGTGAGAGGCCTGCTTGTGTGTTGTTTTGTTTTTTGTTTTTGTTTGTAGTGGCAATAGTTCTGCTTCTTGAATCCATTGTGGTAAAAAAAAACTGGCTACAAAAATGGGGATGGGAAGGTAGTCTGCGATCATAGAACAGGACAAATTTGCCTGGATCCTACGAAGTTCTAGCCTTTGATCAGTACTTGTTATAGACTTAGTTAACTGATCTCAAATGCTAATCAAATATATTATCAAAAATCAAATACACCATTTCCTCTTTCAGATTTTTTAAAATTCATATTTCTACTTTCTATAAAAGTGAAACTGCAAATACTGTTATTTAAGCTCTGAAAGGCACCAAGTACAGAGTCTAGATTATACTTTCAAAGATCCGCTGTTGGAGCCTATAGACCCAGGATTTGGATTTCGAGTTACAATAGCCACATTGGAGAGCAAGGAAATAACGTCTGAGGGAGTTTAGCAAACAAACAGCGCTGAGTCTATTTTTCTTTAAGTTCCCTGTGGGTTTTCCAAGAGCAAAAGGCTCCCTTCCTCTTTGAAAGGCCCCATGGTTGTTATTGTGGCTGAGGAAGGTGCAGTGTTTTCACTTCCTTAGCCAAGACAGACTTTACTCTGAGGAAAATACAAACAATGAATGCCGATGAAAAACAAAAAAAGGAACCCTTGGTGTCTGGTGTTGCCTCTGAGTCTCCCACCACAGACACAAGTGTCATGCAGCTACTCCCGGGGACCATTTGCACAGAATTCATTTATTTATTTTGGGGTTGGCCAGACATCCTCCATGTCTGCTAGTAGCCATGGTAATGGTTCCAATTAAGGGAAATGTCATCTGTATGAAACAGCAGGACATTAGCTCAAGGCAGACGACTCCAGGCACCGACAGATGTTTCAGTCCTTCAAGCAGTAGGCAGGCTGCTGTGTGAAACATCTTCAAAGGAGCATGCATGAGGGTTTGTTCGTGTTCTGGACTCTTAACTGACAGTGTTTCTTTAAGTAGGTTAAGGAATAAGAACAAGCAAAATAAAGAGTAAAGACCAAAGACATGTAATTTTGTGGGAATGTTTTTAATCAAACTGTTAAGGAAAATAAATTGTGGGTATTACCTTTCACTGAGAAGCACATATTGTTTTCTGACTGATTGTATAAATATCTTCAAACAAAGCAAACACATCCATTTGCTTTCTTCCAAAAGCCCATTAGGGTAAAATTGCTGAGACATGCAGGAATGTGAGAACAGCAGATCACAGTCCATCGATTGCACAGCACCTAGGCCAAAACTAATTTAAAAGTCTTTAAAACTTTCCCACCCACCTCATATGGGTGGATTCATGTGTCAATGTAGAATTTTCCAAACATCAGGAGAATAATATTTCACTTCTCCTGCCTCAGTATTTAAGATGGTTATTTATTCTGCTGAACTAATATTTTTATTACTTTTCTGTCCTGATTTTTGTTATCTACAACAAAAAATGAAGATGGAGAATCAAGAGAGGGGTTGCATAGACTAGAATCCTTTTATTGTGGGTCCTATTGCTTGAGTACCTGCTTCATGACTTTGATCAACTAAGTCTGTCCCTCCATTCTTTATGTTTAATCTTCAAGGTACACATAAAAGAAATTAAGGTTCTGTGAAGATTGTATAGTTTAGAATTGGTTCATATCCTTGAAGAGTGGAAGAGATCTAGGGAAGAAAAAGGGTGCGGCAGACTTTCAAATTTATATACGAAAAATGATGGGAATAAGAGGAAATTCTCATATAAATCTAAAGTTGCAGGCAAAATTTGGTTGTTTTATTTGTCTTTGAAATATGTATGGTTTTCTGATATTCCCACTGCTTCAAGGAATAAAATAATAAAATGCCCCTATGAAACCTGGAAGATGATTTCACAAATGGAGTGGCATTTTCTGGCTGAGATTGTTGGTCTAAACTTTCCTGAAATCAAGAAGATTTATTTAAATAAAGCAAATGACCATGCCCATTTGCAGAAGGTCTTTTCAATGATGTATGGAATTGACTTCTAACATTCCCTTGCAATTCTAGTTTTGCAGAATCCTGCTATAGGAAAAATGGAGCTGTTCGGTGTATCTGTAAAGAAAACTATGCTGGGCCTAACTGTGAAAGGTAAGCGAATAAAATGTACTCTTTCTTTATGGGTCAGAGGAAGCCTTCTGTTGGGTGGTTTTGGCGACACTAACCTCTCTATCACTGAGAACCAATAGTACAATTAATAGAGAATGAGTCTTCCTCGGTATATAAAAAGTGAATCCAATCCTCTATTAGAGCAATACACTGAAAATACATCAAAATGCCCTGAAATAAAATGGAAGATTGAAAATATATCCTCTATCAGAACAATCCCCTGAAATATAACTCATTCTTTACACCACTTTCTCTCCTGAAAAATGAACAAATTTCGTGAGGCTTTGTGTTTTCTGAATCCCTGTTTGGTATTTACACTTCACTCTTTTTGGGGGGTTGCTCTGGTCTTTGCTCAATCAAGAAAGGCCTTGGTGGCTAAGGATCTGAGGCTTCCCACTGAATTATTTCTTGGCAAGACATTTCCCATTCCCCCTACCTGTCAGCTGCTCACAGTTTTCTATAGTAAAGTGGCTTTCACTAAAAAAGCCTCACAGAGAGGTTTTATAATTCTTAACAGAAATACCGTTACTATTGGCCTCATCATTGTGTTTAGGCAGCAAAATGATATGTGGTGCCACAATGACAGGGAGGGAAGGGCCAGGAGGGCCCAGTCAGACTTGTAGTCCAACACCAGCAGTGCAGTCTCCTCGCAACGACGCACTCCCTGCCACCCCGAGGGTGGCTTACTAGGCCTTGGGCTCAAAACGTAAGCCTTAAATTATAAGCCATCTCACTTCCAAAAAAGAAAAATAAAACACCTTCCACCCCTCAAAAATTAGTTCTGCAACTCTCAATAAAAAGCCATAATGTCTATGGTACAGAGAAAATCTCTGTACTCTGAGGTCATTGCTGTTATGATTATTAAATGTTCAAAATGTGAATAATTCTTTCCCTGAAGAGTTGTGTGGGAATTTTCTTTTTCCTTTCTTTTCTTTTTCCTTTTTTTTTTCTCTCTCTCTCTCTTGCTATAAAGTGGGAGGAAAAGTAAAAGCTGAGGGCCCATATTAATTTTATCCTCTAGAGATGATCAGATTACCTTTGGTTGATTGTTTGTGACACATTCACGCTGTATTTCCTTACTTGGGGACCCAGTAATATGAGGCACTTGATTTACTCATTTCCTGGCTCAGTGGGGGTCTGAGAGGACTGTTAATCAGCCAGGGATGGAGCTTTTTCTCTCTGATGTCTAAGGTTAAACTTGGTTTAGTCTGATAAGGATTGAGCTGTATTACCAGATAATGAGTGTTCAGTGGCTCCTGTGAGGGGAATTAATGGCCTTAAATAGATCCCTGCTAACCTCTTGCAAGAACTTCCAGAAGTGAAGTAATCTTAACCCCAAAAGCTCAGTCCTGCAAAATCACACAGGGGTGCAGCTAAAGGTTCTGTCAGTAACCGTGGGGGACCTGGCACAGGACAACATGCCCACCTGAGAGGTGGGACTGTAGATGATAAGTCCCCCAACGCACATCAGAGGCTCCTGGGACCTGCCACTACCAGTGAGGCCAAGTGGGACTTGGTGCTTATGATGGACTTGGATTGATAGGCTGGAGGATACAGCACTGGTTTGGAAAGTGGAAGTGGACCCTGACTGAGTTGGTATCTCAACTCTAGCCCTTTGTGATCCTCCTGGGCAAGGTATCTTGACCTCTAAGTTATTTCTACATCTCCAGAATGGAGAAAATGAAAATACCCACCTTATAAAACTGGTTGTGAGGTGAGGTGATACTGTCAAGTTTTTAGTATGGCACTTAATAAAGGCTCAATAAAAACTAACTGGTGACAGTACAGGTCGTTGTGGTCCTTCTCCAGTTCCCACCACTGGCACAGTGTGTGTCTGGGACATGTTGACTCATTTCCCTGAATCTCAGTTTCCAGAGCTAGAAATTACGGCTTTGAAGTAAATAGTGCCTTTTACTGACTGTCTCTTGCGTCCCCATTGCTTTACATTCCTTATCTCTCAGGCTCATCATATCCATCCTAAGAGGAGGCATATTTTGTCATTTGACAGATGAGAAAACAGAGGGTATAGGAGGCGATGGGACTTGTCTAAAGTCACATTACTGCTATGTGGGGGAACCGGGATTTGTGCAATTTAACTTAAACATCTGGACTCTTCCCTTCCCCCTACTACTTTTCCGAAATGTCTTCCTATATGAAACATTGACAATTAATGAATTAGATGACTCTCTGATGTGCAGGAGAAAAATTGTTGATCTGTTACTAATTTCCTTCTACAGGAGGCTACACCTGCAAAGGTGCTAGAAGTAAGTGTCCCTTCTAAGTCCTTTTACATGCACTGGGGTAGGATCAATTCGAGCAACTTTTTTCTTTTCTTCTCCTTTTGTGTCCACCCTTCCTCACACCCAACACTTCTACACAGAATGTACTGAGGTCTTTTACATCAAAAATTGATTTTACAAACCAGGGGATTCCTCCTAAAAATGGCAATGACCACACAGCAGATTGGTGGAGTGGGTAGGGATGCAGAAACATTTGAGACATGATTTATTGTTCTCCATGAAAGTCAAGGCTAGGGGAAGAGACAAACCTGAAAACCATCCATTACAAAGGCAGAAAAAAGAAAACGCTAAATGGAAAAACAAGCAAAGAGTCTTCAAGAGTGTAGTGGAAAGAGTGATTTCTTTCCCACGGAGAGGCTGGATCATTAAAAAAAGGTGGTCTCAGCTGCTTTTGATTTGTGCTTGACCCTGGAAAGGAGAGAGAGTATCTGTTTTGAGTTTAGCAGCCAAGTTGTGAAGTTGTCCCAGTTAAACTTCATCTAATCTATGCTCTCAGTGTACTTGTGAACTTGGACTTGTCCACAAGATCTTTTCAAACTATGCAGCTGATTGTATGGGTATCTATTTGAAACAAAAATAAAAGTCCAAACCAAGAACACTCTGGGTGTTTCTGTACTTAGAGATTATTTAATCAAGTGTTGGTCTTCAAATCTGACTGTGTGTAAGTATTCCTGAAAACCTTTAGATTCCTGAGCCCTCCTCAAAACCCCTCCATGCCCCACTGTAAAAGGACCCCTAGAGGTGAGTCCTGGGGCCTGTATTTTGACTGTGCATCGCCTTCTCCCACCAGTCCTCCCACTGCACTGTGAACTGCTGCCCCGTGTCAATCTTCAACACCACACCCACAGAATAAAAAACAGTGTTTCTCAAACTGTGGTTCCAGGACCCTGGTATCCTTGAAAATATTTGTGAAGTTTTATGGGTTCTCAGTAAATATTACTTTTGTGTTTAATTTCAATGATAATCTTGATAAAAAAAGTTAATTGAACATGTTCTGGACTTTCTGTACAATTTTATAATAAACAGCTGGGGAGAAAATAACAGCCAATGATGTGTCAGTGACACATTACAGACCACGGGAGGCTGAAGGCATGACATCAAAGCAAACGGAGTTATCACACAGCTCGGGGCAGCATATATGTGCTGAACTCAGTCCTGCCGTGTCATATCACAAGTGGCTATTTGCTTGTAATGAGACATCAGCTATTATTTTGAGCTAATATTGTTAATTTGAATTTGATTAACTTTATAGCTTTTTTTGTTTTATTCAGAAAATTCATCTTGGATTTCAAGATTTTAAAAGCCACAGACATAAGGAGTTTCTACCTATGTTTGAAATATTTAAAGATAATTTAAATGGACACAGGACGAAGTATTCTATAAAATGTTTGTTGTATCACAGGGATTCATATCACATACAAGTTTGAGAAACGCGGTTTAAAGCAAAACCATGAGCCTCTTACTGTACCATGTGAAACAGCTCAAACACTTGCCTTCCCAGTGAGGTCAACGTTTCTTAGCCTGCTCTGAGCCCTGCCTCTCTCTTCCCAAAGTCCTCTTCCCACCTCACAGTTTAAAATTCACCTGTTGCACCTGCTGCTCTCGAAATCCACTAGACCAACTGTAGAGTTTACCACGTTGTATCCTGATGATGGTAAAACTGATGACTAACATGTTGTTTACTGTCTGTCAGGCACTGATGTTAACACTTTACATACAATGATACATTGAAGCCAAAAAAGATCCTATGAGATCCATTTTTATTCTTTTACAGAAGAAAAAAGTGAGATAAAAAGAGGTTAAGGCATTTGCCCAAAATCACACAATTTTTAAAAGATCTGAACTATTAAACTATGAGTTTTTCAACAAAAGTAGCATCATTTCTTTAGCCACTCTTTCCCCATCACAGTATCGTGTGTGGTAGGCACTCAGTTATATTTGTTTCTGTAATGCTTTATTTTTTTTTACTAAAACAACAACAGTAGTTTTAATGTCCATTTAAAAGACACCATGTAGGAAAAGTCAATCCTTTCTTCCCCCATGTGGCCCCTCACTTCCTACCTCATGCCAAGAAATAGAAAAGGGTTTCCCAAGTTACTGCCCTCTAGCTGAACAGAGGTTCCAAAGAGAAGTGATCTTCTGATACAAACAACCTTAGAATGCACAGCCTTAGAGATAAGAGATTTTTAATTTTCATCCCAATGTGATCTTTCCTTTGCTCCTAAATAGACCATTTCAAAGATGATGACCCTGAGGTTCAGAGCCATGGGGAGGTTTAATCTGAGGGCACACAGATGGTTAATGGTAAACCTGAAACCAAACCCAGGACCTTCCATATTCAATCCAAAGTTTTCCATTAACAAACATATATGATGTCAATGCCTCAGTATTCCTCATGGTCTCTGATGGCAGCTTTAATAGTATACCTTTATCCATTCGATTTTGCAGTGGAATGAGAGACATGCTTAGACCATATGAGGATTTATCATGTGGATCATGTTGTTTAAGGATCAGAAGAGAAGAATGGGGCAAATTAAAACAAATCCCAGTGGACCTTACAACCCTAACAAGAAAGGCTAATCATAATATCATAAGAGATGATGATGATAACAGTGACAATGATTTTGATGTTGGCTTTGATGATAGAAAAGAAGAGTAAAGAAGAGGAGGGGAATTTTTTTTCTTTTTTCTTTTCTCATTTATCGAGGTTATTATGACTCAGGGATTTATTTTGATTCTTTCTACAGGTGCTAAGTTTTTCAAAGTTCTGTTATCTGTAAAGAATGCTTCTTATGTTTCCCTACTCTCTGCCTTGCTCTGCTTCTAGATTCCTGTTTTGTGACCTTGATGGGTTGCTTACATTTTTCTAGTCTTATTTCCCTATCTTTTGTAGAGAAGTAGAGAGCATTTATATGCCACCTATGATGCAACGGGCACTTTTTTCATCATTTAATTAAATCCCAATGACAGCTACAGAGAAAGACTTCTGTGCCACCTGTGAGTTTTGGCATCCTTGGTAAAGGCATTCACTGACACCTGTGGGGCTCTGGGAGAAGAGGAGAGGAAAAGAGCTCCAAAAATTCCCAGAACAATAATTACTGGCAGAAATTTACTCTGATTTCCAAAAAACATCCTTTTGTTTTCCATTTTGCCCAAATAGCATAATCACTAACTGAAATGACAACATTCATATGCCACAGTTCTTTCATTTAAACTCTGAATTTCTCAGCTCTATTTCCCCTGAGTGAATCAAGTCACTAGTAAAGCTAGAAATTAGGTTATGGAAGAAAAAAAATAAATGGGACCAAGCTGCTCGGTACCAGAGCTCTAATACTGACTCTAAATCCAACTATTGATCCTTTTATATCCTTCCTCATTTTCTCTTTGAAGTCAGGAATAGGGTGCAATGATATCATTTGATTATTCAACTGCTATAATCATTAATTGATTACTTACTTAATGTATATGAATGCCAGACTTATGGAGTAGAAAGAGGATTAAATTTGGAGTCCCATAATTGGTTTGAGCCCTGTAGCAATGAGCAAATTTTTAGCTTCTCCGTGCTCTAGTTTTCTTATCTATAAAAGTAGGGAATTCTATGAGGCTGTGAGTCAGAAACCTAGCTAGGTGAGCCTATAAAATCTGCAGGGTTGAAGTTTGTACTATGACTTCAGAGTTGCTTCTGAACTACCACCAAAAAATGTTCTTGAAACTCAAGGTAACTTAAAGTAGGTTTCCACTGTGATTGAGATTCTGACTTACAGGATAGAGAATTTGATTTTTCTCTTGTGCAAGACCAGGGTACAATCTATGGAGATCAAATACAGTGGAATTAAACAGAGAAAAGAAAATAACCGTCATCTGATTTCTGTGAGCTTGAGCAAGTCCTTTCACTCCTAAGACCTCAGATTCCCAGCTACACATTAAGGTGACAGATCTGATCCCATTCCAATGAGCCCGAGAGTCTAATATTCTGTTTGGTGAACTGTAGCAAAGGTTAGAAATTCAATCCAGCCTCATGCTCCATAGAGGAATGATTTATGCTGGCTTGGGGACCAGAGGGCCAGTAAATTAGAGGTACAAAGACATGAATGAGTATGAATGCAAAACTCATTAAACATTTTCTCTTGGGGATGTCTCTTTGTAGGTTGTGTAGTACTTAAATTCAGTCTTATCTTTATCATAGACTTTGATTTCTACAGTTCATGATATTATGTATAATTATGCTTAATTCGTTTCCTGTTCTTTCAGTGTATGGGCTATGTGGTTTTCCCTCTTCCTGTCTCTCTGTGCCTTTCATAAAATAGCCATGAATTGTCCCTCTGTTGGATGAATTCACTCATTCATTTATAGCAGCAGCAGTGTGATCCAGTGTGGAGTGAAGGAAAGAACACGAGGGTCAGAAGGTCTGGGTCTTGCATTGTGACTTCCTAGCTATGTGAGCCTGGAAAACCAAAGAAATCTCTCAAGCTCAGAATGTCAGGTTCATGTGGCCTACCTCCCAGTTGTCTGTGGTAACTAAAGAAACTCACCTAAGAGAAGCTATGAGTTACAAGGCAAGTCAAGGGTGTAGAGATTGAACATACACAGTCATTACAACTAACTACACCAAAAAACTGAGACATAGGGATAAAGGCTAGAAGATTGTATGCAAAATGCTGAACAATGATTTTATTAGGGTCTTGGGATTATAGGTATGTTTTCTTGTTTCTCTATTTTTCAAATGTTCTTTTGTGTGTGATGTGGTTTTTGCTTTTATTTATTTCTTGTTCTTTTTTTACCTTTATTTTTTATTCTTTTTTATGTTTTTTATTGTTGTTCAAGTACAGTCATCTCCATATTCTCCCCACCACTCCCCCCCCCGACCCCAGCCATCTCTACTTCCCACCCTTGATCCTACCCGCCTTCGGTTTTGTCCATGTGTCCCTTGGACATGTTCCTGAAAATCCTTCCTCATTTCTCCTGCACTGTCCCCTTCCAACTCCCCTCTGGTTATCGGCAGTTTGTTCTTAATTTCTTAATTATGATTTTATTACTTTAAATGGGAGCTTTTAAAAATGTAGCATCTTATTAATACTGGCCAGGTGTTATTAATTGCCTTGGACAGTTCTCCCCTCCTTTCCATTCCCAAGGTCAGTGCCCTATCCCAGGCCCTCCACACCCCAGCCAGTCTCCCCGGTCCCGACTGCAGTCCCCCTTGCACCCTGAAGCCAACAGTGGCTTCCTTCCTTTCATCGCACTCAAAAACCTTCACTGGCTCACTCTTTTTCTCTCCCATGTCAGAACTACCTCTTGTGCCTGAACTTCAGTCCCATGATAATATGATTGCACATTCTTTCCAGCCACTCCCAAAACATCTTCAGCTCCAGTTGACCAATCTTCAACACTAGTTTAAGGTCTACAGCAGAAAGGAGGCCACAGCCAGCCAGCAAACATGTATAGATTGGCTCATACAATATTGTTACAAAGTTTGAGCCAACCTTGAAAAGTTGAGATTTCACATAAAATCCAAATTTTAATTTCTCTCTTTAAAAAAAGAAAGACATACAGGTCCTTCCTTCCCTCAAAGCTACAGTCTGGCAACAGTTGACAGGAGCCAAGTAGCAGCCGGCCCTTAGATGGGGTCTGCAGTCCCGCCACCCACAGCAGAGCCTTTCCTGGCCCACAGAGCACCTTCGGGAAAATTGAGAAAGGCATTTCTTCCTCTGAGCAGAAGCAGCCCCACCCGGGGTGCACAGGTTGACAAGGTCAGCAAAAGTGGGATGGGTTTCAGTTACCGCTCTCTAGCAGGGCTAGGCTGTCTCCTTAAGGGCCTACCCAGCATGACCATGCACACCAGCTGTGCCCCCACAACAAATGCAGTTAGGTGGCTGGCCTCTGTAGGCTCAACGATATAAAATGTTCAGAAGAATGGCTACCTAGGCTCCATCTCTGTTGATCTGTGGTTCTCTCTGCTCTGCTCTGCCCTCTGCTTTCTCTCCACGTTGCCTTCCCTCAGTCACAATGTGACTGTCAGAGCTAAGAGCACTACCTGACTCCTCATTCACCTGCAGATGAAAAGAATGCCATCCCATAACCCTCAAACTAGAGCCCCAAGCTTTACTCCAATTGAATCACTCTTCAGCCAATCCATTTCAGGTTTAGGTTATCTGATCTACCACAAGGTGAATGGTGATTTATACCAGTGTTTCTCAACAAAGGCATTGTTAACATTTTAACCAGGAGAATTAGCTGCATACTAGTGGTGCATCTCATTGCAGTATATTAACATATCTGGCACCACCAATCATATGCCAGCTGTGCACTCCAGTTGTTGGGATGACCCAAAACACCCACACACTAGTCACATCCACACACTCCTGCATCTGGAGGTTTGGCCAAACTGAGTGGTCTGTAACTGAGTGAGAAGGGGTGGTTCCTTAAAAACAAAGTCTAGTTTTATTAGAAAGATGGGAGATGTGGATAAATTCTGGGAAAGCAAACCCTGAATATTAACTGCCCTTTTTTCTAGGTGGGAAAGATAAAAAGGAAGAAAAACTGTGGCTGCTAATTTTTTCACATGTGATTCCCCTTCAGATGTGCTCCTGGTTACTATGGAAACCCCTTGCTTATTGGAAGCACCTGTAAGAAATGTGACTGCAGTGGAAATTCAGATCCCAACCTGATTTTTGAAGACTGTGATGAGGTCACGGGCCAGTGTAGGAATTGCTTACGTAACACCACTGGATTCAAGTGCGAACGCTGCGCCCCTGGCTACTATGGGGATGCCAGGATAGCCAAGAACTGTGCAGGTGAGCAAATCAAGGGGAGAGCTTAATCATCCTTCAGTTTCCTCAAGTTGTCAGAGCAAATATCTCAGGTAGAGTATAAGAACTGACTTCAGTTAGACTGAAATGTACACATTTTATTCACACTTTTTCTAACCCATTTGCCACATAGAGCAAAGCTCTTCAGAAGTAAGGTTAAATTGCCTTCCTCTAGAAATAAAGGAAGGCTGTGACTGAATATTTCTTACTCTTGTGACTTTGAGGGGAGGAAGGGTGAGGAAGAAATATTGTACACTCACGGAATGCTCTTTTTGGAAATCCCCTCACTAAAACAGGGTCCCCCTTAAATAGACTTTAGGAAGTAAAAAGTTTAATACTGAGAAGAAAACACATGTGAACCGCAGAAGTCACAATAAAGCAAACATGTCTACAAGAAAGCAGTGTGCACAGAGGCATAATACCGGGAGGATGCAGGGAAGAAAGGAGCTCTGTGTCCAGCCAGACTGCAGAAGAAACGCAGGCGTCAGAAAGAGTCCTGGCAAAATCAAGGCCTTAGACATTGACATTCTGATTCTCAAAACATTTACTAAACTCAGGCTTAAACTACATAGAAGCAGAACACTCTTAGAAAAAAGCTAATGTTTGAAGCAATAAAGCATGATCTTGCTGAATTGTTTAATAAATCTACACTTTGTGAAACATGAAACAGCTGAAATATAATAAATGCATTGCCCCTTAAGCTAAATTTTTATGGTTTTTCTGTAAGGACAGTTAAGAGGTAGGGAAAAATCACAATTCTGTTTCAGCTTATTTTAACATGAATAGCTTAGGAATTCCTTTTTAAATATTACAAATTTGTTTCTACTCTGAAACACAATGAAAAATGAATAGACTGATGAGATGGGAGTTTTGTTTTTGTTTTTTCCCAAAAGGCTTTCTTGGAAAACATCAGTAGATGAAACACAGGCTCTTGGGTCTTCTAAATTGATGTAAATATGTTCCTAGTACTTTCCCTGATATTATTCTTACATCCCAGGGATAGCTCTCATTTGGAGGTTTGGACTCAGCCTTGCCAAGGGTCAAGCACTGTGGAAGCCAAGATTCACTCTTGGGCCTCCTCACTCTCTCCTCGCTGGGCTGCTCCTCCCTCACACCTGGCAATGATCAACCCTGCAGTTGGAATAAACTGGAGAATCAGCCTGCAATGAAAGGCTGGCTTTCAGATTCCAGTAGAATAATGGGCTCCATGATTATCTTGTACCTTGTGAAATTTCCCAGCTCTTTCTGGACTGAAGCAGTTGCACAACAGTCATGTCAGAATGCCACCCAAATTGGGAGGGGAGTCCTAGGAAATTTAAATTGCTTTTGCCCCACAGTCATCTTTGAAAATCTCACAGGGCTGGGGCTTAATTGGGTGAGGGGCACAATCTCTATATTATAGAATAATTAATCCCCATTGAGTAGTTATATCTGAAAGCCAATATTTCTAGAAACCATGAAAACGTTGCCATATTTTAAGCATTAGGAAATGATTCCCTAATCTCTTGTTTTTGTTTCCCACAGTGTGCAATTGTGGGGGAGGCCCCTGTGACAGTGTAACCGGAGAATGCTTAGAAGAAGGTTTTGAAGCCCCTACAGGCATGGACTGCCCAACCATAAGTAAAAATAACAGTACATGATTAACTAACCCCACTTTCTCTAATGTGCTGCAGGTGTAGGATTAAGGAGAGCTATGCAATACCCTCTCTCTAGAAACTGAGTTCCACCCCGACTTTAACCCTGTCTGTGCTTCAAACAAAAGGACCCTAAACAAAAAATATCCAGTCATGTACTTGATTCCAATTAGCAAATAGGTGATTTATATTTAAACACCTCTATTTTACAAAACTTATTTTCTCAGGTCTTTAAGGTTAGCGTCTTCCTTAGTGGGTAAAGGCAAATTCAGATATACAATTCCCAACACCTGAGTTTATTTTAGCTCCCTTTTCGCTTCAGGCCACCAGATAATACGACATACAGGCAATGCTTTACAATCCTGAGAAAATGAGATGCCAAGAGATTTCAGTGGCTTTTCCCAAGTCACTCCAAACCTGAAGTGTAACCAGGAATAAAATTTTCAGGCCTTATGAAAAGGATTATGTCCTGGATTTCTCCTTCACTCCTGTCAATGAAATCATGAGCAGTCCTGATGGTATAAGGATCTGATGGAACATTTCAAAACAAGGTCCCAGAACTGGTCTTAATAACTTTTCAAGCATCCTTCAAACCCTTAGTCTAGAACAGTCCATTATTAATTCTTAGAAGGATTGAAGGAAAGCTTTGCCTTAGAAACCCTTCTATCAAGAAAGTAACTAATATTTACCTTTACCTAGAATGCTTTAAAGACTATCTTAACATTAGGTATACCCTCCCCCAAACAAAAGTCTCCCAAACTCTGAGTCCCTCTGGGCACAAACGATTAATATTACCCATGAATCACATTTTAGAAGATGGCACAGACTGTTAGGCACAAGCAGGGCAAAGTTTACACACTCATGCCATAGGTGGTCCCCTAAGCAAGGTCACTTTAAGGACATCAAGATGCCTGCCTGGCCCATCTTCCCCTGCAGCCTGATGTTCCTCTGAGAGTGGATATGAGTAAGACCATGTTAAACTTCATGTAACAAATTAACATATTAACACCTATTAACACTTCAGTCTCCATTTATCGGTTCTCCGGAAGAAAGCACAGTCTGGGAGAAAGAGATTCAGAACAGGAAAGTTTCAAAGGGTATCCTGTGAATGTGCCCCAAGGGGGCACTAGGTCCCTGTGGGGTAATGGCAGTGGCCAGAGGAACTCTGCAGGGAGCAACAAGAAATTACAGTGACCCCACCAGACAGGAGGTCAGGCCATGGGGAGGTGTGGAGTCACCCCTGGTGTGAAGCCAAGGGTGGTGCTAGAACCTGAATCAAGGTGAGGAAGGGTGATCGGGAAGGAGGAGTGCCTAGCAAATAGCCTTCTTCACCTGCGGGCACCAAGCGAAAGCCCAAAACCTGACATGAAGAGAGTCACCGCAGAGGGCTGTCCAGCACTAAAGAAAAGTGGGCAGAACTCTGCCCTTCCTGCCCTCCTCAGATGGCTTGCCCTTTCGTGCTTTCTTTCTGTCTCAATCCAGCACTCAGTGTTCATGTTAACCTGCTTTCCCCGTTGCATGTGTTGTGTGCTTTTTGTCATGTTTTAAGTGGCCATAGTGCTTGATGTGCAGTTTGGCTCATCTTGGGCTCTTCGCCACTTTGAATACGAGGGCTGGTTCTGTGGCCCAGAACGGCACCTCAAAACACAAACACGAAAACAGCATTAACTAAGGAAGTATGTAGAGTGATGTACTTAAAGCAGCCTGCTTCCCAGCTGACTTCTGATTTCGAGGAAATGACATGCCCATTCTACCTCCAGGCTGTGATAAGTGCATCTGGGATCTGACGGAGGACCTGCGGTTGGCGGCGCTCTCCATGGAAGAAAGCAAGTCTGGTCTCTTGAGTGTGTCCTCTGGTGCCGCTGCCCATAGGCATGTGACTGAAATGAACTCCACCATCTACCTCCTCAAAGTATGCAGCGATAGTGTACCTTCTGTGTGTTTTCCTTCTGCTTCCACACAGTCGCTCCTCCTACCTCCTCTCCCTTTTGGTATCTGAGCCCCATGGCTGTGTGACAGATTGAGAGACCTAGAAAATCATGAAAAGTTCATTGTAAGCATGAGCTTCAGCCTAAACCAAGAGCTGCCATCTGTAAAAGACGTTACTACAGACAATGAAATGACTAAAAAGCCAGTATCAATGTACAAAACTACTGAGGAATGTGAAACACTCATTTCCCTGGTGAAGCTGCACATGGGTCATTCAAGTAATTACCACAAACTTACCAGTACCTTAGCCTCGATTTTCATTGTTTTGAGGAGTTTCTCTGGAAACTTCTCTGTCTCTCTGTTTCTGTCTCTATTATTCTTTCGATCTCTGTCTCTACCCCCGCCCTTAGCTCTCCTTCTCGCTGTCATACTTTCTCGAATTTTCCCACACATGCACACACACTCTGTTTATCCCCATAGGTCTGGTGGTTAATCTCTAATAAACAAGTGAAAGGCAGGCAACAGACGAGCTGCGCTTGTGTGTCTGAGCTTTCAGAAGTGGTTTTATTTTCTCCCTCTAAATCATGGGCCTCTATCATGACCAACAGATATTTTTAAAAAAACAACAATAATAATTAGTTGAAAGGACCATAGAATTAATACCAGCACACTTTTTTGTTAGTTTAGTATAATAGTTAAGAGCATAGACTTTAAATTAAGATTGTTTGCCTTCAAATAACACTTCTGACACTTACTAGTTATGTAAACTTAGGTAAATTATTGAACCTCTTTATTCTTCAGTTTTCTCATGTGGAATGAGGAAAATTATTGAACCATCTAGTGAACTGTTGAGAGATTCAGTGCGTTGATATGTGTGAAGCAATTAGAACAATATCTAACATAGCAAGTGCTCTTTACTTTTTGGAGATGCAAATGACATACACAGCAATGGGCCAAATATGCAAAGTGCAGAACAAACAAAAATCACAAAATTGTAGAGCTGGATGAAACCGTAGTGAGCCTTCTATTCCAAACTCAGAAATTGTTCTAGTCCAAACTCATCTGCTTGGACACATGGAGGCACTGTTCTCAGAGGAGCCACCCAGACGTGGGCCTCCTGATACCGCTTGAATCCTCTCCCCCGACAGCACAGCTTCAGCGTAGGTATGATTTCAGCTGACAGGAAGGCCTTGCCCAGACCGATGGGCTTACTCCAAAGTAATCCGAGGAAAGCAGCATTTGAACCGAACTCCTCAAAAATGAAAACGAAAGGGACAAATGGTCTGAAATAACGAGAATTGCTCTCCTTATACAAAAAAAGGAAAAAGAAGAAGGAGGAGAGGAAGGAGGGGAATGGGATAGAAGAAAGTAAATTTCTATACTCCATTTACATTGATCTATGTGGGCTGACATTTCTTCCTTCCAAAGAGATTAACTTAGACCTCCCCAACATTGACATCTTTAAAGCACAGACACCCAAGGCCGCCACCAGTCTATTTTGTGCATTTGTGCCAATTAGAAAAAGGTGCCCTTTCCCCATGGCCAGCACGTCCCAGACCTGGGTCTCCGCCTGATGAGCAGAGCTCAAAGAATTTTAGCCCCTA
Organism: Trachops cirrhosus; assembly: GCA_028533065.1. Lineage (NCBI taxonomy): Eukaryota > Metazoa > Chordata > Mammalia > Chiroptera > Phyllostomidae > Trachops > Trachops cirrhosus. The sequence goes on along the minus strand of CM052541.1, from coordinate 153,919,600 downwards.
GTGCCCTGAGAGCCCTGATGCAGACCCCAACCTCCATGCCAGCCTGCAACAGCCCGCAGACCCCACTACGTTAGGAACAGAGGTCCACATTCTCCTCTGCGTCCTCTAACGCTGGAAGAGTTTTGTGTTTATTTTTTCAAGCCTGGTGTGTACATCTACTGGTTATTTTCAAAACATTTTTTTCCACAGACTAAATTATCAGAAAGAGAAAACCAGTATGTCCTAAGGAAGATACAAATCAACAACGCTGAGAATACAATGAAAAGCCTTCTGTCTGACCTAGATGAGCTAGCCGAAAGGGTAAGTAGTCCATGTCTGGGCCTGCCTTCAGAGAAAGGATTTAGCTGGTGTGAGCCGAGCTGGTCACCAGCAACTGAGGCTTAACACAGCTCAGAAAATATGCAGTGACTCAAGTACCTTAAAATAAATCAAGGGTATACTTAGACTGTACTGTTTCTTCCTATTTTGACTGCTTTCCTTAAAAAACTGGCTTTTATGGGGAACTTTTTAAAAATATTTGCTGCTGGGTAATATGGTTGATATGTTTCAATTAGGATAGTTGTTCAGGTGTTTGCCTTAGCATTTTATTATTAAGAGCTATAGAGCATCCAGATATAAGCTTTACTATATAGAATATAAAATGTAAATATTTGCTAAAGGATGCGTTAAATTGTAAAGGGAAAGAAGAATTGTGCTGAGAAAGCAATTTTGCACTTTGACAGGAAAAAAAATCACTTTCCACCCTCACCTTTTACCATATTCTAAAATAAAATTCCAGACAGATTAGAGACTTAAGTTTAAATCTCCAATTCACAAGAAAACAGAACTAAATATTTATTAAAAATTAAAATGAAATAAAAATACATTTAAATACAGCATGAGGAATTACAATAAAAAGATATAATAGATTGACAAGATAAAAGTTCAAATACCCAGTAAAACAAATAAATAAATGAAAAAGTCAACAAGACTAAGAAAAATATTGAGGGAAATATGACTTGTACAATTGAGCAGTCAATGTGAGAGACTATTGAATACACTCCCCAAAAACCTAGTGGAAAAATATCTCTCCTCTGTAGTAATGAAAAAAAAATGCAATTAAGCCACAAGGCACCATATTTAACATAAAATATTTAACACGTTTTTTATCCTTGTTCTGCTCCGCCAGCGCTGCCCAGAGTACTCAGGAATTTCTGCTTTTCTATACTGGTGTTTGACATAAACTGTTGAAATGCTTTTCAAAAACAATTCTCATTTTCCATAAAAATTAACTCTGATAATCTCTTTTGACCTTGGAGCCCTTAAACTTCTAAGAGATTAAGCTTCTAAAAATGTTAATTGCATTAATTGGCTCCTTGGAAAATTCAACTACTTTGAAATGCATATGAAAATTTTTCTTGCTTCCCCTGTAATGCCACGTATTAATCCAACTCAGCATTTGAAAAGCAGCGAGATCTCTTAAGTTTCAAAGGAGATACCAGGAAAGAAATCTTTATGAAAAGCGCATTGTGATTTCATTTTGGTATCAGGGCTGGAACTTGCCAAAAGTGTCTCAATTTTTGAGGAAATGTTCTCAGCAAGATTAGGTCCTCCCACAGCTCAGACTCGGTGTAACAAATCATTTTGTTGTGTAGTTTTTCAGCTTTCAATATAAGTTAAATGCAGGCTTTCATAGGGAGAAATAATGCAAGCTTGAAAGTAATATCCCGGTAGAGAAGGCTCCTAGACAAGAACATACCACCAACACAGGAGGTTGACGAGAAAGCTACTGGAACGGTCACCCAGCTGTTTCCACTGATTCTTACTGAGAATAGGTCCTGCTGACTACAACCGTTCTGACAGTGCAAGAACCTGCTGAAACATTTCAAAATAAATGCCTAGAGTTTGTCATAAGGACTTCTCAAGCATCCTCAAGCCCTTAGTCTAGAAGAGTTCACAATTGATTCTAAGAAGGGTTCAAGAAAAGCTTTGTCTTAAAAAGCTTTTTATCAAGAAAGTAACTGATGTTTGGTTTTAAACAGAGAGATTTCACTGTAGATTCCCACAGTGATAAAAATCACTCTAATGCTGCTTCTTGAACTTGAAAATAAATCTGTATACAAATTACCTGTCACATGAATCTCATGTGACCCAAATCTCACAAAATTTACATTGACCGAAAGTTATTGATTTTGTCCCAGTACCCATATCCAAGTTCTCTAGTCCCTTTTTAGGAAATCCTGTAGCCCTTTCCTACACCCTGCTTCTGGGACCACCCTAAAGGAAGCCCATGCATTCAATGATCTTTAAGCCCTGACAGATCTTTAGGCCCTGACACATGTGGCACAGCTGGTTGTAGTGTCATCCTATAGACCAAAGGGTCACAGGTTCAATTGCCAGTCAGGGCATGTACCCAGGTTTTGGGTTCAATCCCAGGTCGGGGCACGTACAAGCAGGCAACCAATGGATCTTTCTCTCTCACACTGTTAATGTCTCTCTCTCTCTCTCCCTCTCTCTCTCTCAAAGCAATAACAAATGTCCTTGGGTGAGGCTGAAAAGAGAGAGAGAGAGATTTAGGAATGGAAGGAAAGTAGGTCACCTCCACATATCAAAAACATCTTAGTTTCCTTTCTGATTCTGACAAAAAAGGCAAGACAAAAAATAAAAATATGTTTCAATTCCAAAAGAATTACTCAATACCTGGTATATAACCATAATTGTGCTAGGTGCTAGAGATACTGAAATGAATACAATAAAACCCCTGCTCTTAACTTACAGTCTAGTAGGAAAACCAGACATCTAAAAAAAAATTATAGCAGCATTCAATAATCGAGGTATGATACAGCCTAAAAAGATGACTCTAAGGAAGGAATAATGAACTGATTCAGCAGGGGTCCTTGAGGGAAGACTCCTCAGGGAAGATGAGCATTGACCCATACATTGAAAAATGACTAGCAGTTTATCGAGTTCTTCCAAGTAAGGGAAAATTACTGCAAAACCGGGAGATATAAAGCAACACTTTGTATTCTTGGCCTTGGCCTTCTGGAAAATTAATTTAAGGCAAGAAGCAGGAAATAATGCTAAAAAAATTCTCAGAGGCCAGATCATGAAGATCCTTGCCCACCATGCTAAGAACATAGGAATTTCATCTTGTGGACTTTGGACGACATTGAAGCATTTGCTTAGAACAAGGAGCTCATCATATTTGGATTTTCAGAAGCACTCCTCCTCAGTAAGGATGCTAGACTGGCGAGTAAAGAGTCTGAAGACAGGGACACAAATTAGGAGACTGCCACAGCAGTCTAAACCAGAGTGGCTGATTGCTACCTTGTCTTCACTTGAAAAGAATTGCAGTGAACAGGGATCAACTGAGACCTGGGAGTGGGGAACAGGAGGAGGGCCCGAATGGCAAGTGGAATAAAAACCATTTGGTGGCCAACTGGACAGGAGGATAAACAAGGAGGAAAACCTCTGGCTTGAAGAAATGGATGACTAAGACTAAAAACCCAGAATGGATTACCTTGGACATTTTAAGGATGAGGTATCCGTGGATAATGTCAGAGATTTGAATCTGTTGCAGCAAGGAAGAGACCCAGGCTGGAGAGGTATTTGGAAGTCTTAGTGTTTAGCAGGTAGGCAGATCCACAGAGGTAGATATCACTGTCAGATTCTGAAATGGCACACCAACATTCCTACTACTGTTTTGTTCAAGACGGTCCCTGTTTATGCTTATCTCTGGGAATGACTATTACAGGCTCCCCGCTTTCACTCTCAAAATTGTCCCCATTTAAACAATAAAATATATGATCCCCTTGATGGATTTGAGGATTATCCTCATTTAATGTGGTTGATTTTTTTAAATTAGTATTCTAGGTACATTACTCTTTATGTACTTTATGACAAAACTTATTGTGACTTTTATACCAAATATGTACATGGAGAATTCACTATGTGAATAAATGATTACTCTGTTTGCATTGTAAACCATTAATTGATTTATGCTTGTGAAATAATTTTTTAATTTCAGCTTTTCTTAAAGCAAGGGGCATCTGTTTTACCATGTGCTCATTTCATTAATTTCCTTCCATAAGCAAAGTTACATAAATAAAATGTAACATTTACATAAGGTATTGCTGTGTATTATAGCCAGCAATGTTGCAGTTTTAAAGTAATAGATGTTCCTCTTTGCCCCTGAGTCTTTTGTTAAGTATAAACAAGCGCCCTCTGGTGTTTGTCAGAAGGAAGCAGTTTTCTTAGAGACAACATCCTCCAGCTGTCTTTTATTGCTACAATTCAAAGTTTCCATAATAAGTTAAATGAACACATTAATAACATTTTCCTTCAAGGATGAAGCCAAAGTCAAAAATATGATGTTGTGCTCTGCAAATGTAACTCAGTTTAAACTAGATCAAAAATCAACTTAATTTTTTAAATGTTCTCAATGGTTTTGTTTATATTTTTAAAAAGGCTGAGGTGACATCAAGAATAATATTCATCTCATTTTCTGCACCATCTAATTTTAAAATGACCACAAATTTTGAGTCACTGGAAAGCATTAGAGCAAGCCAAGAGAAAGCCGGGAATTGGATGAAGGAACACACTGACTCAGAATGCGGTGTCCCTTCCGTTCAGAGAGCCCACTGTTTAGGGAAGGGACCTACAGCCGTGTTACTGCTGCACAGGGAGCTTCAAATGGAGGGGATTTCAGACTTGCCTGATAAAGAAGCCTCTAGGGCTTACGTTTCTTAGGATACAATTTCTGCATTCTCTTCCCTGACTAAGGGCCACTTGCTTGGGTTATTCCTGGGCAAGGTAAAAATATTCCAGGTAGAATCATGGCGTAATTTTCTGGCTAAAACACTGGATGAAAGGATAGAAGTCTGAAATGCCTACTTCCCTGTCCTGGGTAAACTGCAACGGGTCTACCAGCGCTCTGTGTGGTAGATCACGCTGCCATTCAGGTACCATGGCCCTTAGTGACAGAGCTGAGTTAAAAAACACACAAACAAACAAACAGCACCAGATGAAACAAGTGGGCATCTCCCAAGTGCCCTACTGAAGGAATTCTCCTCCTCTTAAATATAACCCATGAGTCAATCTGCTAATGCCAAAAGGAAGTACATGTCCCCCATGCCTTGCATACTGACCAGTGTCCTGTCCTTGAACCATTTCTGGATCAGCTCTGCCATTAACACACAGAGAGAAATACATACATACGCATACACCCCCCACACATCCTTCAGAAGCCACATCTAAGTTAGGATTTCATTTTAACAAATACTATGTGGGAACTCTGAAACAGAAGGTCCCAAGTTGAAAGAATGGAATCAGCTTCTCGGAGAAGAGCCCCATTCATTCTGAGCCAAATCTGCTGGAACAGTTTTTTGTGCACAAGTGCCATGAGTGTTGATGAGAATCTGTAGAGCAGCACTGAAAACAGCATTGAGCCCAGTGAGCACAACCCTTTGAATTGCCGTGGTGATTCAGTTTCACCAGCGGCTGGACCACCCAGGAGCCATGGGATGCAGGGAGCGTGTCAAGATCTGCCTACTTTCTCAGCAGTTCTCCCTTTGAAGCTCTAAGCTCTTTAGTCAGTACAATGTCAAACTGATCAGCACACGTGGAAAATCTCCTAGTCTGGCATTATGAGATACAGTGAAAATTCAAAGGGAGAATTACCTATGAAAGCTGGTCAGTTTGGATTGAACTGTGACTGATGGCATAGGAGTGGCATTTGATCTCATAGCATTCTGTAATCCTAAAGCTGGTCATCACATCAGCCTCATGCGTGGTTTCTGGGACCATTTTATATGTTACAGAACTTTCTTAAGGCAGGGAAATTTGTGCTTATAAAATACATTATATCCACCCACCCCCACCTACACAAATGCAATATTCCCTTGTAAACTTAATCTGGTGTTTACATGGATTATTTCTAGGAAAGTCAAGCCTCAAGAAAGGGCCAACTGGCTGAGAAGGAAAGTACGGATACCATTAACCATGCAACTCAGCTTGTAGAGCAAGCCCACGACATGAGGGATAAAATCCAAGGTAAATATATCTATCCTCTTCTGGTTCAGTTTAATGTCAAGGAATCATTCCTATTATTAACAACAATAAAAAAAAATAATACCTACTGTTAGTGCTTACGACTGTGCCAAGAACTGTTGTTAGGGTGTTACAGGTTTGAACTCACATCAGGTCTGCCTTTCAACTTTGTTTATCTGGGATTTCTGAATACTCAACCTTGCTTATAATCTGTAAATTTTCAAGAATAAATGTACAGAATCATTCACTTTCCAGGCCTTTTACAGAAGTGGAATGCCAAAATGGCTTTTTGGCAGAGGAAATTGTATGCTATGGCGTCTCTAAAATGCAACAGTTGAATAGGATTCGTATTTTTCTTGATTATTTGTAGCAAAAACACTGCCCTTAGAGTAGCAGTGAACTGTCTGCTAACCCAAGTAGTCCTGAGCTGTCTCTGATGCTCTTTCCCAAGAACCAGGCAGGCAACCTGCTCTCATCCCCAGTCCAGAAAAGCAAAGCTAGGGATGGGGGGCAGGGGAAGCTTTGTGGTAGATTTTACCTTCCGTCTTGCAGGTTCACTTATTTGTGCTCTAATCTCTGGTAAGTACAGGTTGCATTTTAAAGATTATTTTAATAATGCATTGAAAACCAGGCTTCATTTGCCAACAGAAAACAGGCCATTTTGTTTGTTCTAAGACACAGAGAAATTTCTTGGGTTATAGTCTGCTAAAAAGCAGCGTGTGTGTCTTTCCATAGTTTTTATTATCCTAGATATTAAGAGCTAGACAACACCATCAAGTGCATCTCAGGGCACAGTGGCAATAAAGGGACCCACAGTGGGAGAGCCATACCTTTATACTGAGGTATGGGGGGCATATTCCAAGAAAATGGATGTATCAAGCCAAAATTAATCATTTGCTATATTTCCTTTGGTGCCTATAACACACAATAAAAACAAATGGCATACATTTGAAACACTTCCCACTTCCCTTGTCATTATTGCGTGCTTTTGCACCTACCAATAAAATATTCTTTTCCTGTAACATTTTAGAGTTAGTGTTGATTTGTTCTAAAAGGAAGATTGAACCTGGATTAGCTGACCTCATCTAATTAAGAAATAAACGTCCCTCTAGGCAGCAGGGAAATCCAGCATCCCAGTGAGCCATTCAGAGAAGATAATTCACTTCTGCTTTCGTGCTCGAATTTTTATTCAAAAGTATTTTATTAGGAAAGTTTCTAAGCCCTCTCTATTTGACCCTTTAAGCCAGTGGTTTTCAAACGTTTTTGTCTCATGGAACACATAAACTAATTACTAAAATTCTGCAGCCCACCAAAAAAAAAATTGTTTTGCCGATCTGACAAAAAAAGGTATAATTTTGATTCATTCACAGCAAATGGCTATTGTTGTGTTGGCTGCTGCCATCTTTTTATTTGGCATCTTAAGGGGAAAGAGGTCAATGTCCCTGACTGAGTAGTGCGGTATTGCATGTTTTAAAAATTTTGTAGCACATTGATTGAAAATCACTGCTTTAAGCATAAGAAAAGATTTTTTAAATTATGAAAGAATGTAAATGGGAAACAATAATTTTCATCAGTTTTTGCCTTTTTGTAATAATGTATGAACAGTCTCCAAAGGCAAAAGGCAAAAATGCTATTGTCTACATTTCCTGTTTCTAACTCCACCAGAAGCAGCTAAAATAAAACAGACCAAAATTGTAAATATAACATTTTTATCAAAACCAAAGAATTTAGCCTTGCAAGTGCTAGTTCAAAGGGGGGGGGGGAGTCTACGTTTACTTTATTTCAGGAGTTAGTGTTTTAGAATTTCTTGAAAAGTGAATGTTTAATCCCTTCATTATATTTTTAGCATATCTCGGTGTCCCTATAATGCTCTCAGTAATATTTCTGGCATTCAATCCTTTTTCCTCACTCGTCTCCCTTCCTTCCCAAGTCAAGAATGTTGCCCAACACCAATAGTGTGTCATTCCTATTCCCAACTATCCCTCAAATAACTACTGGTGACCTTCAAGCTATTAGCCATTTAAAATACAAGCCCTTATTTGTTGTGATTTATGTGAATGCAATGTTTGTCTGGCCAACCACATAGATCATAATAAACCACAGACATACAATTTCGTTTATGCCAGGAAGATAAAATGCTTCCTGGGAAGACAAGGTGGAAATTATGTAACTTTCCTCTGATCACATGTAACGGAAATGGAGAGGGAGAACTCCTCAGCTCTGCTGGTATTTATACCACTCATCCCATCCCCCTGAACCACAGCGATCCTTCCAATTCTAAAATTCTCTATTCTACTTTTGGGCGTGGAGTGAAAATGATCCACAGTCAAAATAGCACAGTCTTGACAAACAGTCATACTACAGAAGGCAAATAGCAATCGCAAGAAAAAAAAAGCAAATCAGAAAAAGTTCACAAACCTTTATATTAATTATATCTAGTCTGTAAAACAAAATGAAAGACTCACTTGAACAACTGTAGTATACTCTCATGTTGACTTAAAGCCTTGATACATCCTTAGCTAAAGTATAATTAATATCTATAATGCATCCTACATATGACAGGGGATACCTCAGAACATTTTCTCCATGTTTTGTATGACTTAAATGTTTGTTTTTTAATCACTGTGGAAACCAGGTACAGCTGAAATCAGGGCAGGCTTTGTATTAATCCCATCCCCACTCTGAAGACACTAAATGGAAAGCAAAGAGGAGTGATTTCCTTAGGTTTTACTTCTCCCTGGAATAAATGTTGAGCTCAGATGCTGGATTCAGTATTTGCAGTATGAACATCAGTATGCTGTCTTTCAGTGAGTCTCTCTTTCCATGTGAGGACCAGCCCTGCCCTTTGCCCTCACTCGCCCATGTTTTCAATGTAAAAATGCCTAGTCATCTCTCCCTGCTGTCTTCATCATGTCCTTCCTTTCAGAGATCAACAGCAAGATGCTCTATTATGGGGAGGAGCAGGAGCTCAGCCCTGAAGAAATCTCTGAGAAGCTGGCGTTGGCCCAGAAGATGCTGGAGGAGATTAGAAGCCGTCAACCATTCTTCACTCAACGAGAGCTTGTGGATGAGGAGGCAGACGAATCCTATGAATGTAGGTGCATTCAACTCCTAGGGCCTACCACATCTCTGCTTTTTTTGTGGGTCCAGGGCAACATTTGGTCAAAGCAACCAATTCCCAATATTCAGAGCTATTTCGAACTTACCTGTGGCGTCAGGGAATCATTCAGCACAACTTCACTAGATGACCATGGGTTTTAGATCCAGGCCCAACCTTAAGCTTTTGAGAAACAGCTGAGGTTCCACAAGGAATCTATCGAACTTTTACTCCTGAGAAGAAGAAATCAGGACTTAGCAGTTGCTGAAAATGTATAAAACAGGGGAAGGAAGGCTAATGGAAACCAATTCCCTGAACTACAGTGAGGAAAATTATATTAAAAAGCCAGTAAATCTACAAGTTCAGCAATGTTCATGTTCTGAAGTCCATGAATGACTTTTAATGAGTTTTAACCTCAGTGGGAATTTAACATTTCCTTTAATGATGCATGTAGACATCAAATCACAATAGTATTAGTGAACTTCTGAGTTGGTCCCCACATCAGTTGTCAATTACTCAAATACCGTCTAACAATCCATCCAAACATATTCATTTAAAACAGTAACTATTTATTTGCTCATGATTTCACAGGTTGGAAACTTGGGCTAGACTCAACCTGAACAGCTCATCTCTGCCCCATGTGGCATGGTTGAGCTCACGTATGTGTTTGGGGCCTCAGCTGAGATGGCTGGGCCTCTCCCTCCACAGCTTAACCTCCAGGAAGCTAGGTGGCTGCCTTCCAAGATGGCAAGAATGGAAAGTGTGAGGTCTCTTGAGGCCCATCCTTGGAACCCAACAATGCCATATCCATTCTGTTGGTCATAACCAACCCAGATTCAAGGGCTAAGGATATAGACTCTACTCTTGACGGGGACAATTGCAAAGCATTTGTGTCCATTTTAATCTATACAACTAACAAAAGAAAGCACCAGTTTGCATATCATATTGTGACTGCTGCTATTATCTCAAAACATTAAATTCATTGATAATTCAAAATTATAGTAGTTATTAATCCCACGTCTAAATCTCATTATTTTATGCATTAATAAGAAAACATATTATTGTATTACCAATTTGTTTTTTATTATATTGGCCTCCTTTTTAATTCTATGTATTTTATTTTATGCATTTAAAAACATTACAAAAGGGGGTCTAAGGGACTTACTAGATTACAGCTACACAGAAAGGATTAGGAACACCTGCACTAGACCATTTCCCTGCAATTGTCACGATCAATTTCTGCTAACAATTAAAGTGAACACTCTAGAAGAGGAATGTTCTTGGCATAAAGGGATATTATGGTGACAAACGAACAAAGTCATAGTAAAGCCAAAGTAGAATCTCACGTCCCGTTTCGGAGTCAGATGAAGCCCTCAGTCAGGAAGGCTGACGCTCCAGTTCACAGCCAGAGGCTTCCATGCTCCTTGCCTTTTTTGGAATATAACGAGACTGCCCCCCGGAAATGAGGCCAATCACATCTCCCACTCAGCCACCTTCCACCTAGTGACAGCATCTTCAGCCACTTTCTTTACTCAGCCATGAACTTGTGTCTTCTGCTCATGGTGAGGAAAGAAAATACAAAACATGAACAAGACAGACTGACATTCCCTGGAGGAAAAAAAAATTAAGGTGCCTAGACCATGCGTGTAACTTTGATCAGGGAACCAAAGCATCCACAAAGTTTAAGAATATACCATTGCCATTTCATCTTCTTTTCACCCAAAATAATGATTTGGGTTTGACCTAAAGGAACTAACTAAAAACAGTTAGCTGGAGAAAATACAGAAAATGAATGGTCGTAAACATCACTTGTCAGTAACAGACAAGGTAATTTTAGTTGTTTTAATAGTAACACTATAATATATCTAAATCCCCTTTATATGGTAAAATTAGGAATAATCTGGGCAATAATCAACATAGTACAATGCCATGGTTTCCACAAAAAAACATCTCAATAGGAAAGCTAACTTTTGGCTGGCTACCCTCCAGGGGCTCTCTAACTCTACAAAATAGTATTTTTTTTCTACTTCAAATATAAAACAGGTTTATTTTGTTAACAACACCATCAATCTCTATTGCTAAAGAAGGCGTAGCCTGACAAGTTTGCATCTCTAAGTGCTGATGGAAGGGGAGGAGACAGCAGAAGCACAGACTGAGTTTCCATGTCATTTTTCTTCCCAGTGTTAAGCCAGGCTGAGAGTTGGCAGCGACTGTACAATGATACCCGCTCTCTGTTTCCTGTGGTCCTGGAGCAGCTGGACGACTACAACGCTAAGTTGTCAGACCTCCAGGAATCACTTCACCAGGCCCTTGACCATATCAGGGATGCAGAAGACATGAACAGAGCCACGGCAGCCAGGCAGCGGGACCACGAGGTACAGTGGACACTAGAGCTGTCAATGCATTTCAGGCATAAGCAACATGCCACAAAGTCGTGCCAAAAGGGTGCAGTCAGTATACAATTTTTTAAATACTAGCTCATTTAAATGTGCCAATATTTAAATTCACATTTTTAAAACATTTGTACATTTTTGCCATTATAATTTGTTAATGTACATGTGTACATTTAAACTCAAGTTGAAACCATGAAAATTGCTCAGATTTTGAATTGATAAGAATGCAATCATTCTTGGTGCTTGGGTCCTCCTGTATGAATGTGTTGCTCTTGCAAGTGAGTAAGTATTGCACTGTTCTCATGCCTAACTTTTTTATTTTTATACTGACAGCACTAGAACACCAGAACAACCCAGAACCATGATCCTGTGAGAATATGTATAATTTTTGGAAAGACATGACAAATAAATCTCACAGCCTGGCTGGTCTGCAGCTGCAGACATAGGGAGTTTAATTCAAGCCAAGGTCATGCAAATACAAAGAAGTGAGGAAAATCCCAGATGTGTCCACAGCTTGCAAAGGCAGTTACCCCTATGGGGCCAGGATTTGTGCATGCACACAGATCCAGGGCTAAGAACAGCTGTGGTCACGTGTGTGCTCCAAGCGATGCATGCACTCACACCACCACCAATAGGAGTCCTCTGATAGAAAGACATGTGCCTATGTTGACATACTTATGAATGCTAGAATGAAAAATTAGGAAACTATGAGCAAATTCATTAATTCGTTTATATTTATTTTTATGGTGGGCAAAATCAACTTAAACTGGGCTCTCTACCCAGTGATTTTCAGTCATCACTGCCTCTCGGTAAGTCCTTGTAAAATGTCCTAAATAAAAGTGAATTACATTTATCACCACCATTTTCTAATAGCAGCAATCCCTTAGCCAATATTTTTTAGATTAAGAATGGTCAGGATAGCATTCTTTGTTAAGCACATGCATGATTACCTTATGCAACAAAATTATAAGTGTAACACAAGATAATTCCTTCAAGTAGATTTCAAGAGAATTACTGAGACTCATGCTTATTGTTGAATTTCCCTTCTTTCTCACCTCCCACATCTAGTCAACCACAGGATCTTGCCAATTTTACCATCGGATTATTTTCAGTTCTATTCTCTTTCTCTATAACTTCTTTAACGTGGGCCTTCATTTCTCAACCAAAATAGCCTCGTCCTCTCTCTCCTCCATTTCTGCTCCCTTCCAAGCCTTCCTCCCATCCTGCCCCAGTGGGAGGCTCCTCCCTTTAAAGTGCTGACCGTTGTTGTCCTTTTGCTCTTACTAAAAGTTTTCATTTTCGCCTTACAGCCTATACAATGCCTTTAACACTACAGCTTTCCAACCATTTGATGCAGAGATTTTCAACCTTCTGCATCTCATGACGCACATAAACTGACTACTAAATTTCTGCAGCACACCAAGGAACATACTGTTTGTGGCCAATCTGACAAAACAAAATAGGTACAATTTTGACTCACTCACACCTAACGACTATTTTTGTGTTAGCTGTTGTCATTTTTTTTTTTTTAATTTGGCAATCTAAGGGAAAAGAGGTCAGTCAGTGCCCCTGACTAAATAGTCAGGTATTGCATGTTTTAAAAATTCTTGCAGCACACAGGTTGAAAATCGCTGATTTAGTGAATCATAAAATAAGTTTTGAGTGCTTGTAACCACCATTTTTTTGAGGAAAAAACATTTCTATTTTAGTTAGGTATGATTACTGGATTGCAACATATTGTAAAATACATTGTTTTCCTGTGAGTCATGGTTAAAAAAAATTTGAAAGTTATGTCCTGTAGGATAGTCTATGCCGTTTCACATGGCACACGGAAGTCCCTCTGAGGGGCCCTTGCCAGCCTCCTCAGCCATACCTCTTGCCATCTCCCTGCTTCACACATTCAGTTCAGGCAATATCACTCTACTGATAATCCCATGAGCCCGAAAAGCAGACTTCTTTTCTCCTTTACCTGGATACCCCCAGGTATCACCTCCTGCAGGAGGCCTGCCCCACTCTTGTGAATTAGCAGGAGCGCCAAGGCAGCAATCCTACGGGTTGCCTCGCACTCATCTCTTTCTGTATTGTGACCAGTCTCTTGATGGATCTGTCTCCCCCACTCAACTTAAGTATTTTAACTTCATCAATTATAATAACCCCCAAATTCCAGTCTTTATACAAAACCATATAAAATCACTTTGATTGGTGCCAACAGAAACCGCACCACTAACAATTACATATTTATTTCATCTTCTACTCCCAATACCAAAGCGTAGCACCTTGATAAATATCTTTGTCAGATGAACTTAATATTCTATATTTCAAAAATAGGTTAAATACTCTTTACAAAGCACCATTTAGAGATTCTCATAAGCTTAAACTCTACCTTCCCAGGACTGCTTCTATTATTTTTTTCAAGGATCAGGAATTTTTTTAAAATATGTGAAATGGATACTGAAGCATGCAGAATACTGTTATGTCATTTTCATAATCATTTGTTTCTAAAACTTTCTTTTGTTCAAGTTGGCCATCTTTCTGTGGGAATATCTTTACTTGTTTCAAAGTTAATTTTACTCATTCTAATGTTATTGGGGAAACCCTTTAACTTGAAGCACATCATTTTCTAGCTACTGCAAATCAACTTATCCTACAGTTCCATAAGCACCTGGCTTTGAAGTTTGGCTGTGACCTCGGGGTGTTAGCAGTTGTTCCCTTAAGGTGACCCAGAGGCAAGGGTTGCCAGATGGGGTTATAGCTCAGACTCTGTAAAAAGAAAAATGCTCTGAGAGAGCTGAGTAAATATCAGCCTTTTTATCCTCCTTTCCTTATATACTTTAAAATACTGCTTTTGTGCAGAGCTCTATAACCACTTCTCCTTGTAGAGATAAGAGTAATTAACCCCAGATGGTCACACTGTATTAAGCTTGATGGATACCGAGATTTTTAATGTTCTAGCATTATGAGGATGTTCAAATGGGATTCTTTCTGTCTCTAGACCTTTTTCTTCCCCTGTAGTAACACATTTGGAGAAGATGGACTCCATCTTCCCTTCCACTAAATCAGGAAAGACCTCAGGCAGTCAGAAAAACATTAAGATGAATTTAGAAAGTTTTAATGTATATCCTGCTATATCTGGGCTTCTCTCATTATTCCTAGGATATCCTAGATTATACCATAGCTTACATATTTCAACCCCAACTCAAATTACTGTATCTAAAGTAATTCAAAGTCATTTTTTACTCAGATTGTAAAATGAGTCTTTTACTTTTTCCTCTTAAAGTTTCATTCTGTGTCGCTCTCAAACTCTGAACTCATTTGAAGCTCCATAATATTTCTTCACAATCACAACATCCAGTAGTGAAGGTGGAAATTAAATCATTCATCATGAAATATATTAGCAACTTGGGCAATTTCCCTTCTCAAAAATTCTGAGCATTTAACATAATGAGCTCAGAGTGGGAGAAAGCAAGATCATAATTTTGTGCTTTGATAATAAGGCCATTTTAAATTTTATAAAGGACATTAAGATTGTTTTGTCTATGCTTTATTCGTATGCAAATGAGCTATTTGTGCCCCAAGTTAGCACATGATAAACACTTTTTTAATTCATTCATTTTCCTGTTATTGCAAATGGAGAGCTTACATTCAATCCTGTATTCATAATTTCACTTTATATTCATGAAGAGTCAAGTGTTAACTCTGAAATAATGACTTTTTAAGTAATAATCACAGCCACATGTTTCAAAGCTCCAAGGTGCTTCCTTTTGTTCTCTCCATGTCATAAATGAGAAAACTGAGCATTCAGAAGGTAGAATTCCCCAAAGTCACACAGCAATTAGGTAAGTAGTGGGGCTGAGATTGGAACCCCGTCTATCTGGGTGCAAAGACAATGAGTTGACATTGACCACTCTGTCCGATGCTTTCTCAAAAGCCACCTTCTCTTCCTCTCTCCTTTGCTTTTCCTTCCTGCAGAAACAGCATGACAAAGTGAGGGAACACATGGATGGGGTGAACGTTTCTCTAAGGACGTCTTCGAACTCTCTGATAATCCCTCGCCTGACCCTTGCAGAACTTGATGATATAATAAAGGTAAGAATGCATGTGACCTGTTCAGCTTTGTACTAATAGCAGATTAGAACAGCAGCTCCGTGTCACAGAACAATTGAATCCAATTCAAATCTATCAAGTTAGCTGGCAGTATAAAAATAAGATCAGGTGACTAAATTTTTCAGTTTCATTGAACTGTGGCCACTACCCATATATGGCTACTGAAATTTAAATTTAAATAATTTAAATTAAAATTTTAATTCCTCAATCACATTAGCCATAGTTCAAGTGCTCAAAAGTGCCACATGAGACAAGTGGCTACTGTAATGCCCACTCCAACAATTCTCTGGCCACATGGAGACCTCCTCCACTTCATTTATACTTTTCTCATATCATCTCTGTATCATCTCTTCCACCTGAGCAGCTACAGTTATCAATATAATCACAGATATCATCACAGAAAGTTCTGTTAGAAGTGCAACTCAGGAATATCCTAACTGTACTCGTAAGCTGTATGTATAATAAAGCTGGCAGTCAAAATATAAAAGTCACACTTTTTTAAAGTAGAAATTTTCCAATAAAATGTAGTGAAACAGGCCCTCACCAAAATACTCTTAGCTGATTTTTACTACTTTTAAAACAATATTATTTTAAAGTTATCTGATCAGCCCTAACTGATAATGGCTCAGTTTGTTGGAGCGTCATCCCATAAACTGAAAACTCATGGGTTTGATTTCTGGTCAGGACACATGCCTAGGTTGTAGGTTCGGTCCCTGGTCAGGCCAGGTCAGAGTGCATATGAGAAGTAACCGATTGATGTTTCTCTCTCATACTGATGTTTTTCTCTCTCTCCCTCCCTTCTCCTCTCTCTAAAGTTAATAAACATGTCCTTGGGTAAAGATTAAAAAAAAGTTATCTGATCACCATCTCATTATTTCCCCACCAAGCTCCCTGTCTTCCTCTCCATCCCTATTCTCATTACTATCCTTAGAGATATCAAAATCCAGAGGGATGAGCCCACCAGCTCTCAGACCTCCAGCTCCTTGAAGTCCTGTCCAACAAGGTTTTCCTCCCATCCACCTCTGTTATGCCAGTTATGGCCATACCCAAGTCTTGTCTTCAATAACAGTATCTCTTCCCAAATCCCAGTTTCAAGCACTTCCTTCTCATAGCACCATCTCTTATCTCACTCACTCTACAATGCCCACTCCAACAATTCTCTGGCCACAAGGAGACCTCCTCCACTTCATTTATCCTTTTCTCATATCATCTCTTCCCTCTGAGCAGCTAAAGTTATCAGTATAATCATTCTTTGCAAACATCCTTAACTTCCATACTATTTCCCTACTGTACTCACCGGACAATTCTTACCCTGTATCCCCAATAAACACAAGTACCCCCAGCATCATAGCCACACCCAGTGCCACCAACATAACTGGTGGTAAACCCACCTCCTGTTCTATCCGTCTGGCTGGTAAATTTGCTTCATGCTTCACTAAAAAATTAAAAACAAAAAGAACTCCCCTCATATTTCCTCCCCAAATCTACCAGCCCACCTGCATCTGTATCAGGGACTTCTACCTTCCTTCCTGTAATAAATAATAAAGCATTCCTTCTTCCATCACAGTCCCATCCCTCCACCTATTTTCTAAATCCTACCCTTCCCCACCTTGAAAGCAAGGTAGCAGGGTATGGCTCCCGAAAGCATTCCCTCTCTGATTCACCCAGTTCTTAGCCTTCACTGGATCATTACTGCCAACATACAGACATGCCTAATAGTCCCTATCTTTTAAAAATTAAAAAGAAAAAAAAAAAGCCCTGGCTCACATTCCCTTTATGCCTGCCTCATTACTATTCTGAGCTTCACAGCAAAATATCTCAAGTCATTTACAGTTGCCATTTCCACCCTGCAGCCCCACACTGTGTACTGTACTCAACCCAGTCCATGCCCCTCCACTGAGGCTGTGCTTGTCCAAGGCACCAGCAGCCTCAACGTAGCCAAAACCATGGTTGCACTTCTCTCCTCAGCATTCTCAGCCTTGCACTGTGAACCTTCCCTCCTTATTTAAAGATCCTGTCCTGGGCCCTCCAATACCACACTCAACCTGGCTCCCCTCCCACCTCATTGGCCATTTCTTCCCAGCCTCCTTTGTTGGCTTCACCGCTGCACATCCTCTCTGTGGTAAATGTTTCAGGCTCTGCAGGCCACATACAACTTATTCTTTTCTTGGTTTTTGTTCATTTTCATTTTTTTACAATTTTTTAAAAATGTAAAAACCATTCAGGCTTTGGGCCACATAAGGCATTGGGCCAGGTTGTCCCTGCTCTGGACAATAAATGGTCCACTACTCAGTCTTGGGCCTTTCTGTCTACTCACACTCTCTCGTTAGTTAATCCCATTGAACCCCATAACTTTATAAAATAGTTATATGCATTATTCCACAATTTATACCTCTGACCCTGATACCTTCACCAAATTCCAAACTCTTATATGCAAATGCTTACTTGATGTTTTCAAGTAAGAACTCTGCATGGTTTGTAGCAAAACTACAATTTCATCTACTACTTTGACATGTAACAGGCATATCAAATGTAAATAGCCTGAATAAAATCTGCTTTGTTTTTCTAGTCTCCTCCACCTCAGTACATAGTACAACTCATTAGCTCAAATCAAAATTTTGGAGTCATTCTTAATTTCTGCTTTCTTCTCACTCCCATTTCAGCAAGACCTGTTGGCCATACCTCCAGAATAAATGCTTACCCTCTTCTCTGTTGCTACTCCTTAGTCTAAGTCTCCTCATTTCCAGTGTGGTCTGCCTCCTACTGATCCATTTGCCTCCACCCCTGCCCCTCAAGACTCGTTCTGTGCAGTAACAGAACAGTTCTTTAAGTACATAATCAGATCACATTATTTCTCCTACATAAAACCTCCAGGGACACTTAAAGTAGGAAACACCTCATTTTACCATGGCCCAGGAGACCCTAAGTGGCCTGGCTCTGGCCCACCATTCTGACCTCATGCCCCACTGTCTTCCTCACCCACTGCACTCCAGACTATCACACCCCAGCTCCTCTCTATTTTTCTAACACACCATATTTTTTTCCTACCTGAGGACATTTTTACCCGCTGTCCCAAAATTTTCCAATGGCTAGTGTTCTAGTGACCATTCAGTTTTAGTGGGCCTCTTACTTCTGATCACTCTCCAATACCTCTCACCTGTTGTATCTTATTCAGTAGACTTTTACTTCCTGAAATTAGCTTGCTCACATATTTTATCACTTGTTTATTATCTGTATCTTCCCAGCAGATTGTAAATTCCTTGAGACCAGAGACTGTGTTCGCAAATAGACATTCAATCTCCTAAAAGAGTGCCTGACACATAGTAGGCACAAAATAAATATTCTGTGAATGAATCAATGAGTAAAGGTAGAATGTCCATGGCATTTTTTCTGTTTATACAATTAAAAATATTTTTTAAAGTATTGATCCCCAGGTGACAAACCAAAAGGCTAGAGGTTTAATACTGTCTCCATGAAAAGAAACCCTCTGTGCCAAGAAGTATATTACATTTTGGGAATGCAAAATAAATTAAACATAGTTTCTTTCTCCCAAGATTGTGTAATCTGGTGAGTGCAATATTCAAATGAAAGGATTACTGTAATGAAGTACGTAGATTTAAAAACTTAGTGACCACACTGAACTCATCCTGGAGAAGCTAGGGATAGCTTCATAAGGGAAGTGATATTTGAGATGAATGTGGAAGTATGAATAGAACTTCTCCAGATGGATGATACAGAAAACAAGGGAACAGTATTCTGCAGACAGAGAAAATAGTATGTGCAAAGACACAGGGGCCTATGTAGTATGGTGAAGAATGGTGAGAAATTAAATTGGTGTGAGAGAAGGGGGTCAGTTGATGAGACGTGCTAAGGAATTGAATTCGTACCTGCAAAACAATGGCTGGTTTTGAGAAGGGAAATAACATAATCAGATTAGCCCAATAAAAAGATCAGCATTCCTGCAGGATGGCAGGGAATGAATCTGAAGACTAAAAGACTAGGCTCAGAGAAAGGAGTTATATTTCTTGGGAAGAAAAGGGCTGAATCAAATCCTGAGGAACACCAGTTTTTCTCTTCCTGACCAGAGAAATAGGAGACTGACTGAGAGAAAGCAGCGACACAGATGCTAGCTTAGTTTAGTTTTCAGGTCAGAGATGGCAGAGCATGTGTGAATGCTAGGGAGCAATGTGTAGAGAACAAGGAATTGAAGATGCAAGGGAAATAGATAAATATTGATATCTACTTATAGAATTGTAGGCTTACGTTGACCTGGCCTGAAATTTACTGAACTTTATTTATTTTTTTTTTTCCCTTTATTTTTTATTTTTTATTTTTTTTTTATTTTTTTATTTTTAAATATATTTTATTGATTATGCTATTACAGTTGTCCTATTATCCCCCTTCATTCCCCTCCACCCTGAACACCCTCTCCCACCCACATCCCCCCCCTTTACTTCAGTCCATGTGTCATAAGTTCTTTGCTTCTACATTTCCCATACTATTCTTGCCCTCCCCCTGTCTATTTTCTAT
>CM052541.1:153879718-153898949 GCA_028533065.1 Trachops cirrhosus | reverse complement strand
TACCTGCCTGTACTAGACAGCACCAGACCCATTCTCAAGTTGTCAACACGGTTTCTGAGTTTGCGAGCCTAAGGGTCAGACTCTGGAATTCACCAAGTTGAGGACTAACTTGGAGATAACTTCCACAAATACCCAACCAACTAATTCAAATTAGATATTAAGTATGTATTTTTCAGTTCAAGCCCACCAGTTCAGCTTTAAGTGTTTTGAAGATGTGTGAACTTAATTTAAGATCGAAAGCTTATGAACAGCCCTGGCCAAGTGGTTCAGTCAGCTGGACCATCCTCCTGTACACCAAAAGGTTGCGGGTTTGATCCCCGGTCAGGGCATATACCTAGGTTGTGAGTTCAATCCCTGGTCAGGGTATATACAGGAGGCAACAGATCAATGTTTCTCTCACATTGATGTTATTCTCTTTCTCCCTTCCTCTCTCTCCAAAATCAATAAACGTATCCTTGGGTAAGGATTCAAAAAAAAAGCTTATGAACAAACCCTGAATGTCAAATTACTTTCAGATAGAGATATATAATTACATGTACCTTTTATTAAATAAACAAAAGTAATCTGACAGTTTTCTCCCTTTCAACACATTCTATTCGTAGAGCCAATATTTCTGACCATGAATAACATAAATGTAACTTATGTTAAACATAAATATATTTTTCTTTCAAAAGTTAGCCATTACTGGATGCATTAACAAGATACCCTAGGGGCACTTTTCAGCACTCCTTTTAAGTGGAACTTTATTTACAGGTCAAGTTAAAAGCAGGCACACTAAAGCTTCTTTTTGTTACTTAATATAGTAAAGAGAAAACCTGTTGCCCTGCTCTGAAGAATGATATGAGAATATTAGTGATATGAGAATGAGAAATATGATTTTAATGAGAAAAGCAAACAAAAAAGCCAGACAACTTTACAGTTATCAACTGTTTTTTTGTCCTTTGAAGAATTCTTGTCCAACCTGTTGACGTGAAAAGTATCATTATGCTATATCAGTGATTTCCAACTTTTTTCATCTCATGGCATGTAAACTAATTACTAAAATTCTGTGGCCCACCAAAAATGTATTTTTTGCTGATCAGGCAAAAAATAATACGTATGATTTTGATTCATTCACACCAGATGGCTATGCTGTGTTGGCTGTTGTCATTTTTTTTCACTTAATAACGTAAGGGAAAAGAGGTCAGTGCCCCTGACTAAACAGTCAGTTATTGCATGTTTTAAAAATTCTTTCAGTACACCAATATGCCACGGAATACCAGCCGAAAATCACTGCAGTATGTGATAGACTTTAACACCAACTTACCTGGTATCCACATTTCTAAAGAAGCTGCTTATTGCCTCATCATAAATTCCTTTCTAAAAAGAAAGAAAATATTTACAACGTTTAAGTTATTGCCTCTTTCCCAAATGAAGTCCTTTCAATTTAATAACACCATAATTCTGTAAAGGCTGATGGGTGGCTATATAAGTAAAAGCAAATTATCATAAAATGCTTAGACTGATTCTTCCGATCTAGAGAAGAGTAAATGCCCGGAGATCTATGACTTAAATTCAAGGAAGGGTGCTGAAGTCCTCATAGGACTGCAGGATGAATGAGAGATTCCTCTGAATTCTTGATCATTTTAAATGCTGATTGGTTAAATCAAGAAATACCACAAGCTGCCTTTTTTTTTTTACAATCAAGGAATACCACACATTAACTATTTACAAAGTATTTTCACATATACTACTCACTGGTCTTCACAAGAATGCTGATAAAGATGAGACCCTGAGAATTAGGGAAGCGTCTCTGGCCAGTTCAGTCTATTATGTGTCTAACGTCAATATAGGTTTAAAAACGTTTGCTCTTGGCTGATAAGATCCAATACAACGAACATCAGGCAGGTAAAAGCTCAATAGAGTAAATCTTGCCGTGACAGGCGAGGGGGGCTGTCCGGAGGCAGCGCGGGTACCTGGTTGACCGCGGCGTGCTCCCTCAGCGCCAAGTCCCAGAAACAGCAGCCGATCTGGTTTCCGCACTGGCCGACTGCGATCCGGGAGAGGAAGAAAAGGAACAGATATTAGGCAGCTAAGGGCCCTGGGCTCAGCGCCGGCTGGGTCCTCACCCTCCCGGCTCAGCTTACCCTGTACGACTACCGACTGGGTCATATTGCGGGTCGGCCTGCCCAAGGCCCGCGGGTGCCCGCGCTGGCTTTTGTATTTCCTCGGCCCGCCCACTGAGTTTTCCAGGGGGGCGGGGCAGCCGTAAGTCACTCTGCTGCCGCAAGTCGCTGCCGTCGCCACGCTCTTCTCTAGGTTCTCACCGGAAGGCTGCTTAAGTGCGCCTGCGTTTGGTTGTTACCATAGCGACGGGGCCTCGGTCCTTTGCTCCTCGCTGCCTTATCAACATCTTTTAGCATCTGCAGCATCCGAGGCCAGGGTAACTGGCGGGTAACTAAGCTTTGAGTAGGGTTTTAAAACGTGTCTTTAAAACTGTTGGTGGGCTCTCCTTAGAGGTTTAGCCTTCGTTTACAGGCTCAGCACCCTGCGCAGCGGGTCAAATTCCCTTCTTGCTGGTTCCTCGGGTCGCTGCGTTAGTGTCTCTGTCCAACAAGCCCTTTGTTCTAATAGAAAACGAAGATTGTCGGAGCACAAAGAAACCTCAGACCAGTAAGCGTGGCAAGGTGCAACTGAAACTTGGTGGTTTGCAAAATGGCGCTTTAGAGACCCAATCGGTGTTTGTCGAAGCTGTAGTTTCCAACATTAACTTACAGGCCCTGTGGGGGATTCAAAAGAAGTTAAGACATAGATTCCAAGAAACTTAGAATCTAATTGAAGATACACACGAAGTAGTCAAGTAATTGTGACTTAAAATATTGTGTGGTGCTAAGTGCAGTAGAATTCAGTGGATGAGGATGTAAATGAGTCAATAGAAGGCTGTTCAGAGAGATGAAATTAAAACTAGGCATTTGATTCATATACAGTGCTTAGATGGGAGAAAGGAAGAAAAGATCGAAAAATAAGGCATTCCTTAAAATTACTAACTCCTTAAAATTGTCAAACATTGGATACTGTAAACGCTTATTAATCAACTTAGATGAGATTTCAATGAAGAGCTCAATCATTTAAAAAATGAAATTAATATTTTCCACAAAAATTCTGAGGAGCTATAAAATTCTCGGAAGTCTTCTGCATTAAAAAAAAGTTAAAGTATATGTGCAATTAATATGTGGTGTTAGGAACACCTTACTTCCCACCAGGACAAATAACAGTTCTTACCATGTTTTTCTGATAGCTGTTAAGTTTGAAGTTGCAATGGTGGTTCATGGTGTTGAGGCTTTCCCACATTTATATTTGGATGTTTTTCACCTTAGTACTTAAATCTTTTGTGATTAATAGGCAACTTTTAATCAATTTTTTGCAATTGCTGGATTTTACTCTTAACTACCTTTTAGTGAAGTCAGTGGAGTCAGCGGTGGAGGTGCAATCTGGCACCTCTAACATTTCACTTTAAGTCTTGATGTTGAAATCCCAAGGTCTGGGGCTTCCAAAGTTTGCAAAGTTTGGTTCAGTGTAGACGGTGATGTTTGTAGGTGTGAGTTGATGAACTATGGTTCCATCTTCTCTGGTATTCTGGCCTCTGCAGAGCTCTACCACTCATGCTGTGGTTCTCTCCTAGTCATTATTCTCCAGAGTTCTTACATGGGAATGAAGTTAAATTAAGAAAGTCCTAAGAAGTCTCATTAATAACTTTATTCTGGAGAGAATAAGACTGAGAGGCAATTCTTAAAAATCAAGGTAGAACCTTACATACCACTACTTCAGGATGTCAGTAGAGGCAAAAAAGACTTAAGATAGAGTTTATGTTTTCCAGGAGTCCACACTGAAGTCATAAATTTGAGCAAATCCTACAGTTGAATTTACTCCTAATAAATGAACTAAGACCTCATTTAAGATATTCAACCTACTCTCAGAAGAACAAGCAGAACTCAGGTCATCCTGGAAAGCTACACACAGTTTAGGGGAATTCTTGCTAATATACTACTTCCTCTAATAAAAACACAATGAAAAGGGAACTATGACTTATCTTTCATGCTCTAGCTGTAAGTGGAAGAACAAGTTTCAGATAAGTGGAAAAGAAGTCAAGCAGAATTTGCCCACACAATAGTAGAGTATGGTAGGTTGAATTATTGTTCTGAATTCTTTATCCATCCCTTCTGCACATGACTATGCAGAACCTTCTGGTATAGTGGAGTAGGTAGAGTGCACATCTTGGCCTCATTGACTCTGGGTTTGGTCATGTGGCTTCCTTTGGCCAATGGAATGAAGGCAGGTGTGAAACTAGAGGGGGCTTTATTTATTTATGTATTTATTTATTTGAAACTAAAAGGGATTTTAGATGTGCTTTCGTCTCTTGGCCTTTGCTATTTTTCCTAAGAAAAACTTCCTTAATTGGTTGCTGTTTGCAAAATAATGAAGACATGGATCATATCTGAGTCTGAATCTCGAGATGCAGAGTCCTAGTTATCATTGGCAAACCCAGGTGAGGCAAGTGGAGATCAGCTGCATAGAAGACTATCCACAGTCTTATGAGCAAGTGAAATAGTTTGGGTTGAAGCCAAAAATTGGAATATTGGAGCAATAGCTGACTGACAAACCAAAAAACAAACAAACAAACAAATAAACAAAAAAGCCCAACAACAAAGAAACCCAGATTGGGCAGAATTTAATGTTAAATATGAACAAGAGAAAAAAATGATGAATTATGCAGACTACTACTAGAAAAGGAAGGAAGGAAAGAAGGAAGGTAAGGAGAAAGGAAGGAAGGAAAATAGCATTCAAAAGATGGATGAAGTATATGACCTGGATAAAAACTACCTAAGGGGGAAAAAACAAAATTCTTCATATATTGTCTGTGCTTTAGAGGAACTTAATAATAAGAATATGAATTAAGTAACACAGGGACTTAAAGATGATAGCAATATATTAAGAAGTATGCTCTATGAGGGCTGAATCTTACCTGTTTTGTTCACTGCTATGTCCTTACTAGCTAGAAGATTGCCTGGTTTACTGTAGGTAGTTGATAAATATTTGATGAGTAAATGAATGAAAATGGAGATAAAAGAGCAAATGAAATTAACAGGAGGCCAGAACACCTTAAAGGACTAATAAATAATTAGAAGCATGAAGAAGACTAGAGAGCTTAAATTTAAATTAATGATGTGGAGGAAAGCCTCGAAAACATCAAAGAGAATAGTGAAGCATAAGAAGAAGATATTACATCTCTTAGATTATATATATATATATATTATATATATGACAATATAGTTCAATATAAGATTAAAAAGTGCCCCCGAAATGGAGAACACAGTCAATGGAAAAGAAATATTCTTACTGATATAAAAAATAATAAAGGAATAAAAATCCATAGGGTGAAAGAATACACTATATTCCACGGAAAATTTATGTAGGACAGTCAACACTAAGGTATATATCCTGGTTAAGTTACTCAATTTTCAGAATAAAGAAAATTCTGTAGGTACCCAGGTAAGAAACAAAAGGAGGAGGCATGGAGAAAAAACAGGCTTATTTAGGCTCATGTATAGGACAGTCAGTACTGGGAGATATTGAAAAGATGTTACAAAGTTCCATGGGGGGATAAAATGTGTTCTAAAAGCTATATAGTTTTTCAAGATGTCATAAAACATAGTTTGAATTTCTGGGTACTCTATTCATTTTATTCTGCTTGTACACTGCATTTCTGAGCCTATCTCTTTTAAAGAACTATAGAAATGATCCCTGAAAGTATAGTCTTCTGAGCCTATCTCCTTTACGTCTATCTTGACAAATATAGCAACAGCTACCAAAATGTTACCAACATTCTTTCAACCTTTTCACCTAGCATTAAAGTTCATTAGTAAATCATCTGTCTTCTAGGTTATTACAAAATTTTCCAAAGGTTTTTCCAATGGGTTTACCACTGAATAACATAGATACCTAACTATCCTTTCAGCTTCCAAGAACAATTTACATGTCACTTGCTGCTTGACCACTTGCTCTAAAGAATTACATATATATTAGGTTTTTTGTTATGGTAGTATCTACGCCTGGACCTAAGTCTGCATAAGTCAGGATAAATTTAGTTATGCTGTGGTAACAACCAACTCCCAAATCTCGGTGGTGTAAAACAACAAATGTTTATTTTTTTTGCACGTAATACATGTCCATTGTGGGGAGGGTGTCTGGTGGCTATGATTTATGTTATCCTTACTCTGGTACATAAGTTGCTGAGCTACCACTATTTGGCTCATTTCTGGTTTTGCAGCAGAGAAGACAACTCAGGAGGGTCTTGCACTGCATTTAATGGCTTTTGCTAACTCACTGGCCTGAATAAGTCAGTGGGCTCCACATAATCATAAGGGGGCCAGGAATTGCAATTTCTGGAATAGAGAAACCCAGAAATATTTGATGAACATGTGTAAGTGCACCACAAGCATTCTCACATGTGATATCTTAGCACAGCATCTGTGCCAGGCAGACTCCAAGATGACACCCAATGATCTGTCTCCTATATTTGTACAGTGCCTTCCCCTTGAGACTGGGCTGGACCTAGTGACCTCTTTCTAAAGAATATAGCCCAAACACAGTCAAGTAGCTGCTCTGAGTTGGAAAGACAGGGTTGAGAATTCTGGGGGACCAAGGCAGCTAGAATTTGCAGGGCAGAGTCCCAGAAATGAGTGAGTATAAAGAGAAATCTCTGGAGATCTTCAGGGAATTCCTCGTGAGCCTTAAACTGAATACTGATCAGTAGAAACATGTGGAAACTATCCAAGACTGAGGAAAGAATGGAAAGAAGCAGGCTGAATGATTCCTGGGGTTCACACAGGGCTGGGACTAGTTCACATTCTCAATATCTTGAGTGGAGGAACCTTGTAATACATGGGAGCACTGAGTTAAATACATAGGAGGGTATTGCATCATTAGTGGAGAAAAATTAGCTACAGATGAAAGACTGTTCTGATCTAGCCGAAGAACTCATGAAATCAATTCTCTAAAGGGCCAAGCTGTTTTCAAATAACTGTGTCGCAGAATAAAACTTGAAAATACTTAGAGGACTAAAAATAAAATCAAGCACTCAACAATGTACAATTTATAATGTCTAGTATCAAATAAGAAATTGCAATATATGTCAAGATGTAGAAAAATATACTCCATAATGAGATTTTTAAAATCAGCCAGTAAAAACAAACCAAGAAATGGCACAAATGAAAGAATTAGTAGACAAGGACATTAAAACAACTTATAAATATAGTTTTTTATATTCAAGAAGGTAGAAGGAAGCATAAAAATATTAAGAAGAGACAAATATAAAATATACAAATTACACCTCTAGAAATAAGAAATACAATGTATGGGATGAAAAATACACTGGATGGAATTAAGAGCAGGTTAGGCATTGCAAAAGAAAAGAGTAGTTAAGTTAAAGACATAGCAATAGAAACTATCCAAAATAAAACAGAAAAACTAATAATAAAAAGGAGGTTCAGTGAGCTGTGGGACAACTTCAGGCAGCTTTTTATTCATGTAATGGGAGTTCTAGAAGGAGGAAACAAAAAAATACGTGAAAAAATAATGGCTGAGAAGTTTCCAAGTGTGGTAAAAATTATAAACTCCGATCCAAGAAGCTCAATGAAACTTTAGACACAGGACACAGAAATAAATCTCCACCAAGCACATTATGATAAAATTGCTTAATATCAGTGATAACCAGAAAATATTAAAGTACCTAGAGAAAAAAGACATACTAGAAATAGAAAAACAAAGATAAGAATAACAGCAGACTTTCATGTTGGAACCAATGTAAACCAGAAAACAGTGGAACAAAATGTGTAAAGTACTTGAAACAAAACTGTTGATTTAGGATTGTATATGCACCAAAAATATTGTTCAAAAATGAAGATGAAGTAAAAACATACAAAATTTGAATGAATTAATTGCCTGGAGAGCAGAACTGTTAAATGAAAACCTTCAGGTAAAAGTAAAACGATGTTGGATGGAAATCTGGATCTACTCAAGGGAATGAAGAAAGTGGAAAATGATAAATATGTGGGTAAATATAAAAGACATCCAATGTTTTTAAAAACATCTTTAAAAAAAGATAATTGCTTAAAAAAACAATAATGTTATGGGGTTTATGATATAGGTAGGAGTAATATGTTTTACTTCATTTCATTATTAAAATGTTCATTATTTTATATATGACAAAATAATACAAAAATAATAGGATGGGGGAGTGGAATATACTCTTGTAAGTTTCTTTTAGTATATGGGAAGTGGTGTAATGTTACTGAAGGCAGACTGAAAAGTTAAAGTATATATTGTAAAGCCTAAACTAATCAAAACAAAGCAAAGCAACCCATGAAGGTTGTATAGCAATAAACTAGTAATGGAGATAAGATAGATCATAGAATACATTCAGTTGCTTCAAAAGAACAGAATAATAAGAAAAAGTGAACAAAGAACTGACAGCACAAATCAAATACAAATGACAAGAGGGCAGATTTAAATTTAATTATATCACCTTAAGTGTTAATAGCAAAAAAGATTTAATTAATTAAAAGCAAGGGATTGTTAGAATAGATAAAACAGCAAAATCTAACTATATACTGTTTATTAAAAAGCCACTTCGAATATAAAGACTAAACAGGTTAAAAATAAAAAAATTAGAAAAGATAAATACATTATGTTAACTAATAAATAAAGAGTACCTGTATAAATTTTAAAGCATAGTTTATTTTATTTTGTTATTTTTTATTTAATAATTTTTTTCAAAGCATATTTTAGAGCAAAGAGTATTACTAGGGATAAAGGAGGATATTTTGATATTATAACAAAGGTTTTAATTTATCAAGAGGACATCATACTACTAAATGTTTATGCACCTAATGACAGAGCTTAAAAATATATAAAGCAAAATTGGCAGAATAGAAAGGAGAAACAGATGATTTATAATTATAATTGGAGATATCATTACTTCAATATTTTGTAAACAGGTATCCAGTAAATCAGTAAGAATGCAGAAGACTTGAACAACTCTATGAACCAACTAATTGCATGTCTAGAACATTTCACCAAATAACAGCTGAATACACATTCTTTTTCAAGTGTATATGGGTTGTTTACCAGGACAGAATGTATTCCGGCCATAAACAAAGATCAATAAATTTAAAAGAATTAAAACTATGCAAAATGTTCTCTGACAACAATGGAATATAAGAAATTGATAACAGAGATATAGGTAGAATATTCCTAAATATTTGAAAACAGTGTAGTTTTTATTTAAAAAACTACATTATTTTATTTGGCCTCTTCTGGGTTATTTACCCAGAAGCCAAAGAAGGAAATGAAAGGGAAATTTTAAATGAAGGAAATGAACAATACAAACTTTCAAAATTTGTGCAATGAAGGTAGAGTAGTGCTTTGATAAAAACTTATAAAATTAAATGCCTTTGTTAAGAAGGTAGAACTCAAATCAATGACCTAAGCTTCCATTTGAAGACATAGAAAAAAAATTAAACCCAAACTAAACAGAAAAAAGTAAATACTAAAGATTGGAGTGGAAATCAAATAAATAGAAAACAGAAAATTAATAGAGAAAAGTCAGTGAAACCTAAATGTGTATCCTGAGAGATTAAGATTCTTTTTTGACTTACGAGCTCCCTTGCTCGTAAGTCTAAAATCCTTCATTTGGATTTATGTTCCATCCAGCACAGCTAGCTTCAACTTATTTTTCTGACTTGATCTCTTTATTTTCTCTGCCATTAGTTCAGGTCTCCTGTTGTCTTCTCTACTGGCAGAGGACTTTTGCACATGCTGTTTCCTCCCCAACTGTCTCATTGTCTTTTCTTCCCACCTATTTCCATCTAGTTGATGCCTACTTGTCCTTTAGATTGAGGTTCGATATCCTAGTCAAGGACATACCCTATCCTAACCTTTAAACTCCACTAGGAGAGACAATGTATTTGTTATGTTCAATATTTTATTTTCAGCTTTAAACACATGCCTGGCTGGTGGATCCTCAGCAATTACTTGCTGCATGAATGAATTCTAATAATGGATCCATTTTCTTTGGAGATGACTCATTCAAACACCACTCCTTTTCTGCATGTCATGAACCAATATGCTAAGGATTGAAAGATTATTATTATTGTTGGGCTTAAGAGAATTAAGGAGAATATTTAGAGGTTTCACTATCTTCCCCACCCCCTCATTATTTACATTTCACTTATTAGTTCATTTCTCTGTGAAGATCTGCTGAAGAGTCAAGTTCATTTGTTTTCTTGTAAGTTATTTTTTGTGCTGGAAAATTTCCATGATTAAAGCTTCTGTTTGGTTTGTTTCATCATATCACCCATATTAAAAGAAGAAACTTGGTACAGTTTGTGCCAAATAAACTAGCAAAAAAAAAGGTAAGAAGAGGAATTAAAGAATATTCCGCATGCAGATACTTTACTTTGTAGTTTAAAGATATATTGATGCCTAAAAAGTGAAATCATGCCTCAACACTCTGATTTCAAGAACTATGCAAAAGAAAATGTGCTGATTTGATTTTTGTATCCCAGACATTGGGTTTATTACATGTTGGATTTTTTTTATTCCTCAAAACAACTCTACATGAAGGGATTTATATTATATAATGGACAAACTTTTTACTGATTTGCTCAGTCTCATAGTTAATATGGTTTTAGAATTCAAATCTAATTCTGATGTCAAGATTCTTATTTTTAAACTATTAAAAAAATTGCCATCCTGAGGGTCAAATCTTTAGGTCCTGATGATGGATACATTAGCTAACAATGGCCAGCAGTTATTGCAATGTGTCTGACTGTGACACAGTCAGTTAAATGGTTGCTCTAAGATAAAACTGTAATCATCCATTCACTGATAGCACCCTAGTGAGAAAAAGAAGGTAGAGGCAAGATTTTTGTCTAATATCAACTTAAGTATGTAAAGTGCCAATTTCCTATAACATAAATCATATGAAAACAGAGCAGTGGGAACTTAACATTAAATGTAGGTATTAAAAAAGATTTTATTAAATATAAAAATGCTTGCTACCATTTAATAGTTCAGTCATCAGCTAGGAAAATTTTAGAAAAGGTTAATTGGAGAGTAAATTTCTGTCTGAAGTGTTAAACTTAAGTATTACATTTAGTAAGACTACTGTTGATACAGAAATTGGGAATGGGAGGGAAGTCCAGAAGATAATTTTCAGCTTGCTGCTGGAGCTAAGAATTGAGACATTTTATTCTTTAGCAGGTAGAAAAGTACGTGAAAGAATTCCTGATGTCATAATTGGCGGGTGTTCGGGGACAGTTGATTATCATTCCTTTGGCAAAGATGTTATGAACAGAGAACTTCAGGGCCCTGGGAACAGGAGAGGACAGTGCAAGATGTAGTCTTCCTTTCCCAACTGTCATTGTTGCAGTCATTTGGAATTTCATTTGGAAAAGGGCCTTGGGAATTTCAAGGCTCTTTTGAGGAAACAGAAAAGAAGAGGTAGTCCAGGTAGTAGAGAGAGCTGTAAAGAATCATACACAGTAAGAGCTATAGGGAAATTTATAAAGGTGTAGTTTGAGGCCATCAAAGTGCGATAAGGGTATAGGTAGACTGGATTTATAATCTGTGGTACTAGTTAAAGGAAAGTCTAGAAGATAGGGAAGAAAATCGGATACAAAGTGAGAAGAATCTCATGCGATTTTGTGCAGATTGATTAGACTGTAGGTCTAAAATAGATACAGATAAACTCATTCACAGATTAAAATATTGTTATTGTTAGAAAAATAAACAAGGCACTGACAATAAGAAAAATAACCTTCAAACAAACTTTGGAGATACAATTTCTAGCTACATCCTAGGTTGTTACTGGAGCTATGAATTGTGACATTTTCTTATTTAGCAGGTAGGAAACTATGTAAAAGAATCGTCTGATGTCACAATTTCTGGGTGTCACTGGAACATTTGATCATCATTCCTTTGGCAATTTAGGCTTCTATGGAAGGTCAGTAGAAGCAATTGATTTATTCACCTCTACAGGAATCAGACTCAGCCTATTTTGGTAAGTCTATGCGTCCTTGAGCAAGATAGCTAAAACCTAATATCTACATAAGATAGCTATACCAAACCATACATTTTACTAACTTGTCATTGAGTGTAAATTTTTACTTGATAATTGACACACAGTCTATAAAGACCATTATATAATAATCAAATTCTTAAACTTTATTTAGTTCTATCATCACCACAGTAAACATTTACTTAATAGGCATAGGATACTAAACTGGGCACAAGAAACAGTTGTAAGACATTTTTCATTTTCCCTATCTTTTATTGAAGACATGCAAATTTATATAAGATACAGTTGTTAATTACCTGCTATGTGCCAGACACTGTTCCAGGTATTAAGGAGTCAGCCAATGGTGACAAAGACAGACATGGAATGCGGTGTGGGTACAATGATTAAACAAAAACATTTACAAAAAATTAGGGTACTGGTTCACAACAGAAGGTGACCCCCCACCTTCTTCTCTACTAGATGTTGTTTGGCAATGTCTGGAAACATTTTTGAATGTCAGAAGTTTTGGAGAGGGGTACAATTTTGGCAGGTAGTAGGTGGAGGCCTTGGCTGCTGCAAAATATCCTACAGTGCCCAGGACAGTCTCCTCCCTCCCCAACAAAAAATATCCTCTCTCAAAGTCAACAGTGTCACAGTTGAGAAATCCTGAATTAGAATGATAACTGTTCCAAAACAGAAATAAAGTATGCTATTAAAACTTAGATAATGGGAGGGGGTTATGGAAGGCTCCTCTGAGAAAATGAAATATGAATTCAGACTTAATGAACAAGTTTGCTCTAACAAGTAAAGGGTGGGAGCACTGGGGTGGGGGAGGGTCCCAAGCAGAGGCAACAGTAGGCAGTAAAGAGCTTATTTTATAAAGCTCTGTATGTGTGTGTGTGTGTATTTTTACACACAGATTACATTATATATGTATATATATTTTATAATGCTCAGTAGCATCTGCTGAATAATAATAGTTAACATTTATTGAGCACTAACTCTGTGTTAGGTACTATACTTTACATGTATTATCTTATTTAATCCTCACTACTGCCCTGGAAGTAGATACTATTATTATTCCCGATTTATCCTTGGGAAGCATACTTCTTCATTAAGTACCTTGCCTAAGATCACATAGTCAATTCAACTCTCCCAAGACACTTTCTTAACTAATACACTGTGCACATAGAGAGGGAGTGGGGAATGAATGATGACCAAGAATAAATGGTTAGCTGAAGATACCATGATGATGTGAAACTCAGCTGTACTTCAAAGGAAGACAAGGGCTTAGGCAGTCAGGGAAGCAGTAGGAGGTCAGAATAAGGGCTCTAGCTTACTGAATGCAATGACCATAAAAACATAAAAACTGAACTTTTTTTCACACAGCAAAAATGGACTTCAGTTATGTTAACCATAGGATACAGTTTTATTAACTAGTGGCCATTCTGTATTTGTTGTAAGACTTAACATTGTATGTAAGAAGAGTTGTATAATATAGCATTTATACAGTTTATAGATATATTAATGTCTTTTTC
Organism: Trachops cirrhosus; assembly: GCA_028533065.1. NCBI lineage: Eukaryota > Metazoa > Chordata > Mammalia > Chiroptera > Phyllostomidae > Trachops > Trachops cirrhosus. The sequence goes on along the minus strand of CM052541.1, from coordinate 153,885,314 downwards.
TGAATGTTGGAATATGCCTGTAACAAAATATCAATATTAACATTAAAAAATTCCAAATAACTATTTGAGGATAACTAACTCCTGCCCCCATCCATTATTATAGCTTTCTAATCTAGGTTTTCAGTGAATTATGCCTTTTCGGTTTGGGACTCAGCCGCGGAGGTTTCCAGTGGAAGGAGGAGATTCTACAATTGGGCTGGGACCTGGGCTGAGGTCCAGTGTTGCCTGTAATGGGAAAGAGGTATCACCAGCCAGGTAAAGTCTTCTTACCTTGCCAGCTGAGGAAATGTGTAATGGCTGTCATCGATATGAGCTCTAGCAGATGTTCAGTATTAGCAAGAAAAAAGCCCAGGGACATTGCTGTTATTAAATTGGTTTTAACAGATCTCAGGTTTTCTTAGTACAGAGTTTGTATTTTATACCTCTGTAAGTCTTTGTATGTCTTAATGATAGGACAGTTCTTTTTTTAAAGTAAATTTTTGGCATTGTTTTGTTGATAGTTTCATGTTAAATAAGTTCCAACTAAACAAGCAAATCTTGAATATAAAGACACGGATCTTAGATTTAGTGTCACTTTGACTTTGGTGGAGAATGATAGCATGAAGATTCTATAAAATGAAATAATTTTTTGCAAAATTGAAGAAAACTATACTATAATTTGTTCCATTTTTCTGCTGTTTACCATAGTAAAATGTCAAATACTACATTGTTAGGTTTCTTTAAAAGCTGATAATTTTTAGAACACACATTTAAGCTTACTAATATAGGTACTTTAAAAATCAGAATTATTCAAGGGTGGAATTGGCTACTTTGGGAAATACTGAGCACCTGTCTTTAGAAATGTTTAATGTTGGATGACGATTTGGTGGAAATGCTGGAAAGGAATCTCAAGCACTAGATGTATTTTTGGACTGGATGTCATTTAAGGACTCTTTTAAACCTGAAATTCCATTAACATTTGAACAGTATATGGAATAATATGTTCAGTTTTATATTTTCCACAAATATTCTAGTTTTTAAATAGACTCAACTGAAGTGATTTTAAGCTGCATATATGTACAAATTGCCTTAGTATTATCACTCATGTTCACAACTATGCACACCTCCTTTTTTAAATTTTTGGCCATTTAGCAATTATAGTGTACTTTTCAAAATGAACACTTAGAGGGTTATCTTTGAGGCTATGAATTCCCTGTCATTAAATGTGTGGCAATAACTACAACTTCCTTGCAACATAAGTCTAAACTGTCTGCCTCATCAGTGCCACTGTGTCATAATTACTTTGTGACATTCAAAGATATCAAAATTATTTAAAACAGTTGAACATTTACTGAAACTTAGGTGCTCTGAAAAAGTTTCCTTTTTAGTATCTAACTACATGTTACTTGCTCTTCTGTTTAGGCAGCTCCGAAGATGCCATGGAAGTCACTGCCTGACAATAACGGATGTTCCCATCACTGTCTATGCAACTATGCGAAAGCTGCCTGCACAAAGCAGCAAGGAAATGCATCCTAAATAGCATCATTAAGTCTTTTGTAGAGGTTGACTAGGTCAAGGGTAGTGGGTCAGTATCATCTTATGATCTGGTAAACAAATAAAAGCGGTGGCACCTTTGGATGATGACAACAGTTGAAATATTTATTTTTAGTAGGAAAAGATGGAAATGTCGTCTGTAAAACATGTGTAGTTGTAAGCCATCAGTTATTTTTGATAGATAAGACAGAATAATATTTCACAGTTAGAAAGTACCTTAGAGATCATCTTGCTCACAGTGGATCATTAATAATAATTCAGGATGCTTATTCCACCTTGATTATCAATCAGGAGGTGTCCATTCTAAATGCTTACTGTGCTTTAGGCCTATTTCCTCTGCTTATATTTGAGTTGCTGGTTAGCTGAATCTTTTTACTTGAATACCCTAAGCCAGTTTCTGGCTTTATATCTTTTGATATGCTCTGTCAAAGAATAATTATGAGATGAGAAATGGAGCTCCGTGGATTATGCATTTGGAAGGATACCAAAGACCAAAAAAAGTTCTTAGCCCATGGTTAACCTGCAAAACTTATAAAGTGTTTGCTTATGGAGCTCAGGTTATTGGTTAAATTTATTATAATAAGGTAAAGGGTATGGTTCTAGCCCCATTTTTTTTTTTCAGGAAAAATGATGGCCCATCATCACATTGTGCCTCAAGTCCTAGCCAGTCATCTTGAAATTATCGGCCACTTGTATTGAGAAATACAATTTGTATTTGTATTGTATTCAGATGGAGCTTTGTTTGATTAGACTTAAGGATCAGCTTTGAGATCTAGGCCAACTCTCCATGTTTTTCTTTTTCTTCTTGCAATAGTCCCAAGAAACTCAGCCTGATTTCTTTTCCTCTTGATGTTTGCCCCCATCCATCCAACGAACTGGTCTTCTACAAAAGACTGACTTTAGCATTAGGTACAGTTCCTCTAGTTTCTTGTCTACCTTGCAGCTCCTGAACGTATACATACATACCTTCTAAATGAAAAATTGAAGATGCCTTTGAAAATAAAAATTTATTAGTTTATAATTATATGGATGTAGATGCATATGTAGTGCATGAAGTGAAAAAGAGAACTGCCAGGGATTTATAAATGGAGAAATTCTAAGAGTTTTATATATTATATATATTATGTAATAATAAGATATGTAATATTATGTCATATGTATAATCTAGAAAAATTCACACAGTGCTGGGAGGCATTTTAATTCCAACCACCCAGAGAGGAAAGACCTTGTTAAACATGTGGGGCATTGGAGTAGAGAGACGTCAGAAAAGCCATGCCTTGGTAGGAGGTCTAAGTCAGCACTAGACTAAAAGCTAATGTATACCAACTTTAATGAAGCTTAAAAATGAAATTTGAGAGAATCAAGGTGATCTGCAAGTAACAATTATCTGCCAGATAAAAATTTAATTTTCCTTAAAGGAGGAGAACAAATCCAGAAAAGTAATTGCCCCAGGTGAGGAAAAGAATAACAGGACAGGAGAAAGGAGTGATGAAAAATTGTCAGAGTTCATAAAAGGCTGGGAGTAATTTATGTCTCAACCATAGTGGAAAGATCTTTTAATACATGGAGTACTGAGTACTCAGCAAGATATTATTTCAGTGGGGGTGGCGGTGGGGTTGGGGGGTAGGAATAACTTTATACTGAAGGCAGCTCTGGACCTATGCTAACATGAGCAAAACTTGAAAGGATCAAACTATTTTCAAATAACTAGACTGCATCCAAGGGAGGGAAAAAAACCTTCAAAATGTAAAGAGCTATAAAAAAATCCTGCACCAAAAATGTAAAATTCATAATGATGAGCATCTAATAAAAAATTACTGCATATGGGAAAAAGAAGGAATATACAAACTAAAGTCAAGAGAATCAATCAGTCAGCAGAAACAGACTCAGACTGACAGATGATAGCATTAACAGACTAGCTACCACAAATAATACCGTAGTGGATAAAAGCAAGAGGAGGACAGAAATGGAAGATATAGAAAGGACCCAAGTCGAACTTTCAGAGATGAAAAATACAATATCTGAAATAAGAATATAAACTGAATGGGAGAGTTCTGGCCAAGATGGAGGCGTAGGTAGAAACCCTTTGCTTCCTTGCACAACCAAAAGGAGGATAACGACCAATCTAAAATCAATAAACAACCAAAAGTGCCAGAAAACAAAACTGCACGGAACTCCGACAACCAAGAAATTAAAGAAAAAATCAACCAGAACAACCAGACCAGTAAGGCGGTGGACCATGCAGCCAACTCAGATAAATCACAGAGTTGAGCCACTCAACTGACCTTGGGGGTGGGGCTGGCAGACCGTGGGGGTGGGGCTGGCTGCGGAGCTCCGTGGGCTGCACCGGAGGGACTGACTTAATGGGAAAATGGAGACTCAGAGCTGACTGTGGGCTATGGCAGGGTTGCCCCAGTGGGAGTTTCTCCCACTCAGAGTCCATTGGAAAATGCGCTAGAGATTAGCAGACGAGCAGCACTATTCCCTCTCTGGCCCCTCCCCCACAGGCAGCACTGCAGTGCAGCAAAGAGGGTTGTCCCTCCCCGGCTGAATACCTAAGGCCCCACTCCCTTACAACATATCAGTTGTGCCAAGACAAAGAAGTAGGGCCCAAATGAAAGAACAGAGCAAAGACTCAGAAAGAGAACTAAGTGAGGAGATTGCCAACCTATCTGATGAAGAATTTAGAGCCCTGGTAATCAAAATGCTCACAGAACTAATTGAGCTTGGTCAAAAAATGAAAGAATGAAAGATACCCAAAATAAAGTAAAATATTCAGGGAACCAACAGTGACAGGAAGTAAACTAGGATTTGAAGCAATGATTTGGAACAAAAGGAAGAAATAAACATCTGACCAGATCAGAATGAAGAAATAAGAATCCAAAAAACTGAAGAGAGGCTGAGGAATCTCTGGGACAACCTGAAACATTCCAGTATCTGAATTATAGGGGTTCCAGAAGGAGAAAAACAACAGCAAGAAATTTAAAACTTATTTAAACAAATAATGAAGGAAAACTTCCCCAATCTGGTAAAGGAAATAGACTTCCAGGAAGTCCAGGAAGCCCAGAGAGTCCCAAAGAAGTTGGACCCAATGAGGAACACACCAAGGCACGTCATCATTAAGTTACCCAAGATTAAAGACAAAGATAAAATCCTAAAAGAAACAAGGGGAAAGGAGAGAGTTACCTATAAAACAGTATCCATTAAGATATCAGCTGATTTCTCAAAAGAAACCTTGCAGGCAAGAAGGGGCTGGAAAGAAGCATTTAAAGTCATGAAAGGCAAGGACCTACACTCAAGATTATTCTATCCAGCAAAGCTATCATTTAGAATGGAAGGGCAGACTTCCGGCCAAGATGGAGGCATAGGTAGACGCACTGTGCCTCCTCACACAACCAAGATAGGGACAACAACAATATAGAAACAAAATAACAACCAGAACTGACAGAAAATTGAAGTGTATGGAAGTCGGACACCCAAGGTTTTAAAAATAGACATGTTCATCCAGACTGGTAGGAGGGGTGGAGTCGGGCTGGGCGAGGGCCACGGAGCACAGAGCTGAGCAACTGGGGTAACACACAAGTCCGCAGCAGGCAGACCCTGGGCACACAAGCAGTGGCGGCTGGTGGGCCGTGGCCAGGGGGTGCCGACCGGCAGACCCAGCGAGGCGGCCATTGTGAAGCAAGGCACTGCGCTGGGAAATAGAGCTTTGGGTCACTGACTGAAGGGGAAGGTCCCGCAGGGTGCACAGGCCCACCCACACCAGAATTGGTGCCAGAGGGGCCCAGTTGGCTTACGAAAAGCAGCGGAAGGGTCTGAGGTCCTACAGAGAGCAGAGCAAGCGCCATTGTTCCTTCTCTGACCCTGCCCCCACATACAACCTCACAACCCAGCAACTGGGGTGCCCCACCCTGGTGAACCCCTAAGGCCCCGCCCTTCACTACAGGAGCTCAACAAGACCAAAAAAAAAACCAACCAACCAAACAAAAATAACCCCAGCAAAAAGATGGCTCAAACAGAACAAGAATTGAAAGCCCCAGAACCCATCCTTTTAAGCAACCAA
>CM052541.1:153862701-153879218 GCA_028533065.1 Trachops cirrhosus | reverse complement strand
AAGTGTTTCCCAGATAAGCTCAAGTTAAAGGAGTTCATCATCACCAAGCCATTATTACATGAAATGTTAAAGGGACTTATCTAAGAAAAAGAAGACGAAAAATATGAATAGTAAAATGACAACAAACTCACAACTATCAACAAATGAACCCAAAAGAAAAGAAAAACAATGAAAACAAAAACCAAGCAAACAACCAGACAGGAACAGAATCAGAAAAATGGACATCACATGGAAGGATTTCAGTGGGGAGGGGGAAGGGAGGAATAGGGAGGGAAAGGTATAGGGAAGAAGAAGCATAATTAGTAGGCATAAAATAGACGGTGAGAGATAAAAAATGGTATAGGAAACAGAGGACTCAAAGAACTTATATGTACAACCCATGGACATGAACTAAGGTGGGGGGATGCTGGAGGGTTGGGGCAGGGTGGAGGGGGGATAAAGAGGGGAAAATTGGGAAAACTGTAATCACGTAATCAACAAAAAATACTTAAAAAAGAATATAAACTGAATGGGAATAAAAGTAGATTAGATACTGGTGAAAAATATTAATGAACTTGAAGACACAGTTCCAAATTATAGAAGATAAAATACAACAAAAAAGGCTGAAAAAAGCATAAATATTATATTTTAATATGAAGCAGTCTAATATATAAGGATGAAGACAAAAGCAGGTTTACAGTTGTGATTACATGAAACAGTTGACTCTTGTATTATTTATTAGGTATTGTATTATCTTCCATATGAGCGCTATAAACCTACTTTTACCTCTATGTGAGCGGCTTTCCAGAAGAAGGAGAGGGAAGATAAAAAAATATTTGAAGAAATAATGGCTGAATTGTTTCCTATTTGATTGAAACTATAAATTCATAGATCCAAGTAGCTTAACCAACCTTAAGAGAATAAACATGTAGAAAACAAGACAAACAAAAAACACACAATTAAATTATATAAAAACCAATGATAAGGAAACAATCTTAAAACCTGACAGAGAAAAATGACATATTCATTCAGAGAAACAAAAATAAAAATGAGAGTACATTCTTCATCAGAAGACATGCAAGTAAAAGGGCAATGGAACAATATCTTTAAAACCATCAAATACTACTGTGAAGACAAGACTTTTCAGTCAGCCCTGGCTGGAGTAGCTCAGTGGATTGAGTGGATTGAACCAAAGGGTCACCAGTTTGATTCCCAATCAGGGCACATGCCTGGGTTTCGGGCCAGGTCAGGTCCCCAGTAGGGGGCACATGAGAGGCAACCACACATTGATGTTTCTCTCCCTGTTTCTCCCTCCCTTTCCCTCTCTCTAAAAATAAGTAAATAAATAAAATCTTTAAAAGAAAAGGCTTTTAAGTAAAAAATGCTGGAGTAGCTATATTAATAATAGACAAGAAGATTTTAGAGCAAAGAATACTACCAAGGATAAAGAGACATTTCAAGAAGATAAAGGGGTCATAACAAAAATACTTATGCAGAGCTTCAAAGTACATAAATAAAAAACCAATGAAATTTAAAAGAGAAAAGCCTCCATATTTACAGTTGGAGATTTCATCATCTGTCAACAACTGGTAGAATGACAGTACAACAGTACTTCTATTCAAGCAAATGTGGAAAATTGACCAAGAACAGATGACATACGCAAGGGACAAAAGAAGTCTCAATGAATTGAAAAGCAGGCAAAGTATGCAGAATATGCAAAGTATGTTCCATAAAAAATTAGAAATCAGTAACAAAAATACCTGGGGTACCTCCAAATATTGGGATATCAAATGATGCTTCCAAATAACCCATGAATAAAAGAAGAAATGATGCAGAAATTAGGGACTATTTTGCACTGAGTGAAAATCCAAACAGCATATCAAAATGCATGGGGTGCAGTTTAGTAGTGCTCAGAAAGCATTAATTTTTTTCATCAGAAAAGGAGAAACATCTTAAGTCAATGATCAGAGCTTTTACTTTAAGAAAGCAGGAGGAGTGATGAACAAACTAAACCTAAAATAAGCAGAAAGAGAGAAATTATGAAGACCAGAAATCAATGAAATAAAAGACAGACAAATAGTAGAGAAAATCAATGAAGCCAAAAGCTGATTCTTTACAAAGATCAATGAAATTTACAAACCTCTAGACAGAATTATCAGAAAAAAGACAAATTACTGATATCAGGAATGAGACTGGAGACATTACTACAGATCATAAAGACATTAAAAGGATACATGAGATTTTTTTAACATAGATGAATTCTTTAGTCTTCCAAAGCTTCTGACTTGAACAAATGGTTTCCCACATTGACTATGTTCATAAACAGGTCTTAGGGCAATCCCACAGCCTCATTCCTTTATAATCTGCCTCCAGGTTGACATCAGCTCATTAATCAGCTGTCTGAGGACATGATCATTTGAAAACATGGTCTGTTGAGGTGGCTGATCTAGCACACTGTATACTCAGTATGTAAACTCACTATGGGACTCAGTGCTAATCAGACACCATTACTGCATTTCAGAAGCTTCTCGAGGGAATCAACCGTTGCTTCTGATGGGTAGCATCAAGATACATTCCTCTTAAGTGTGTGCCTCCCTGTCCCATGCTTTGGCAGATGATATCAGGCTTTCATGACTCAATTTCAACTAGGCCCCTGCCCACCACATCTTGCCCCCTACTAGTGTCATTTGGGAATGGTGCCCTCTGGTGTGAAGTGTGTAAACTAAGTGGCTTCATCCATGGTAGCCAACCTTCTTCCCAACTTTTTGAGACTTCTCAGTGTTACCAAATGTTACCAAAGACATGAGGGAGTGCTTCTGTATTGCTGATAGGTGCTGCCATCTCTTCCCTCACCTTCTCCCCACACCCTTAGCAAGTCAGAGATCTCTGAGGCTCAGGGGAATCCACTTTCTTTTTCTCAGACTCCCAAGCACTTTCTAAGGGGTTGCTTAGGAAGGTGAGGTAAAGGGATAACTTCCGTGAAAACTCTGCTTTCCTGAAATTTGCTCAACAAATATTTATGGAGTATATATCTACATGTCAGACATTAGTCTAGGCTTTTATAACACAACCATGCGTAACACAGAAATTTGTGGAGCTTACATTCTGCACAGTTCCTCCTCCTGTGTTGCCTTTCTAGTCTCTAGATGCTGCGTGTGTGTGTGTGTGTGTGTGTGAGTGTGATGTGTTGGGGGCATGTAGTGTCATGCTGCTGGTTGTGCTGACATGGCTTCCCTGAGCCAGTCCTAAAAGAGAAAGCATTGTGGCTCAGTTTGGAAAACTTAAAATGTGGCGTATTTATTGTTTTATGGTTGCAGCTGTAGGCTGTAGTCACCAGTTTACGGAAACAGGAAACACTACTTGACACCCTCTACTGCCATGTTGCACACAAGGGCATGGGAGTTCAGAAGACAAATATGTTCCAGTATCTGTTGAAATATGTCCTCCTCCCACTCCTACAAACTGGGCTGAGAACTGTGGTGGCTTGTACTAGATAAAGGCAGGTCGATATATTCTCCTAGGTTTACAGAATGTAAAATGCTTTTTTAAAAATGTGTTTATACATGTGTGTGGTAAGCACGTAAAACCATACTTTCAGATAGTTTCATTTTGGCTTAAGCTTTTACTATTTGATTATTTCAATGTTTCTCAATTCAAAATTTCAAGAGAACATATTTAATTGTTGGAATTCCTCTTTTCATACCACCAGATAATGGGGTGTTGCTTCACTGGGAATCTACTGATTCCCCCATCTATTCAGTTGTGCCCATGAGAGGAGGAGGTGGACGCAGCCGCTCCTTTGTGCTGGGGCTATGGGAGGCCTCTTCCATTTTGAAGGGGCTCTGAACTGGCAGAGACCATGAAAACAACTGGTCAAAATCGTAGGAGCACCCAACCCATATTTCTCCATTGAAGTTCCTATATCCTATGTTTGACTGAAAGAAAAAAAGATCTAGTTATTTTCTCCCTAGATAGAAGCTGGAGAAGATGAAGGCCCCATCTAAGAACTAAATCACGCTCTTATAAATGGTAAGTTCAAATGTTCAGAAAGTCGTCATGTGGCCATAAGATGTATATGGGCCAGTAGACTCTCCTTTGCCAAGCATAAGAATATGAAGTACTAACTCTGCAAATTCCTTCCTACATTTTGGAGAAGGTAGAAGAGTTTTTGTGGTTTTAGTCTGTGTATATGTGAGTTTGTGTGCATGCCTGCCAGAGCTGCTGGAGGTCCAGACAGGGTCTGCAGCTCAGCTAGTTTAGTTTGCTTTGTGCTCCTGCTGAGAATGAGAGGGTTGAGTGGTCTTCCAGAATGCCTTAAGCACTCTTTTGGAAAAGGAAGTGGCACTCCTTACTGTTTAGGTCTCAAAGAGCCAATGTTGTGAGGGTTTGGTGTATTTGAAGCAAGGGTTCCAGTCTGTACCAGTTAAGTCCTAGACTCCTGGATTCAGAACTTTTAGCCCAAAAGTTTTATATGGCGCAGCAGGTTTGGTTTGGTCAGTCTGGTATTTTCCTGTTCTGGTTGCTGGTGCTTTAATTGAGTTACCAACTGAAAAATCAGGCCATTTCCACCTCCTGCCTCCCCACCCCAAACTCTGCCATTTCATATTTCCAGCTTCTTTTGGATATCCCAGCCCTTTAAGACTTGTGTTCTTTCATGGCGACAGTCAGCCGTGTTGAGCACCTGTTGGATTTCTAGACAGCTATGGCCACTGCCCTACTGATTTGCTCAGTCACACCCCACCAGCTTTGCTGCTTTACGGCACTTCGATGGCTGCATGGACATTTGGATTTGTGATCCCAGCTTTGGAGACTAGCTGAGAGTAGGCCTGAAGGCAGGTAGTCCTCTGGAGGCAGAAGGTGAGGGGGGAAATCATGCTGCCCCTCATTCAAACCCTGGCTCTTCGTTCTGGCTGAATGACAACTGACAAGTTACTTTACTGTTCAACGTCTTAGATTCCTCGTCTGCAAAAGCTACCTTATAGGATTAGTATGATCATCTCATGAAATTAACTTTAGCTTATCATGGAGCCTGAGACTTAGTAAGTCCTCTATGAATTAATGTCAGCTATTTTTATTTATGTCTTCAACATTATTATTAATGTATCTGAGACAGAAGGGTAGCAAGGGAATTTAAGTGTACATATATAACATTCCCAAGGTAAGAGATTATATTATTCCCTTAGTAATTCCTCAAAATATTTCATCCCCTCCCCTTGCTCCAAAGTTATTTTTTCCATATCATTAATCTTGTTGATATGAGGGCCTATTTTCCCTCATTTTGTTTTCAAGTTTAATTATTCTTATAGGTATAATTATTTTATTTCAGTTTCTGTATTTTAATATTTCACCAGCTATTCAAGCCTATTTTTCTTTTTCTAGTCTTTATTAATATATATATCTAAAAAAGACCATACAATTTTAGAAATAAGAGTAGTTGTGTTACAGATATGTAGGAAAATTTTTAGTAAAAGGGCTTTTATACTTTTAAATCAAATTCATTATTTTGTCCTACTCTTTCTGCTTAATGTTTGCAAGGATTTCCATAGGAGCCTCCCCTATGTACAGTTTTATTTTTATTTTAAAGAAATAAGGAAAAAAGTAGTTTAATTCCTTATTCATTATCTAGAAAAAGTCAAATTATACTTTAATTTTGCTAATGATTTGTTAGAAATTTAGTAAAGCTTGATAACTGCTACAAACCTAAAATATTCTTCCTATACTGATAGACCAAACAAAAGTGCTAAAAGCAAATCTGTCTTCTAATTTTAGATTTTATGTAGATTAGAAAAATCTTTCTAGGATAAAGAAAAGTCTACCAAAAATATTTTGGTATAGATTGAAAGTTACCTTTGAAAGAAAAGATGAATCTGAGACTCTAGCCACTCTTTAAAAATGTGTGCCAGTGTTTATTTCGAATTCCTTCTGTTTTATTAGAAACAGGAGCAGTAATTTCACCAGCAGGAAGTAATACAAGCAAGTTTAACACTCATTCTCATTCAATTTTCATACATTGCAGGCAGTTTGGATCCAAGGTAAGAATCCAAATGAGAAATAATAAACATCCAGTCCCTGATGATTCACTTAAGTCCTGCCCCACCAGTTGAAAGCTTCCACCGGAGGAAGAGTTGTTGTTCCTCCCGGCTGGCTTTGTGTTTCTTTCAGTGCTCTGAAGAACTTTGTACTCGGGCGTCTTCGCTCTGCTGTGTCAGGCTGCTGGACAGGAGTTGATACTCACAGCGCCGCTGACCAGCGCTGCTTTATTGAAGCTCACTGGGCGCCCATCAATCACAAAGTGACGGATACAGCCTGTGAAGGGTCTGCTGGGGGCCAAGTGTGGGGTCAGTAGAGACTCTGAAGGAAGAAAGAAATCAAAGATTGCACTTGCAGGCTTCCAAGTCCAGATAATACTTAACGGTAAAAATAGACATAGTGATTGCTCACATCAAGATGATACATGCATCAAAAATGGAGTATAGTTATTCACTAATTTTCTCAGGAAAATAATCTGCTTTTGAACATGTGGTAATTATAAAGTTTGTTTGCCATGTCTGTGACCACCAAATTTCTAAGTATGTTTTAGTTGTCTTACAAGGCTGCAATTTGCCACTTACATGTAAAGCCTCAGTGGTAAATTTGCAGGATCTACCTATGCATTTTGCAGTTCACATGAGCCTCATTTATTTTCTCTTTTGTTGAGAAGGGTGGGGGGTAGATTTTAGCTTCTATATGATTTTTGGACTTGGTTAATGTTTCTATTTAATTCATATCATTATTGCTCACCCTTAAGCCTCCACATTTTTGCCAAGCTCATAAAATATAATGAGAAAATAATGAATCTAAATAAACCAAATTTTAATTTTTCTGAGCACAGGGTTTAAGAACTATAAGTAGGGTGATAACTAGCCTAGTCCTCGTGTGGGCAGAGGTGCCCTGCAGCATGCCAGGAGAACTTTCCTCCCTATCTTAATTAGAGATCTAGAAGAAGCCTTATGCTTATTAATTGTGCAGACACAATTAAATGTGCTGGGGTGATAGAAGCAATATAATTTAAAGCAATTTAGAGAGCTTAGAAAGATCATGAAATTAAAATCCATTTAGTCAAAGCTTATTATTATGTACAAATAGCTTTGTGAGCAGCAGCAGATAAAAGAGGCAAAACACTTAGAAATTAGTAAGTCAGGAAGGAACATAAAACAGCATAGCAAATTAAACATCAGGCAGCTGTAAAAAGTTTTCTAAGCAATATGGGTTAAGAATATGCAGAAACTTTTTATTGAAAATAAATCATGGAAAGAGCATTTCATATTTACAATAATTATAAAGTTTTAGATTTGGAAGGGTCCTGAAAGATCAATTCTCTCTTTCTCTAGATTAGTGTGACTATATATATTCTTCAAGCCTGATCAACATATAAACATATAAGCCTGATCAACAAGAATAAAAATGAGTGAACAGGAAAGACTATAAAGGTAGAGATATCTATTTTCTTCTACCCATTTTGGAGACCAGTTTTAGAACATGGGTTTTGATTCTGCCCAAGGTTACACCTTTTAGTTCATGGGGACATCATCTAGAGGAAATAATTCATACAGAAATTATGGTGTGCATATTTCACCACACAATTTATTGTTGGTAAAGACAATAAAGTGCTCCAGAAGCCTAATGTAAGTGATTAATAAAATTGATACATGGTTTTAAGAGTGAACATTCCTTAGACTGAAAGCTTGGCCATATACAGAAAAATGCAGGATTTTCAGTAGAGGAATGAATGGTCAGAACTCTGTCTTTCTCTCTCTGTTGGCAATATTAACTTAAATTTGTTTTACTCCTAATTTTGATTTTTAAATTATCATACAGTAAAGTTGACTTATTTTGGTATACGTCTCATTGAATTTTAATACAGTAACTTTATTAATAGAAATAATGTCACCAAGTTTCCATGTGGTAAAAGAGAAATGGTTGGGATTCCAGAATTCAGTTCATATAGGGGTTTTATTTATGCCGAATTTCCTTTAGTTATTCTCTTTCATGCCCCAATTTCTGATGTAATTTTTGTGGAATTAATCTTGAACAGCTCAAAATGATGCAATTAATGACATTCAGCTTAAATTAAAGTTGCTTTTGTTCTAAGTTTGCTGGCATGATTCCTAGAAGGAAATAAAAGCTGTGGGCTGGTGGTTAGGCCCCCTGGCCTGCTAGTTCCTGCGTGCTGGCTCATTAGCTAACATTTGCTATTCATTATGTGTCTCAGGCAGGCTGAAGTTGGCTTCAGGTGCATCTTGCCTACCCAGTCTGTGGAGCTTTGCCAGTGCTGTAGTGAGCGATGGTGACAGTATGTAATGCTGGGATCAGACTTTAAGAAATAACACAAATCAGACAAATATTTGTTTGCATGATATAGTGCAAAGTAAAGAACAAATATTAGAACTTCCATGAAGAAGGCTATGCTTGTTTTGTACATCTTCTGGAACCTAGCACAGTGCTCAGTAGACCTTTGTTGTGTGTTGAATGAAGTCAGTTCCCTGGCAGCAAGGAGTGTACATTTACTTGCAACAACATTGTGTTATAAATGCTGTAACAGTGGTATGCATAGCACATTCTAGGGAGAGAAAGAGCACATGTGTGCAAGCAGAAGTCTGAGCTGAGTCCTAAAGGTCAACAAGGAATTGAATTGCGGGGGGAGAGGGAGAATCTGATTTTTGAAAGGCACTAGGGGAGGAAAAACAGAAGAACATTTTCCAGAAACTGAGGCCCTGTGCACTTGTGCAAAGGCCTAGAGCAGAGGGCATCATTGAACACTCAGGGAACTGCAAGTCCCGGGAGGTGTGGGAAGACCCAAAGGCAGGGCAAGGAGGGGTCAGATGATTAAGGGCCTTGCGCACTGTGCTCAACTAGATCCTGTAGGCCCTTAGGAAATTTGAATTTTTTTAAACTATATTGTGATTTCTAGAATGAAAGCAATGTGAGGCAATGTAAAAAATGATGTGACACATTTTCTACACGGTACCCATGTGAATGCAGTGGTAGCCTTTGCCAAGATTCCCTTTCAGAATGCAAACCAGAAGCAGGTGGAGAGGGTTCAGGAATGGAGATGGGAAGGGAGTGAGAAAATAAAGGAGAGGAAGGGTTGCTTCTGGGCGTCCCAAATATTTCTTTCATCAGTGAGTTACTGTCATTGTCAGTACTGGTGTTTGAAAAATTTACATTTTACAAAACGAAGAAAATTTAGTTATTACTATATTGGGAGTACTCAAAGTCAGATGTATAATTTTATGTGTGGTTTCTCACTCTCCTAATTAAAGCATTATTTGCCTTTACATGGGTCAGTCTAACCTAGTTAGGAGGCAAGGAAAAATCATGTTTTTCCTTAAACTCCACACCTAATTCCAGATGTAAAAGCTTGGTTATCTTCTTATTTCTTTCTCTTCAGCTATATATAGCATTCAGTTTTTCCAAATTAGCGAAATGTTTGAAAACAAACACATTCAGTAAAAGGTCATGGTCCTTGCATCTGAAGTTTAAAACAATTGTGGGATGTCCATAAGTTTCGTCCTCTCACCATCCTGGATTATACAGCATTCTTGGCAGATGACAGCAGCGATGGTGCTAATGATGATTACAGAATTGCAGCTGGGAACCTCTCTTAGGGGATGTCGCTACATGGGAACAACTGTTTGTGAAATTCGGCCCAATCTGGACAGGGAGAGCTGTGTATTCTCTTCTTTCTTACTAAACAAGGGGAGCAATTATTGGCAAACTTTTAGCCCTCCAAGATTCTCAGACCCAAGAGCAGTATTAGAAGATGAGTGTTCTTTGTGTTAGAGATAAAATAGTGTGTGTTTCACTGTATGTATTTGAGTTGGCAATGTAGAGGGGAAAGAAAAAAAATAGGCAAAACTGGCAGAGGGAGAGTAATATTTACGGATTGGAATGCTGGGGTCTAGTTCTTAGGCGTTATTTTGTTGGGAGGAGTCACAGCTGTCTGTGTACGTTTTCCCACGAAAGGACATTGCATATAAAGTCCTTACAGTTGTTAGGTAAATTATGATAACACACAGCTCAATTCTTAATATCCTAACAACAGTGATGAGAAGTTACTGTTTTTGGGTTTGGAACTTGTCCTTTTTAAACAGCTCTTACCTGGAACACCTCCAACAAACACCGGCTCCCTGTGGTCGACTGGTTTTGGATTCAGGGGCCCAACGACATGGTTCACTTCAGAGTCCACATCCAACTGGACCACGTTGGAGTCTCGAATAACTAGAACACAGGGTGGAGACTGGTCACAGGTGGCGCTGCAGGGACTCATTTCCACGTGAAAGGGGCTGATTTATCACAGCAATAACCTTTATTCAGAATAAATCCACACATTCTTCTATAGTGTTGAAAACATCAGCATTTAGCCAAGCAATGATTGTGACATTTTCCTTTGAAGGAGGATATTTAAGATACTCTTTTCATGTAAACATTTAGGAATATTTAAAACACTGCCATGTTTTTGTCCCATAAGTTATGTATTATTAAAATAACTCCCCAAGACTATTTTGGCAGCATTCATATTTTTTCCAATACATGTGGATTCAATATACACATTTTAGTACAGTAACATTTGATTCTCTTCTTGGCTGACTCTAGACTCTCCTTTATCATCTGTTCCGTCACGTAAGTTACAGTCTTAGTTCTGCCAAACATCATTCCACAGGTGGGTGAGCAGACTCACGTTACAGAGAAAACCCAGGACGTGCAGCTCTTCTCACCTGTAATCCGGTGCCACCTGCCGTCACAGAGACTCTGCTTGGGCGTTACCGAGGTGGAAAAATCTCTGATGCCGTTGTTGACTTTCACTATGACCTGCAACAGACCGGGTACATCGTACATCTTAATTTCATTTCTCTTCATCATGATAAAACTACACTTAAATAATTCCCGGGGAAGCAACACTTTAACAAGCATCCAGACACACTATGGAATTTGAACACAAGGGGTCACTCTGCAGTAGGCTGTAGCAATAGTTTAAACTGAATGCTCGGAAGAGAGAGAACAAAAGGATGACAGGAGAGATGGGGAGGAGATATAATATAATAATATAACAGAATGAATTCTTTTAACTTTTAAAGATGTTATACAAAGCAGTTATGGTAATGGTGAAGGGCACGGACTTTGGAGCCAGACTGGCTGGGTTCGTGTCCCAGCTCTGCCACTTCGTGCCGGTTTTCTCGTTTGTAAAACAAGGATGGTGATGATGACACCTGCCTCACAGAGCTACCGAGGGGATTAAATGAATTGCTGCATATGGAGCATTTAGAACAGCACCTCGCACATAGTGAGCATCACATAAGGATTCATATTATTATTTCATAGTCTAATAGGATGGATCAGAACTCAAATAAAAATCAGTTATATTATCAAGTTAAGGACACCAATAAAATATAATATGTTGCTTTTTCTTGTATTTGAATAATCTCATGAATGTTCTTTGGTAATATTTTAGAATGAAAGTGGTGTTTAATTGTAACAATTTTTGTTTCTAGCTTTAAAAATAATATACTTATTACCTGGTATATATAATAGATATGTGTTTTAGTGTTTGTTGGTTTTGATGGTTGAGGATGTTTGCTGTTTCCATTCATTTTAAAAAGTTCTTTCTCTTTTGTTAAAACTCTTTAATTATGTGGTTAGAGTTAATGATTTTTTTAAAAAATCTATGCCACATTTTCATGGCTCTTTGTTCTACACAAATCAATTCCCAACATATAAATTTGATTGAATTTCATGCTATAACTTCCCTGTGTTTTTTTCTTCTAGTTAGGAAAAATTAATGAAATCATTCTGTAAAATAAATCTGCTTTTGATCTAGAATCCAAGGCCACAGGAGACAGACTGTTAAAACAATTGCTAACACACTACCTGCCCGTTTTTCATGTGAACATTTAGGTACTCCCCATTGACACTGTGACCGTGGACAAGGGTTCCAGAACTGCTTCTGGGACGGACTTCAAATGAAATCTCAAACTTCAATCCAATGTTGAAAGACTCGTCTGTGGAAAGAAATAGTAGTAGGTCTCAAGAACAGCAACCTAATGTTTGTAACTATGGTGTGATTTTGTAATAATATGTTTTTGTATCTGTTTTTGAAAGTTTGACGCATTTTTCAGCAGATAAGTAGAAAGTGGCACTTTCCATGTCAAACACACTGCGGAAAGCTCGGTGGAGGGCTGAGGTACTAGCACATCACTCCTGTGGGGTGCAGGGTGGGGACAGCATGCTGAAAATACGCTATAGCTGTGGGAGCTCTGGGGAAGAGGAATTGATTCCAACTAGCAGGACCATTTAATACTTCCAAAGTGAGAAAGGAGGAAAGGGCACAACAGGTACAGAGGCTGGAATGTTCGGAGAGTAGTGTGGGGGCCAGTGTGGCTGGACTGTCCCCTGGAAGGGGGGGAGGAGGCAAGGTGCGTGTGGAGGGGCTCTGTGTGCACGCATGGAAGTTAGATTTTATTTTGAGTTCATTAAACAACAAAGCTGACTTGATCAGATCTGCATTATAAAGAAATTCTTAAACAAATAAAAGATAACTGATCCAGGGCTGCGGAGCATTTTATAAGAAAGTGAGATCAGTAAAGGCAGTTAGAAACATCTATTGCAATGATGAAAGAAAATGAATTCCTCTGAAGAATAGCTGTTCCCTCCAAGAGACTCATTGCAAACTGGGCATCTTAATAATGTTCACTGGATGTGTCTTCTTATAAATCACTTTTTAATTTTTCCTGCTATTAATAGTTAATGTTTATGGAGAACATAAATTGAACAGGTTGCTATCAATTTAAGGTGTCCATATCTCTGTGTCTTGTCACTGAAACTTAATGAAGGACAGAGAAATGTGAGTGTAGGTGTCTTAGTAGGGGAAAAAGGAAACAAAAGGAAAATCATGAGCTAGACCAGAGAGAAAATATTTCCTCTGGCTACTCTATTGGACATGGCAGTGGTTTAAGAAGGTACACTTGGCTGCACTGGAATGTCTTTATTCAAGGGGATGTACAAAGTGCCTGAGTGGCTTGAGAGCAGGGAACGGGTGCAACATTTTATACCTTTTTCCTATCCTCTTTCCCAGCACCTCCCCTGATGCTCACACCTAATGGTTGTGCAAAAGAGTGTTGCAATGTACTGGATAGTGATGGTGTGGGGTCTGTTAAGATTTTATTTATTTTTAGAACTATTATGTTCCATCACCTGGCAGAGGGACTGTCATACTGAAAGAACACAATAAAAACTGTTGAATGAATGAGAGTAATAGTCAAGGAGAATAAAAATTCAGAAATAAAATTTCTGCAGGTTAGTGCTGTCTGCTGGTATTGCAGGGCAAGGGAGGACGTGGGACTTCCTTTAGTAGGGTCAATGGGTCATGCACGCTCTGAGGGAACAGTGAAGACCTAGAGAACAAGGTGTCGAGAGCTGATATGGAGCAGACCACAAAGCAGCACAGCAAATTCTAAAGGAGCCCAAATGGTCTACCTCTAGAGGTTCAGCAGCTGTGGAGAAGCTCTGGTGGGAAAAACAGGCATGGGCACGGGTGTCTTGTTTGAAGAGGTGGGAAGGGAGAAAGTGGTCCTTGGGGAAAGAGGTTGTTCTCTAGAGCTGAGAGAGTTTGGCATTCTGATGTTTTACTCGGCCCCAATTCCCTGTAAGCCACCTCTGGGAAAGAAGTGGTTCATGATTCATGTTTTCAACATAAGTCATTGTTACCTAGAACTGCGTATCCTCCTTCTGTTGAAAAGTATGTTCCTGTTTCCATTGGACCCTCGAAACAAGGAGTCACGCTAAATGTCTGAGAAGCCGAGGTGATGGAGGCCCCATTGAGCTGGAGGTTGCTGAGACAGCCACTGAAACTGTAGACTGAGTTTATCTGAGAGAAGAAGACATTTCTTACAATCCATTTTCTCAACACAGATGCACCAAAGGGAATCAAAAAGAAGGGATTTGAATCTTGAAAGAAACCAAGCAATTCCTTATTTATCTCAGCTATCTGAATGATTGATAGTTTTCTAGGTAGTTGCTTTTTAACCAATTCTTTGAAGCTGGAATTTGTTTTTGATTAATGTCAGCCTGAAGTAGTTAAGCTATGAAAATTTTTACATATGCCACGACCAAATAAATTGCAGCTGTGTTTTCAAACTGAATATTAGAAGTATCCTAGTTTTTTTCCCTTCAAGAATGATAGCTATGCCCAAGATCACCTAACACTGATGAGGGGTAGTGAAATTCTTAACTGTTAAAATCAATACCACAGTTAGATAAACAGAAAGTTTGCATTTCTGGCTCATAGCTGTTTTTTGTACTTGAACATTTATAACAGAGGACATGAAACTGGGCCCATTTGGATAACTGATTTCACACTGCTTTTGAAATCTTTTAAAGAGGTTGTCATAAAATTAGAGCTATTCACCTAAAATCTAATTAAACGCATACCCTGCCTCCCCTTTTTTGCTTTATCTGCATATATTAATGAGTCTTAGAAATGTATTAACTGTGTTAAAGCTATATTTATATATGAAAAATTTAGTCCTTTTTGCATTCCCTTTAATGCTAGTTTTTTAAAATTATATTTTAAACTTTTAAATTATAAAAATAACAAGTTTCTTACTATACCCTCACTTCTGCCTAGCAGTAAGCATATTTCCTTGCACATTTACAAACTGTGTGTGTAAGAAACAAAAATGAGATCACAGTTTACATAATTGTCTGAAAGATTTTTTTCACTCAATAATGCATAATGAAATGACTTTCTTTTTTTTACTCTAAAAGTATGGGTACTCGCTGAATTAATCAGCATCTTCTTGAGACATAAATTTTCACGACAATTTATACCTCTGAACCTTTTTTCATTTCATCTCTACCTTAGAATTAAAAGATCACTCCTAACTTTGCACTCACTTCGATATCCCATCTCCAGCTGAACTATAGTTTCACTCTGGCCAGGTTCCTAATCACACAATGAGGGCCGGAGTCAGTGATCTTCCAGCTTTAAAGGTAAATGACTCTCCCTAGTCACAGCCTGGCTTACCTGGACGTTTTTCACAGCTCTTCCAGGAGCCACACCTCCCAAATAAATAGGTCCTTTGATTCTCCAGGAAGCTCTAGTAGGAGGAAGACTTTCTTCTAGAACTCGAAGGCCATCAATTACCAATCGGCCACTGCTCTTTTCCCGAATAAAAATCACCTGGATGGAGAGAAGGAAAATAGCACATCTCAAGTACATTCCAGGATTAGGGGAAAGGCTATGTTGCCTTTCCTCCCAACTTTACTTATTGCAATACTGTGGAAAATCTGTAGTAGTTCTTTAGAAAAAGTAGCCCTTCTCTGAAGGTCAGAAGTTTGTCTTTTCCTTTAAAGCTTGACTGAAAGTCACAGGCTTAATTTCTGAATACATCTGAATACATCTTATTTAACAGAGTTCTTCCCAGTTGGCTAGCCCACATGCTATCTCCTAAATTTATTGCAATTTATTTTAAGTTAGCTTATATTGTGTAGTCTTTCCAATCCATACAAACTGACTTTCTTTAATACTTAGGTAGTTCTCCCTATTATATCCTGTCTTCTTAACAGATATACTTCTCACTTTGTATCTTCCATACTTAGTCCATAAAAGACATTCACCAATTGCTGTTGAATATTTAGAACATTATAGGCAGTAGGAAAAAAATCAAGGGAAAAATTCTTGGAAACCAAACTTCAGTTTGGCCATTGATTCTCTGGTCAAAATAATTGCATTAAAATAAAAAAGTTGATTGGTCAGAAAATTATATTTGATCTATATCTCTTTTAAATAGTGTGCTTCAGGATTTTTATAAGAAATTAATAAAAGTTCTTAAAACTGATCTATGAGCATATAGAAACAATTTTTAAACAGAGGTTTCTAGAGAAATTCACAGTAGGGTACTAGTGTCAATTCATTTGCCTGTGGTGGGTATTTGCAGGTACATATTTCTCTGCCTTCAACTTACATCATGCCACAATCCATCATTGTATTTCTCTTGGCTTCTAATCTTCAGTTTCTTGTGGCCAACATTAAACATGAAAACCAGGCGGCCATGGGCTAAGAATAGTGTCATGAAGTCATTTTCTTCCTGATCTGAGACATAGAAAATCATCCCATGGGAAGAACGTGTTTTCAGACGAATGGAAAACTGAGACCTGGTAAATGAAAAGAAAAAGTTTACCACCTGTAAACTGAGACTGCGGGTGATCTTTGACTTCCCGAAGCAATAAGTAGCCATGTTATCGTCTCTCAAGCAGCATTACTTCTAATGATCCCTTAGCATTATTAGTGAATATCGGGTAAGCATGGCTAGTTCAAAAATGTAAATCCTTCTCCTTTGCCTTATACAACCAAGATACATTCCATGTTTAAGGAAGTGTTTCAGTTAAGGATCATATTGTGTCTTGCTTTAAAAATGTGGTTGCAATTAGTTTAGCAAAAAATCTGTATGTTAAGGAAGCTTATTCATGTGGACAAAATACTAGTGAATAGTTAATGTGTA
>CM052541.1:153830533-153862201 GCA_028533065.1 Trachops cirrhosus | reverse complement strand
GTTTTTTTTATCAGACTTCTTTCCACCTTTAGCCCCAGAGCAGTGACTATCAGTCAGCCTTGGTATGAACAAAGGTGTGCATCCAATGGTCCCGCTCACGCAGAGGCAGCTGAACAGGGGATTGGGCTGAAACACTTGGCCATTATGGTAACGTATCCTGTTGAACTCACATCCCACAGCCACCAGGTCTGAAAAGAGAATAAAGCAAAATCACCAAAGCCACAACTGATAGTCTAGACCTCCCACTGTAAGCCATTGAGGAAATAGCTATCTCCTTTACAAAATACAGTTCTCAATTTCCTCGGCCCCATCTGGAACCTCCTTCACAGAACATCTGTAAGAGGTGAAAATGAAACACTCATTACACTGTGGGGGTCTATCAGCCTCGAATGGTCACTTCCAGAATTAAGACCAA
Source organism: Trachops cirrhosus (assembly GCA_028533065.1). Classification (NCBI taxonomy): domain Eukaryota; kingdom Metazoa; phylum Chordata; class Mammalia; order Chiroptera; family Phyllostomidae; genus Trachops; species Trachops cirrhosus. The sequence continues at coordinate 153,861,786 of CM052541.1, read as the reverse complement.
GTTATAGGATCTGTTCTGGAGTAAAGTTAATAAAAAATACGATGAGTATAGCGGTGAGATAAAGACCATAAATCTGAGAGATGAGCTGGCTGGTGGCAGGTTGGACTGAGGTTTCCCCAGATGTCCAGCAATAGCCTAGGATATATTCTTAGGAAGTTAAGACACACAAATTGCTGGAAAAATTATAATTTATTTAACTGTGGCACTGCATGGTAACTGATTTTTTGTCAAGAGAATTGGAGGAAACTCTCCCTTCTGAGGGGGATTCTTGATGTGGATAGGCAGTTTTCAAAGGGTGGCCAACTGACTCCTTGGTGGTGCCTGAGGCCCTTTCAGAGAATCCACAAGGTCAGAACTCTTTTTTTTTTTAGGTCCTTTTTTTCCCCATGAATTACTTTATTGTTTAATTACAGTTGTCTGCATTTTTGCTCCACCACTCCCCCAACCCCATCCAAACCCACCTCCCTCCCTTGCTTTCACCCTTCCCCTTTCTCAGAGTACTAAGATATGACTGACTTTTTTCATTGTATTAATATTTGCACTGATGGTGCAAAAGAAATTGTGTCCAGAAGTGCTGTTGGCACCTTAGAGCAAGAAGCAAACGGCACAGGCTAATTGCTGTATTTTTCCCTGCTGTGCACTTACTTATACATAAATGTAGTTTAACAAAACAAACAAACAAACAAAAAAGCTAGTTTTACTTAAGAATGTCTGTGATAGCACAGTAAAACTTAACATTTTCTTAAATCTTAACCATTAAATACATGTCTTTTTAATATTCTCTGTGACAAAATGGAAAGTACACACGGAGCATCTCTGTAGATGTACTGAAGTACAGTAGTTACCTTGAGGAAAGGTACCGTGCTGTTCTTTGAGTTGTGGGCCAAACTAACCACTTTGTTAGTGGGAATTTCACCTGAACAAATGACTGACAGATAAACCGTGGTTATTCAGATGGGGGTATTTGGCAGACATCTTGAAAATCAACAAAGTGAGGTTGTAACTTCAAGGAAAACAACTGACAGTATTTATTGCCAATGATAGAGTGCAAGCTTTCAAGCAATAATTAGAATTTTGGGAAACTTCTGTCTATCTCTGGGAGTTTTATAGCTACTCAATATATAGAATTTTCTGACAAAATTAGGATTAATTAGTGTGATTTTTAAAAATGTTGTATAACTACATATATCATTTGGAATTTCCCAAACCTATTGCTCCAGACTGATATTTTCTGAATAACCAATGCATGGTACAAAATTATGCATGCGTTAAACACCCATTCCAAGTAGATCTTAGGTAGACCAATGTATTTTAATATCACAGAGTTTGACATTGATGTGGTTAATTGATGTGGTTTTAGATTCCATTATGTAACTAACTTTTAAGAAATTACCACTTTTCAAGTTTTAATGTAATATCAAAAAAAATATTCACAGTCATCTGAAAAGTCTGTTAGAATATTCCTTCCTTTTCCAGTAATGTATCTGTGTGAGGCTGGATTCCCTTTCATGTATTTCAACCAAAACATCCTCTAGCAATAAATTGAAAGCAGAAGCAGATGTGAGAATCTAGCTATGTTCTGTTAAGTTAGGCATTAGATTTGTAAAAATGTAAGACAATTCCATTCTTCTCACTAAATTTTTCTTTGTTTTAGAAAATAAATTTTTTCATAAATTATATAACATTCCTATTAATTTGCAGTGTTTTTGTTACTTATTAAATGAATTAGTAAATATTTTTAAATTTTCAATCTATTAAATACCAATAGAGATAACTCACTTAAACAAAAGTTCTTTGGGTCTTTATTAATCTCTAAAAAAAAAAAAAAAAGGAGGGGGTGTTCTCAGACCAAAAAGTTTAACACCATTTGTCTACATCATTGATCAGCAAATTTCTGTGAAGGGCCAAATAGTAAATATCTTAGTCTTTACAGACCACCCAGTCTCTGTCATCACTACTAAATCCTGCCATTGTAAAACAGCCACAGACTAAATGTAACTGAATGGGTGTGGCTGTGCTCCAATAAAACGTTATGTATAAAATCAGGTGAGAGCCAAGATGTGCCCCTGAGCTACAGTTTGTGAACTCAGTTATAGATTATCCCACCCCTCATGGCTGTGCTGTGTTAAAATACTCTATCACAGTGTGTGAAATCATTTGTGAAAAGATCTGTCTGACACAATAGACTTGGACTCTGTGAGGGCAGGGTCTGTATTTCCCCCAACCAGACCCCGCTGTGTTCGCATCCTCAGCTATGGATCACTACGTATTGGTTAGGTTAATGAAATAACCTCCCCAGCACTGTTTGGAAGAAAAGCGGGTCCCGAATGCCAGTCTGACACATCATGTCTTCCTGTTGAATTTCCGTGCATAACAACTAACATTTTTGAGAGTCTGCTGCATACCAGATATTTTGCTAGGTGTCTTGGGATTTGTATCATTATTATCACTTAATCCTCCTAGAAACTTGATGAAATAGGAAGTACCTATGGTGTAACTAAGGCACAGAGAGGTTAAACAACATAACATGACCCAGGCCACCCAGCAGACAGAACCCAGGCTTGGAACCCAGAGCCTACATCTTAGCCGATGTGATAGAGTGCTGACAGGGGCAGCAGGCTATCCAACCTGAGCGGCTCTGCACCTGCAGCCCAGCTCCCAGTGCGCTCAAATTCCATGCTCTCAAGCAGATTCTGGGAGTCATTCACCTTCCCACTTGGACTTCTCTGCAGAGTGACTGAACTGCCCAGCTAACAGACTCTTTCTCTTCCCTTGGAAATTTATTTCTTCATCCTAAATCAGCATCCTGAATTATTATCCAGATGTTGTAAGTTTAGATGGTCTCAATCAAACTCCAGAGCTAAGGCCCATAAAGCTGAGGGTCAGGGTGTGATTTGGGGTGCTCCTACCTTCTTTTTTACAAATCTGTTTCAGTAAAAAGTACAGTAACTTGATGATAAGTGAGGAAGGCTGAGATTAAAACAGTATGTCTGAATACCAGATGTACATCCTTATATTTTAAGCGAGATTACTTTTTAGTTACAGAAAAGGTTGAATTCAGATTGCTTTTGACAATATTAACAATAGCTGTCATTTTGTGGCATTTTAAGAAATTAGACTCTGTTTATATAATTCCTCGTATTTTAATCATTAAAAGCAATTATGTGAGAAGAACTGCAAGATCACTTCAATGCAATTAAAATAACAGGTTTCTGAACACATGTAAACATCTGTTAATTTCACGTGGTGTCTAATATGACAAAGCCAGTCCCGTTGGTTTGTGAAAACTAAAGCCACCTTGTAGTTAGCCAGACTAAGCTGATTATTCCAAATGAACAATTGCAGAAAAAATATCCTGTCTACACTCAACGTTTTCCAGCAGGTCCAGAAGAAGACACTTACATGCACAGACTCCGGTCTCATACCTAGGCCTGTCTGCTGAGTAGTCACAGTACAGCCCTTTGTGTGGGTCGCAGAGGTCAGCTTCATTGCAGGTGTCCCCTGGTTGCTTGGCACAGATTTTACAGCATCCACAGCCGTCCCTCACCAAGCTCACTCCAGGAGGGCAACTGGGCTTCAGAGGGCATTTACAGGGCCAGTGACAAAACTGTTTACGATGATGCACTTCTGATACTTCTCCAGGCCTTCCTTCGGGTGTCATGTCTAATGGCCCCGTGCCCTGTGCCCTGCAACAGAACTTCAGTTGATAATAAAGGTAATGTTAGAAATGATTCCTCAAATTAATTTCCCAGGTTTTATAAAAATAGAAGGTTTCCCCCAGATTGGCAGAATACAGTATGGTAAATATAACAATAATATGTATCAGTATTTGACAGTCACTCTCACCTTAAACTTTTCCCTCAGTTCCCAACACATGACTTTCTCACTCCTCCTTTCCCATGGATTGCTCCTTCTCAGTCTCCTTTGCTGGTTTCTCCTCCTCCTCTTCATCTCTAAACACTGGAGCCCCCTATGGTTAAGACCTCTAAATGTCTTCTCTCACTACATCTCATATCTCCCACCCAGACTAGTCTTCTGAACTCAGACTCAAACTGCCTACTTAACAGATCCCCACTTAGATATTTGATAAGTATAGCAAATTTGACATGACCAAGGATAATTTCCCCTTCCAATATACTCTTCCATGTACATCCCTATTTGAGCAAATGCCAGTTTCATTTTTCCAAAATACCTTGGAGTCTGGTCATTCTTGACTCCTCTCACGTTTTATTCCCCATCCCATCAGTATATCCTGTTGGTTATATCTTCAAAATATACCCACTATCATTATTTCTTAACAACCCCCCAGCTACCACAGTGATCCAAGCCATCATTCTCTTTCACTTAGGTGATAGCAATTGTCTCTAAAGGTTCTCCTTGCTTTCCCTTTTGTCCTCTACATTTTCTACCCAGAAGAAAGGTTCTTTTATTTTTTTAAAGGCAAAAATAAGTAAGTGGGATTACATCAAACTAAAAAGCTCTCCCCAACAAAGGAAATAATCAACAAATTAAAGGGTAACCTACATAACAGGAGAAAAATGTATGTCAACTATATATGTAATAAGGGATTAATACCCTAAATCTATCAGGAACTCATACAACTCAATGACAAATAAATAAATAAATAAACCAATTAAAAAAGGCAAAGACTTAAATAGACATTTCTGCAAAGAAGACCTACAAATGGCCATCAGTACATGAAAAGGTGCTCAACATCACTAATCAGGAAAATGCAAAGGCAAACCACACTGAGATACCACCTCACACCTGTTAGGATGACTATTACTAAACAGAAGATAAGTATTGGTATGTAGGGGAAAGAAAACCCTGGTACACTGTTGGTGGGAAAGTAAATTGGTACAGCCATTATAGAAAACAATATGGAGGTTCCTCAAAAAAACAATAAATAAAATTACCATATGGTCCAGCACTTTCACTTTGGGTATTTATTCAAAGGAATTGAAATCAGGATCTCAAAGAGATACCTGTACAAGGAGGGACCCCCCAAAAATGGAATTTATTTATTAAAAATTGTGTATTTATTCTTACATGTTTTAACTTCAGTCACTTTCAAAGTACTCTCCATTTGATGCAATACACCTATCAAGATATTTTTTCCTCTGCTCAAAAGTTTTTGAAGTCGTCAATTTTGACACCTTTTAGTACATTTTTGTTTCACCTCTTCTACATTGGCAAGACGTTTCCCTTTGAGGAATTTTTTCATTTGGGGAAACAAAAAGTCGCTTGGGGCAAGATTGGGTGAATAGGAAGGGTTCAGTATGGGGGTTGTGCTGTTTTTGCTCAAAAACTGCTGGACATAGCATGGTGTGAGCAGGTGCACTTGTAAATCACCCATCATGAAATGGGCAAACACATTGAGTCTTCAAAAAACAATTCATTGAAGCCAAATGCAGCCTCTCACAACGATGCCAGCTGGTGCACTGATACAGATGGGTTCCTAGAACACTAATCTAGCAGGGGAAGCATATACTATAAGGGGTCTGCCCTCCAGAAGATAACTTGGGGTCCTCCCTCGTATCTGTTCTCCCATGTTCATTCACTGCAGCATTATGCATGATAACCAAGACATGGAAACAAACTAAATGTCCATTCATGTACCAGTAGATAAAGAAAATTCAGTATATGCATACAGTGCAGTATTTCCTTCTTTTTTAAAAAGGAAGTCCTGCCATTTGCAACATCATGGATGGACCTAAAAGACATTATCTAAAGTAAAATAAGGCATACACAGAAAGACAAATACTGTATAATCTCACGTATATGTGGAATCTAAAGTAGTCAAACGCAGAAATGGAGAATAGAAAAGTGGTTCCCAGCACTTGGGGAGTGGAGGAAATGGGAAGGTGAGGCCCAGAGGGTAGGAGGTTTTACTTATGCAAGATAAGTTCTGAAGATCTGTACACTATGGCACTTGTAGCTATCAATACTGTATTGTATACTTAAAGTTTACTAAGAGAGATGTAATGTTAATGTTCTCACCACACACAAAAAATTAATAATAAAGGGGGCAGGAGGAGACTTTGGGAGGTGATGGATATATTTATGGCCTTGATGGTGGTGAGGGTTTCACAAGTATATACTTATCTCCAAAATCATCAAATTGGATACATTAAATATGTTCATCTTTGTACATGCCCATCATACCTCAATTCATGTCACTCCTTGCTCGTGGCTTCCCATTTCAATATAAACAGCTCACTACCCTCCAACGCCCTGCAACATCTTGTCCTCACTCCCTATCTCACTCTGCCCACTATCACTCACCCCCTTGCTGGCTTCGCTTCGGCCACACTGGCCTCTCTTGTTCTTTAAATTCTGCAAGATGTTCTTCCCCCAGGTGTCTTTGAGGCTCACTCTTTCACTTGCTTCAGGTCTGTGTTCACATTTATCAGTGAAGCTCTTCTTGACCACCCTTCATAAAATAGCACCCTACTCTTTCTCCAGGAACCTTCTTACTACCTACTTTATTACCTGTATATTTTACTTGCTTATTTTCTGAGCTGCACATCAAGAATTTGAGCTTCTTGGAGCAAGCTCTTTGCCTTATGTCTGTCTTGTCTGTATTAAGTATTTTTTGAATGAAAGAACATGGTACTGCCTATGTGCCAAGTACCTTACATGTATTTATCATCTAACCTTCACAACAATACTGTGGAGTACTTATGATCTCCATGTGATAAGCACAGTAATGGTTCCCTCAAAGATGTTTCTGTCCTAATCCAAGAGAGAGGATTAAAGAGTTGAATGCCTTAGGTGGGGTGAGGGGAGGACCTAGAGACTCCATGAACAGGAGCCTAGCTGGGAGGCCACAGAACCTGGCAAAGAGTCCCTAGGAACCCTGGCTGAACCTGTGCAAAATTAAGAAGTAGGCACTCACTATTTCTAGCCTCACTATATCTACTCCCTTCTCTACTGTGTTTTCTTTTCCCTGTTCTTGGTTTTCATGACACCAGGCCCTTCCAGTTCTACCTCTACCTCTCAACATATGTTCTTAATCTCCTTTGCAGGAGATGTAGACTTATTGGTGTTTCATGACCTTAATGTATTGCTTTTCTCACCTGCACACTATCTCTTGGCAATCCTATTGATAGGGGAACTCAAAAGTTAAAGATTTTAGCTTCAGCCATAGTTGATAGGCTTAAGTGACTAATGCATGTGACAAGCTATTATTGTAGGAACTGGAATGCATGACGGTGTGATTCCAGGAGTCAACAAGCAATTCTGCCCCAGGGCGATGGTATCTGAACCATTGTATTCCAGGGAGGGAACAGTCCATTACTCAGATAAAGAATTGTTGATCAACTGATAAAGAAGTACTAGGAAAATCCTGCTAGACTGCAACTCTTATCAAATTAACTTTTTTCCCCAAACCTCTTACCTACAGTTTCTTCTTATAAGAAGGTAGGTTTGAGATGAGATGTTAAGACAGTTTTTAAGTGTACATAACCCACCATCTTCTCAGATCACCAGCATCTGAGTAAAACACTCATAAATACTCAATCCTTGTCTCTACTTACTGGTTCTGGTAGTGACAGGCAGCACAAGCATGAACTTTTCCAGTTTCATGATCTAATCCTTTGCCTTCAATTCCCACCCTATGCAAGCTTCAGAACTAAATTTCCATCCAGGACTTCTGCACTGAGGTCCAGACCCATACAGCTGACTGCTTACTGGACGTCTCCACCAGAATGCCCTACAGGAAAAACTCATGTCTGAAACACATCATGCCCCCCCTCACCCCCAGACAGCTTCTCCCAGGTTTAGAGTTAGAAAGCTAGGAGTCATCCAGGTCATCTTCCTCTTCCTCACCTCTCACATCCATTCGAATGAGTAATCCTGCTTATTGTCCTCATATCCCTAGAACTAGTCACTCTTCCCTCATGTTTGCTGCTACTAAGTACTATTGCAGTAAGTTCCTAACTGGTCTACCTCCCCCAAGAATGACTTCTCAGACAAACCTGCCACATTGTTGCTAGAGAGAGCTCTTTAAAAAACCTCTGATTTTATTATTCCTCTCCCTGCAGCCCATCAGGGCTTCCCCACTGTCTACAGTACACAGTCCAAACTTCTGAGAACGATATCTAAAGCTCTGCCCATGCAGGTTCACACCTTTCTCTCTAGCCTTAGCTTTCAATGCACTCTCCTCCTCTGCCTTCCAGTTTACTAGACTCATAGGGTTTGTTTTCTCCTGCGTGGCTTTCTTCATATTGTTCCAATGAAATGCCCACTCCTAAAACTTCCCACCTGGGGATACCTGTTTATCTTTCCAGCCTAGAAGCATTTTTATATAATCTCTGAGATCACAAGTTAACACTATTGAAAACCAAGGATAAAGAGAAAAATCCTCAAAGCAGCCTGAGAGAAGGAAAGCATTATATATGAGAACAATACTAAGAATGAGATCTGACTTCTCATCAAAAGGAGAAAGGTGTCCTTTAGTAGGATACACTGTGGTACATCCAGACAATGAAATGTTATTCAGTGCTAAAAAGAAATGAGCTATCAAGCCATGAAAAAAACATGCATATTACTAAGTGAAAGAAAGCAATCTGAAAATTCTACATACTGTATGATTCCAATTAAATGACATTCTAGAAACAGCTAAACTACAGAGAAAGTAAAAAATCAGTGGTTGCCAGAGGTTGAGGGAAGGGGTGAATAGGTGGAGCGCAGAGGCTTTGGGGGGCAGTGAAAACACTCCATGTACTATGGTGGTGCATGCATGTCATTCTACATTTGTCCAAACCACAGAATGTATGACACCGAAAGTGAACCCCAAATACACTGTGGACTACGGGTAATGATGTGTCAACGTAGGTTCATCGGCTGGAGCAAATGTACCACTCTGGGGGCGGAATGTCGACAGCGGGGGAGGCTGTGCATGTGTGAAGGCAGGGGGTGTTTGCGAAATCGCTGTACCTGCCTCTCAGATTGCTGTTACCTTAAAACTGCTATTAAAAAATTATCTTAAAAAAAGGAGGAGAACAAAACACCCATAGAAAATGCTGAAAGAGAAAAAACAAACTGTCACTCTGGAATTCTATCCTCAGTGAAACTATGTTTCAAAAATGAAGATGAAATCAAAGACATTTCCAGATAAACAAAAACTGAGAGAAATTTTTGCTAACATGTCTACCTCACAACAAATGCTAAAGGAATATCTTCAGTCTGAGGGAAATTACAATAGATAGTAATTCAGAAATACAGAGGGAAAATAAAGAGTCCTGGAAATGACAAAAATGTGGATAAATATAAAATATTGTCTGTATTTTTTCTCTTTTCTTTAGGTATTGATAGTTTTCCAAATCAAAATCTCAAAACAAGAGTCATCAGAATAGCGGGATGGAAAGTGAGGGTATTGACAACAAAACTGAGCTTCAGGATGGCTCTGTCATCTTAGATCATATTCTATCACTTATTTGACCTTTGAGCCTCAGTTTCCATCTAAAAAATAACCACCATACAAGGTTATTTTGAGGATTAAGGTGACAACTGAAGTGCCTAGCACAGTGGTTGGCACGTAAGAGATGTTCAATGAATAGTAGGTGTTATCAGAGCTTTCAAAAATTTATGATGGCAAAATTAAGCAAAATAGCACTTCCTGTTGCTTTATCTGTAGCACATTTTTACTGCTGCTTTAGTTTTTGTTTTGGGCACAGGTCTCTATGCTGTAGCTCTCAACCCACAGTATGGCAGGGCTTTCCTGGAGACTGGTGGGGTAAAGCTCGGCAGCCCACCGTACTTCCTCTGGGGAAATGCGCCCCTCTGCCTAACAGAGCCGCTGCATAAACTGTGCCAGTGCACACGGTTCTCGTTGTGAGACTTTTAAGATCATAAATGTCTCCCTACATAATATGACAATTTGCAACCCCCTCTTTTCTAAGATGCATCTACTACTTACCACCCCAGTCCAGTGTTAATCACAGATATGACTACGTTTGCTAAATCACCAGGTTTCAAAAGCTCTGTCTTCTATGCAATCAATAATCTTCACCATTGTAAACAAATCCACAAGTAACTCACCCTATTTTAACCTTCTTAGTAAAAAATACTAAGGCAATGAATCGATCGTATGCAATTAAAATTCCCTTTGGTTTGTTGCTTGGAATATTTCAAAGTCTCCGTGAACTGATTTCCTTCTATGAAAAGTAAGAAACACATGGGTTGAGAAAAGATAAAGTCATAGAATGTTTTCAAAATATAAATGTCTGTTCCAAAGGGCTCCTTTCCAACAAGAACAGGCTTAACTGAAGAAAGTGGTCAAAATCACTTTCTCTGGTGGCTCTGTGCACATTTTGGTCTCGACTGTGGAAAGTCGAGCCCCAGCCTGGAGTCCAGATGAAGAAGCCCCGTTCACTCCAAGGCCCTGGGCAGGGTTGCTGCCTCCCAAATGCGTGCACGGTGTTCCACTCCAGGAAAAATATATACATTACTAAAGCTTTGGAGCTGTTCAAACATATCGAAAGTCGGATTAAGTGGCATTACCTGAAAGGGAAAAATGTTTTCCACTTCTTTCCTGAAGCTAATAAACTGAAACGGAACTTTATTTGGAGAGGAAAATGGCTCCCTATTTCTCATGAAGTAGTTCCACAAGGAATTTACCTCCTCCTCTTCCCCCATCTTCTTCATTCCTATTTTTGACCTAAAAAAAAAACTGCTGCTGTAGTCTCCTAAAGGGAAGGAGTGAGGAGAGAAAACTTACCTGTGACGGAGCAGCCAGGAGAAAGGTGGCGAGGAGGAGCCCCTGCATGTTCCCAGGACCACGCAGCACAGCCAGAGATAGGAGGCCGGGCGCCCTCCGGGCCGGCCACACAAAGCTCCCCTCTGTCTCCTCAGCAGAAGAACTCAACACGCCTCCACCTCCCTGGCTACTGAGTTTGTGCTCATACTCTCAGCCCCAGCTTCGGCTTTCGCAGACCTGTTTTAATACCTTGTTTACTTTCACAGGACTCCTCATATTTACCTATTGTGGAGCGTGTCAGGAGGGTGTGAGCACTATCCCCCAGGGAATGAAGAGGGGTAGTAGTAGTTCAAGTGCTGACTTGTTTTTGAGTACAGATTCTACCTGTTCCTAAAGATCAGAGTCTGCCTCTGGGCAAAGGGTGAGGTTAGATGCATCCACCCTCCCTACTGGCTGCCTCTGGGGTCCGGGCTTGCCCTGCCCCCGCACGCCCAGTGCTGCCTTATCCGCCTCCCCCCCCACCCCCCCTCTCCAGCACAGGGTGCTGGCCTGGTCTCAGCCTACAGCACTCCACCCACACCAGCTTTGGTTCTCTGTCACACCAACAACAGGTTTCCAAAGGCCTGCCCTGACTCCTCCAGCTTCTGAATCTCCCTCTGCTGCCCCCACAGTGCCCTGGACTTAACCTCTGTCACAGCTCATTTCTCACACCAGGGGGGTAACAATTGGGGAAAATGTAGATGGAACAGGTGCGTGCTGGGTGGTGAGGTTGGGGGGTGCCTACAGTACCTGGCCTGAGAGAAACCCCTTTCTGTGGCCACAGTCCCATGACTGATGAGAGTGAAGTTAACCACTTTTGGAGGGCTAAGTAAAACAGTTATGCTCATAGCAACCATCCATTTAATGAAATTAAGATTTAAAAAAACTTATTACAGATTTGTACCCCTTCTCCTCCTAATTCTCATGTCCCGGGCATGTGTGGCCACCCATCTCCTCCCGTGTCTAGCCGTGTGTGACTTTTGCTTATCCCACTTAGTCAGCCTTGGTCTTTGTTGACATATCTTGATACAGATCTGCAAAGGGACTTTGTCTTCCTGAGGCTCGAGTTTTTGATCTGCCTCCCCCTCCCCACTCCCAGGGCTTATTTCTATTCCCTTTGACCTGCTACCTATCCGACCTTTTCCTGCTACCTGACCTTCCTCCGATGCCCCCACAGTACCCTGGACTTAACCTCTGTCACAGCTCATTGCTCACACCAGGGGGGTTATGACTGGGGATAATGTAGATGGAACAGGTAAGCAGTGGGGGGTCAGTCCTGTCCTGGACTCACTGCTCTTCTTGTTTGCATCCAAGGCAGTCACAGCTGTATGAACACAGTGAGTGAAGCTCACTCAGGCCTGTGCGGAGGGTCCAGGGAAAAGCAGGGTTTTCTGCCATCAACAGGGAGTCTGGGGCCCTTGGAGAGCCAAGGACTCCAAAAACATGCAAATAAACTCTAGGCAGCTTACTAAGTGATTAATTAAACCATTATTATACATACCAAACAACAAGAAATACCCAGTGTGCTTTTATGGTGTCACCTCCTTATCCTGCCTCTCTAGTAAATAGGACAAAACCCAAGAAAAGCCTAGTGAAGCAAATGAGTCTGTTTTGGTCCAATCTGATCAACTTCTTTCTAGTTTAGCTCCATTTGATCTTTAGGTTCCCAGCCTCTGTGATTCGGGCACCACACTGTCCAGGAGGATGGATCATGTCTCTCCTCACTGGTCCATCAAAAGCAGAGAAATTTCAGCCCAGGGCTAGTGTTTTCTTCCTCTGCATCCCTCCAGTCCCTGCTCTCGCTGTTGCAAATGTGACGCTACACACATCTGCGCAGTGATGGACTCGGGAGATTCATGCTCCTCCGGTTTGCTGGCTGTGAAATACGGCAGCGGCAGCCATTGTTCTGGAAACAGCGTCTCCTGCTCTGTAATGTCTCTGCCACAGGCAGGGGAAGGTGTTGCAATCACCGTCCTTGCCTCCTGGTAGGAAACGAACATCTTCATTGAGAACTAACTTGTAAAACCTCCCCTTGTGCACAGAATTGATGGGCTCTGGGTACGTGCCGTCGCACATGTTTAGATGTCTCCAGCCACAGACGTGCTCTCATCAAACTATTCCAAGCCTGCCAAGGATGGGCTGAGTGAATATGATATTCTCAGAGGCTGGGACTGCCACCTCTCACTTTAGACAATAAGAGCGATCACGGCGCACATCCTGCTCTCAGCACTTTCCTCTGTTACCTCATTTCACAGAATGCTAACCTGTCTAGGAACTCAGTTCTCGAGTATTCGGCCTGTGAGGTCCATTCTCAAGTAGACCTGGTACTGAGCATAACTAATATTTACATCCTGTTTTATGGTTTACAAGGAAGTTTCACAGGTATTATCTTTTTTTTTTTTAATTTCACAGCCCAGTGAGGTAGGCAAAAGCCGTATTACCGTCATCTGGCAGATTAAAAACTTGAAGTTGAGTGATTGTACTTGGTCAATAAAACACACTTAATCCCTGCCTTCTAGAGCTGTGTAATCTGCTGGGTGAGAAGACACCAAACAAATAAAAACACTAAGCAGCCACATTAAATTGAACAAAGGCCAATAATAAAGAACAAAAAACTGGAAGAATGAAGGTAGGAGCTCATTTAGATTAGGGGGCACAGAGGACATCTGTGGGGAGTGTCTCTTAGGGAGTTGAGAGATCCCGCACTCTTTCCACTGGCAAAATGCACATTTCTGATGGTGACGAGCTCCATCTGCAAAGAGCACACCCCAGGGCCTGAAATCACTCTACGAGGAACATCATCAAGCTAGAACATTTCCTTCCAGTTGGATTGGCCATTTAGGGCAGAGATCAGAAGCCACACCTGTCGTCGGCACACTTAGCCCAGGAAGAGTTTTCCTTTCCTGTCCCCTCTTCCTTCTTTTCCTTTCTTATTAGTTGTGAAGACGGAGCTATTGTCAGCTGTGAAAAGAGACAGACATTGTTGTTGTCACAATCCACTGAGGGTGTTCTACTAGGGAGGGTCAGTATTTGCATCAGTGGCACTACAGCTATAGTATTAGGTTGGCCAAAAAGTTCGTGTGGCTTTTTTCTGTAAAATAAAAGACACATTTTTCATTTTCGCCAATGACTGTATTGATTTGGATATTATGAGTATGTTGGCTATCTCCTGTGTGGTGTAATGTTGACTGTTCTCAATTAATGTCTTGATTTGATCACTGCCAACTTCAGCTGGTCTACCCAACCATGGAACATCATCCAGTGAAAAATCTCCAGCACACAACTTCGCAAACCACTTATGACACATTCGATCAGTCACAGCACAAATCTTTTTTTGCATTTAGATGTGTTTTTACCTTTCTTTAAGTATTAAAACATAATATGCCAGAAATGTTACTTATTTTCTTCCATCTTCAACATGGCTACACAAAAATCCACCAATTAGGATACGTTTTTTTTTAAAAAAAATGTATGCTGATATGACAGCTGTCACAATATAATATAACAAAATAGTTTCAAATGAGGTTACAGTCGACTGAATGCTACTAGAGCCACTGTATGAAAAAAAACAGAACAAACTTTTTGGCCAACCTAATACTAGCAACTACCCATTAATGAGTGCTCGAGGTGTCCCGTCATTGGGCTGATGCTCACAGTACTCACAGAAACTGCACAGAACCTCACAGAAACACCACCAGACATGTTCTGTTATTACCATCTTTGTTTTATTAATGAGGGGAGCGAGGCAAGGCCACATGGATAGCAAGAAGTATTGTAGAACCAAGATTCCAAGCATTTAATCCCCCTGCTCTGCTGCCTCTCCGCATGAACTGCCATTTATATCACAATCTGTAGCAGGATGATTTATTTTACTAATTTGAATTGTTTTCCCAGTGTTTTTCTTCCTCCTGCTGTCTTCTGCAATTTTAAGAAGTTAGTGAGGACTTTTATATTTTCCTTTATCCAGCCTCCAAGCAGAAAAAGGAAGCTGCTGGCATACTTTCTCTTATCTTTTAGAGAAGTTTGATCCCACTGAAGAGGTGATGCTGGGAGAGGAGAGAGGGGAGGGAATTTGAAGTAGCCAAGAGGAGGAGGAAGAGAGTGAAGCCATGGCTAGGTGAGGACCGGATGTGCAGGCTGCGCCCATGGCAGTTACAAAGCCCAGAGGGACCCGGTGTAAACATAATGTTCCCAGGAGACTTACCCAGTGCCAGCGTTCCTCAGTGGCAAATGCCAACGAACTCTATGTGCGTGCAAAGCTTTTAGTGCCTGCGTACACGTGTGGGCAGAAAGCTCAGACAGTGAAGACCACAGAGGCCTGATCCTTTCCTAGGTACCGGGGAGGCCTCTCAGATGGTTGGTTGTTCAACCTCTGCTGCTGTTGCTGCTGCTGCTGCTGCTGCTGGTGGTAAGGGCGGGGGAGGGTGTGTAAAGCACCAATGACAGCTTAGAATACATTTGTCTGCAGATGGAGATGGGGAGGATGGTTCAGAGCCAGGTTTCATTTTAATTTTAACTTGAATTAAAAATTCATTATTTAAATTTTTCATTTCAATTAAAAGAAATAAATATTTCATACACTCTTGGATTTTGTGGAATCATAGCCCTACTTGCTATAAAATACCATAAGTTTCACAAAATCACCATTTTCCTTGAGTGTATGTATACTCTCCGCTGCAAAACCACAGACCTCAGATTCAAAACCAGTGCTGGGGACCTCTGTCCCATCAACTCTGGCTCTCTGCCGGCTCCCCAGGGTCTGCACTAGATCTCTGGTAACTCAGGGATTCTTGCAGCCTGGCAGCTAGCTACTGCAGGCCCAGCAGTGCTGAAGGACGTTTACGTGGCAGCTGTTAAATAAAAACTTGTTGGTGATTTTAAATCGCCCTATAACTCCCAAAGTTGAGCGTGTCTATAATGTTGCATGTATTAATTTATCCACTGCATCGTTTTGTACCCGTTTCCTATGATTAATTATTGTACTTCTCACTCACCTTTTTCCTATATGTATATATTCTGTTAAATGCATCTCCAATTTTTTTTTTTTTACAAAACTCTAGCCTCAAGAACTCACCATGATTTTCATGATAGAGGCATGAGAGCATAGGTGAATCCTCTCTTCTTCCTCTGTGAACCTACACAAGCCCAGTTAATCAGCAACTGCGCATTCTCAGAGGGGCGGTGCTGTGTGCTAAGGCGTTGCCAACGCCCCCACTTCAGAGTGAGGGCGGAAGAGTTGCCAGGCTCTGCTTGGCCTTCCATCCAACTTTTAGTGAACCAGGTCCAAGAGTGAGCAGCCCCGGAAAACCACAAAAGCCCAGCCCTGCCATCTGCCTGGGCCTCACAACAGAGTCTCCTTGAAAAGAAACAGGTGCCCTCATTCCCAGGGAATCAGAAAGTCAGGCTGAGGCCCAAGAAAAACAAGGCCAAATACCTCAGAAGGGCCTAATTCACTCTGCCACTTGGCCCTGTTAGTCTGGTTTGCAGGGGGAGCCCTGTGTGGGAAAGAGGGCTGCGTTAGTCAGATGCAGGCATTGAGAACAGCCACGTGAGAAGCAGGAAGGGAGAGGGGAGCAAGGTGTTTTCCATATTTCCATATTTGGGTGGAGCGCATCTTTCAGGAAAGGAAAAGCATACATAATGTGGACTGTCATTCCTGATCTTAGAAATGACTGCACGTGTGAATCATAATCCAACCAGATGAACAGGCCCCTTGGCAGGGCGACAAGCACACTGGACTTAGAGCTGAAGAACCCAGTTCATATCCAAGCTCTGCTACTTAGGAGCTCACTGACCTTGGACAGTTTCCTCCAGGTCTCCCCACCTCCTGGCTTCTTAACCTCTCCAATACACCCTCGACACTGCCACCAGGGTTCTCTTCCTTAAACACAAATCTGACAATGTCACTCTCCTACTCTGAATCTTTCTCCTACTCCCCTTTGCATGTGGAATAAAATCCAGCTCCTGGTGCTTGAAAGAAGGCCCTCAGTGATGCTACCTCGCCTATGGCCTCTCCCCCCTTTGGGCCTGCGCTCCAGCAGCACAGCACTGCTAGGCTCTGAGTTCCCCCAGCCCCTTGCCTCGGCTGATGCTCTTCTACCAGGGGAAGTCTGCCCACTGGTCAGTGGTCCTGTGAACCACCCCCTGAGAAGTCTTCCTAACCAGCAGCACCCCAGTCCTCAAGCCCTTGGTGCCCCACGGCTGGGCCTTGTAACACCTGTGCTGCAATCCTGTGTTTCCAGGGAGAGTTTCTTGGTTTAGCTAATAAAAATAATGATAATGGTAATGATAAATGCCCAGTTAGGTTTTTCTTTTTTTTAGTGTCAATATATAGCAGACATACTTATACAAAAAATTGTTTGTTGTTAACCTGAAACTTAAATTGAACTGGGCATGTGCATATCTGGATTTTCCCTACCGGACTGAGGCACGTGAAAGTGGAGACGGATGAGACCTGTCCTGTCGGTTCAGCCCTGGAGCCCACAAACTGGCAGGTGCTTGATAATCTTTACTTTACATGATTGGCACTTGGTGTTTCTAGCCTCAAACTTATTCATTTTACAGGAAAATGAATAAACATTTCACTCGCCTTTTCTTTGTCTTTTAACATTACACTGACTTTTGGAGGCTAAGGGTTACCCCATGCACAATGCAGATGTAGTTTCTGACTTTCCAGACCCAACCTACAACGAACACTGACGGACTCTAGATGGCGCAATGAGCTAACGCACTAGCCTCCCTGCTCCCGGGTGCGGGCTCTGCGGGAAGAAAGAAGCGGTGGTTCTGCCGCAGAGCCCTGCATTATTGATTGTGATGCTGCGGCAGAGGTGGGAGGAGCCCGCCGCCATTTACCCAAGTCTCCTGCAGCAATGGGAACGCCCTTCAAGAGGTACCCCCTCCTCGCCCAGCAAAGCCGTCTATGTGTGAGGAGAGAGAGCTCTGTTCCACACATAGTTTCTTTCATTCATAGGAAAATCGGACCTTTCAGTAGTCAGAATCATTTTTATTTATTTATCTATCTATTTATGTATTTATTTAGGCTAGCTACAGTGAACTTTATTGACGTTACATGACAAGGTAGGGCTCCCTATGCCGTTCTCGTCTTCAGGGGGTATAGGATGGAAACTGGAGGTCAGGAGATTCTCAGTGTGATTGATGGGGGATCGACTTGGGGCAAGGACTCCCCAGCAGCTGAGGGCCTTTCTTCCTGTCACTGGGGCTGGTTCACATTGTCATTGTGAATAACGGCACCAAAGAATCGTAGCTGTACTTTTGAAGGCCACTGCCTTTTAAATCAACATCAATTTAAAAATATTACCGAGTGTAATTAAAAGGCAGTAAAATCGTGTGGGCGTGTGGGAGTGAGGTGAGGATGTTCATCACCCAATCATAAAACATTTTTACATAAATAGATGAAAATAATTTAGATGTGAAATAATTTCATTATATTGATATAACCATGGCTACATTTTCAGCCTGCATTGCAACCGGAAATCTGCACATTCTAACAAAATAAATAGATGCTCTGACACTAACCCGTGGGTGGGGCTTCCATGTGATCCATGGGTGGCATCCTCCCTCGTGGCCAGTAGAGGGCGATAAAGCATTCAGACAAAAAGGGCATCACACAAAAGATACAGATACACAGCAAACATTTTATTGTAACAGGGAACTTAAAATGTATATTCACTCACAAATCTTTTTTAAAATATATTTTATTGATTATGCTTTTACAGTTGCCCCATTTTCTTCCCTTTATTCCCCTCCACCCTGCGCAACCCCTCCCACCAGCATTCCCCTCCTTTAGTTCTTGTCCATGGGTCATCATACATATAAATTCTTTGCCTTCTATATTTCCTATACTATTCTTAACATCCCTCAGTCTATTTTCTACCTACCATTTAGTCTACTTATTCTCTATACCTTTTCCCCCTCTCTCCCCCTCCCACTCCCCCACTGATAACAGTCCATGTGATTTCCATTTCTGTGATTCTGTTCCTGTTCTAATTATTTGCTTAGTTTGTTCTTGTTTTTGTTTTTTGTTGTTTTTTATAGGTTCGGTTAATTGTTAATAGCTGTGAGTTTATTGTCATTTTACTGTTCGTATTTTTAATCTTTTTTTCTTAGATAAGTCCCTTTAACATTTCATATAACAAGGGCTGGGTGATGATGAACTCCTTTAACTTGACCTTATTTGAGAAGCACTTTATCTGCCCTTCCATTCTAAATGAAAGCTTTGCTGGATAGAGCAATCTTGGATGTAGGTCCTTGCCTTTCATGACTTGGAATACTTCTTTCCAGCCCCTTCTTGCCTGCAAGGTTTCTTTTGAGAAATCAGCTGACAGTCTTATGGGAACTCCTTTGTAGGTAACTGTCTCCTTTTCTCTTGCTGTTTTTAAGATTCTCTCCTTATCTTTAATCTTGGCTAATGTAATTATGATGTGCCTTGGTGTGTGCTTCCTTGAGTCCAACTTCTTTGGGACTCTGAGTTTCCTGGACTTCCTGGAAGCCTATTTCCTTTGCCAGATTAGGGAAGTTCTCCTTCATTACTTTTTTTTAAATATTTTATTTATTTATCTTTAGAGAGGAAGGGAAGGAGAGAGGGAGAGAAATATCAATGTATGGTTGCTTCCTGCGCATTCCCTGCTGGGAACTGGCCTGCAACCCAGGCATGTGCCCTGACTGGGAATCGAACCACACTCTCTTGGTTCACAGGCCCGCGCTTCAATCCACTAAGCTACACCAGCCAGGGCTCCTTCATTACTTTTTAAAATAAGTTTTCAATTTCTTGTTCTTCCTCTTCTCCTTCTGGCACCCCTATGATTTGGATGTTGGAACATTTAAAGTTGTCCTGAATGTTCCTAAGCCTCTCCTCATTTTTTTGAATTCTTGTTTCTTCTTTCTGTTTTGGTTGAATGTTTCTTTCTTCTGCTCCAAACAGTTGATTTGAGGCCCAGTTTCCTTCCTGTCACTATTGGTTCCCTGTACATTTTCCTTTATTTCACCTTTCATAGCCTTCATTTTTTCCTCTAATTTGCGACCATATTCAACCAATTCTGTGAGCTTCCTGATAACCAGTGTTTTGAACTGTGCATCTGATAGGTTGGCTATCTCTTCGTCACTTGGTTGTATTTTTTCTGGAGCTTTGATCTGTTCTTTTATTTGGGCCTGTTTTTTTTTTTTTTTTTTTGTCCCCATGTTTCTGTTTCGTAGTAAGGGGAGGAGCCTTAGGTGTTCACCAGGGCAGGGCAACCCGAGTTGCTACGTTGTGATGCTGTATGTGGGGGAGGGGTCTGAGAGGGAACAGTGCTCTGCTCTCTGCCAGTTTTCAGTCACTTCCTCCACTTCCCACAAGCCAATTGGGTCCTTCTGGTGCTGATTCCTGGGTGGGTGGGTTTGTGTACATTCTAGGACCCTGTGGGTCTCTCCAATAAACTCTCCTGTGAGGCTGGGAGTTTCTCCTGCCACCTCAACCCCCCACAGGTGTTTTCAGTCAGAGGCTTTGAGGCTTTATTTCCCCGTGCTGGAACCCTGGGTTGCAGGGCCTCTCTCCCTAGTTGTCCTCCCGGTTTATCTGCACGCAAATGTGGGACCTCCCTGTCCGCCAGCCACCACCTTGACATGAGTCCTTTCCATCTGGCTGCCCGTCTCT
Source organism: Trachops cirrhosus (assembly GCA_028533065.1). NCBI lineage: Eukaryota > Metazoa > Chordata > Mammalia > Chiroptera > Phyllostomidae > Trachops > Trachops cirrhosus. Next base: position 153,841,393 of record CM052541.1, on the reverse strand, counting down.
GCCCCTCCTGCCGGGCTGGGTGAGCATTTCTTCATTAACTCCTTGGTTGTCGCACTTCCATGCAGTTCAATTTTCTGTCAGTTATGGTTGTTTTTTGTTTTTAAATTTGTTGTCCTTCGTTTGGTTGTGTGAGGAGGCACAGTGTGTCTACCTACTCCTCCATCTTGGCCGGAAGTCTCACAGATCTTTTAATTGGGCCAGTATCTTTTTTTCGAATATGGATTTTCTTATTAGAGTGCTGTATTGTTCCCTTTCTTTACAAACCACACACATCCTCTATGTTGTTTTATTGGGTTTTCTTAGCGAAATGAAACTTTAAAGACAGTGAAAACCTTCACTTAAGAATACTTCTAGATGCTGTACTGATTGATAACCATCAAATATAACGCAACAACACTTTTTAAAATGACTTTCTTTCATTGAGTCTTTCCCAAGCATTACATGTAATTTTCATTGATAACACATCCCTCTTTCTGTGTGTGTTGTGTATTACTGGTTTTAATACTATTTGGTCAAATTATGTAATTACCAAAATGCAATCAAGTAAAATGAACCGTTAGGAAAGAAGCAAACCACGCACTGCGGGCCAACAGTAGCCTCCTGTCACAGCTGCCACCAGCCCTCTGTGGGCCGTGGGCGTCAGTGTGTTAGCTCGGGCTGCTGTGAGAAGATGCCATAGACGGGGTGGCTCATGCACAATGGAAGTGTCATTCTCCCAGTTCTGGAGACTGAAAGTCTAAGATCAGGGGCGTGGGCAAGTTCAGGTGATGGCCCACTTCCTGCTCAAAGACAGTCTTTTCTCTGTACTTTCATGGGTTGAAAAGAGGGAGAGAGAGCTCTCTTGGATCCCTAATACCATCATTTTGGGAGTTAAGATTTCAACAAATTAATTTTGAAGTAATACATTCAGTCTATTATAGTCTGTTTCACAAAAGAAAAAAAAATGAAGAGTTAGTTAATCTGGCCAATCAGTTACAAGGAGGTCAGTTAAGAGAGCTTTTACTTGAATTCAGAAAAGTGATAATCATTTTCCAAAAAGACCAATGAAAATATTTACTAATGTACTGCTTAACCAAATCCACAGGCAATGTAATGGAGTCAATTGCTAAATCCCATGCCGTTCTAACTCTGACCTGGCAGAACAAACCTGAGCTCCCTCTCACACCCAGTGGGGCGGTCAGTTGATGAGGCCCATCCACAAAGGATGCCCCGAAGTGAGTCTCAGGTCAAAGTTTCAGCTGTGGGAAGCAGGTCTTCAGCCCTGGCTGCTGGCTGCTGACTTACCATCTGTGACCTGTGCCAGTCACATAGACACTGTCCTAGCTGGGCCCTCAGATTTTATTACTATATCTGATTGCAGCATATAAAAGTTTTAACTATAAAACTCATGTGCACAAGAAATATATATATTTTAGAATTCCTTAAATACAGTTATTGATAGACATGACTCCAAGTCCCCTGTTCCACTGAGCTCTTGGGAAATTGAATCGTAATCATCATTGGGTACCTGCTCCATGCTGATTTGTGTCGGGTTCACGGTGTCCGCAACCCACAGGCCACATCATCCCAGACCCCGTGGCTCCTTTAGGTTGGAGCCTCTGCTGTTTCTGTGCCACTCTTGGAGCACAGGAGTCACTCGTGAGTTGGCAAGGCCAGCATATGGAGTCCGATATCTCTGGTTAAGGGATATCCTGCCACGTCCCCAGCACACAGCCACGGAAGGACGGGTGAGAGGCCCCACCGTCACAAGCCTGTGACAAGTCTGTCGTGGGGGGAATCTCCCCCTCACCACCCAGCTGCCTCCAATGACGTGCCTCCTTTCTCTCCCACTGTAAGGGAGAATTCATGGTCAACAGTGGCAGCTGTGAGCCCTTTCAGACAGGCTCACCAACCCCTCAGAATCCAAGGGGCGGTAGAGACAGCTTGGGATTGGCATTGCCTGGGAATACATTTTGTTCTAATGGGGACAAGTTAATGTTAAAGATTCAAAGCAGCTTTAATCAAGAATAGTCGGACTTTCCTGGACAGTTATAAAAAGAGGAGGGATAAAAATGTCCCCACCACAGAAAATGTGGGGTTTCTGCTTTTGGGCTACTGTAGCCTTTCCACATCTAAATATTCCATTTTATTAACCAACATTTCCAGGTGGTACGTTCCATCAGTCCCACCTCCAATTAAGCACATGCATTAAATTTTCAGTATCAGCAGCAAATGTCCCTCCAGACCAAAAGAAAAAAAAAATGCCTATTACAATTGTACACCATTTTTTACTATAGAAAAGAAGTATCTCAAGTTTATCTGATGTAAATGTTGGCTTTGAAAAAATGAATATGGAAGCAAGTCAAAAAGTAATCGGCAGAAAGCATAGCAGTGGAAAGATAACTGGAACTCACAGCTCCTGGGAGTCTGAGGACATCCCAGGGTCAGCAGGCCACCCTGAGGGAGCTCGTTGTTTCAGAAGACAGCCCGCGCCGTTGTCGGGAGCCTCCGTGGCAACACTGTCCAGTAAAATGTTCCGCAGCGGTGGAACTGTTCCATAATGCAGAGTCACAGTGTGCTTGCTGTTGGGCACTTGAAATATGGCTAGTGCCAGTAAGACATGAATTTTAATTTTTTTAAACTTTAATTAACTTCATTTAAGTTTAAATAATCATAGGTGCCCAGGGGCTAGCATGTTGGACAGCATGAATCTGTCATCACTTTCCCTATTAATCTATGATTTATACCTCACTTCCTTTCATAAAGGCTCCAAGATGGCTTACCAAAAAGTCAAGCACAACAGGAAACAGGAAAATTTTTACAAATTTAACTATTTGAAAAAAAGAATAGAAGAAGAAAGCAGTTCTGTGAAAGAGAACAGAGAAATAGATGTTTCCAGACATATGAATGAGTTAGTCATTAGCTTTAGAAATTAAACTTATTTCTAAATTGCTGGAGTAAGGCAAAAATGCAAGGTCACGCAGGAGGCGAGGTTGAAATTTGTAGTTAACAACGGCCTGACCGTGAGCAGCCCTGAGTTTCTGGACATGGTTCACCTGCCCTGAAGCCCCCAGCCCTCTCACCTGCGTGATTATGGAAGAGCCACTTGGAGTGACCCTACTTCTGGCAGCTAACCTAATGGCCGTGGCTGGCCAATCACAGTCGTCTCCTTCAGATACTGGACTTGGGACACAGGAAGATGTGATCTCACCCTGGGCCGACAGACAGCAGATGTGAAAACTGAAGGGCCGTGGAGGGTGGTCTGCACCCAGAAGGCAGAATGCTCTGGGCCTATACCTGCTCTCCCACTAGTTGTGTGATGTTGGTCATGTACCCTAACTTCTCCAGAGCTCCTTCTCTGCAGACTGGCAGTGCTTTTAGTTGAGATTTCATCGAGTTGCTGTAATATAAATGCAAGAACATAATAAGTGCCCCAAAGATATCACTATTAATTTTAATAATATTAGGGGCAGAATTCCAGCAACATTCAAGTCACTGGATTTGTGTCATTGCCAAAGTCTTAGCAATTATCAGCTCTTGGGCTCCATGACACACAGTCCTCCCCCACATTCTTAATAATATTTCTGTTGCCTTTAAGCTAATTCAGGTTGGGTTTCAGGCAACTGTGTCCAGCAGAGTTCTCACTTGTTCACCATTTTGGCTGGAAATCTAACGTGTCCTCTTTCCTGTGTAGAAGGCCAGGAGTACCTAACCTTCCACAATCCCTTACCACAAGCAAGGGGCATGCATTAGGGGGACTCAGAAGGACACAACCTTAACATTACTATCTTTAGAAAACATTTGCCATGTTTTGGGCTGCCCAGCGCTCCAAAATATGCCTCCTGTGGGGAGACAGGGCCTACCTCCTGCTATAGGAGCTGAAGTTTGCCAAATGACATTTTCTCTGCCCCTTGGCAATCTGTGTGTCACTATATGACCTGGGCTGGGCTAACTGAGTGCTCTTTTGGAAGGAGACCACCAACATATCATCGTGGCAGTGGTGATGATGTCCAGAGCCCGGCTCTAAAGGGGGCAGCACCAGTGTTGACCCGGTGGCTCCTGCAACATGACCTTCACTGCTTCCCTTGCCCAGCCTCCCATTTTTCAAGCCTAGTTTTGCAAACTTGTGGTCAACTCTCCGAGCTACCAAATATGCTTTCAGTGAATTCCTGCTCTGCATAAGCTAGTTAGGAGGAGGTCTTTGGGTTGGAACCAAGAAACTTGCTTTTCCCATTCACCCCTCTGAGTAATTCAGCAACCAAAAGCAAACACAGTTTGTTCCTTGGGCTCTTGCTACATTACAATCAACTAATATTACCGTCCCGGCCCCCAAGGTGGGCACGTTTCTAACAATTCTTGCGCACTCCTGTGGTGCTTGGACTGCCACTTGGCTGCATTTGGCCAGATTAGTACCCCGTGGCACAGCCTGTGATGGGAGAGTCCAGAAGGACCACGCAGGTGCCAGACATGCTGCCCTGCTCCCAAAGTTACCGGTGTCAGATTTGGAGCTGACAAGGTACTCTGGGAGAGAGGAAAATACATTTTCTTCAGAATGACTAAGTTTACCTACAAGTCAAATTTTCATCTTCTGCATAAAATGGACATGCCAGAACATCTTATAATGATCCTATCATTTAGACTAATAGGTTAGTATTCTCTATTGATAAAGTATTATGTTATGTTTTCACCTTCTACTCTAAAGTTCTTCCTGGAAACTTTTAGTTTGACAGTTTATTCACTATGGCCTCTTCTCTGAATTTTAGGCGGACAAGGGCATGTATACCCAGCGCCTAGGACTATTCCCAGAAAACAGTAGATAATGTTTGTTGAACGAATAAATCAGGGAGCTAATTAATAAGTTGATGTATAAGTAATCTACCAGAGTGGAATGAGGAGTCAGCCACTTGTGTCTCCCTACACCCAGCTCCCCACACCCCCCCGAAAGACAGACCTTCCGTGAGCAGGAATGGAGAAGAAAGAGCAGGGCTGATGATCTAGAACCTCCACTCATTACAAAAGCATGAGACTGTTTTGGTCTGTTTGTTTTTCATCATGAGGAAAATTCACAGTTAAGTCCTTCTGTTAAGGTAATAAGCATAGCCAGCGAGAGACTTAGACTCAAGCTGTAAGACAGTCACTGATGGGGAGCTGTGACTGTGTGAGATGGCGGAGTTAGGTGTCTTAACACAACCCTTTACAGTGAAGAGTTCACTTTTGGCATTTGAGGGGTTCTCCTTAACTCCTCTCTCTTCCTTCACTCTGCTTCGCTCTCCAGGAACACCTGGATCAGCAGACTATTCTATATCTGGCTCCAATTCATTTGGATGATCTGACTAATCTCTTAGAGCCTAATTCCTGAATTTTCTCCATTCTTCATTTAATCCAAAACGAAGAAGGAAAAGAACCATTTCTGACACCATTTGTCACGTGTATAAATAAAAACACATTTCTAGTTTTTCTGCTTTGACCACACCAGGGGAATGCTGCTAGACATATTTTCACTGATTCCAGATTGCCTCACTTAAAATACTGACTAACTGGTCTTTGAAAAATTCAATTTGAGCACCTTGGAGGATCCTTCAAGGCAGTCATCCTCCAGGATAGCGGAGCTGAGATGTAGGAGGCCAGGGTGACAGTGATGGGGAGGGATGTGCCTTTGACATTAAATGACTGAAGACACAGCCACACAGGTAGACATGCCAGATCGCGGGTTTTAAGTGGAGCAGAGCTGCTTTTCACATGGCAACTCCACTTAGATCCGAGCTTCTCAAACAAATACAATCTGCACAGGACCTATGATTCAGAATCTGGGTGGGGCCTGAAGTTCAGCATTTTTAACCAGCTCTGGGGTGGGGTCAGTGCTGGTGGTCCTCAGACCCCACTGAAAGTAGGGGTTCGGGACCAAGGTGAGCGACACAGACAGTTATGTATGTAACAGTGGCTGACAATTTCCCAGAGTGATTTCTGATACAATACATACACTCAGTAAAGGAAACCCATAGCGCAGAAGAAAAAAAAAAACTCTTTTATGTATTCCCCTTCCCATTTCCCTGAAGCAGTGGCTCTCAATGAATTTGGCTGTAATTAGAATCATTTGGGGAGCTTTAAATACCCCAGGGCCTAGGATCCACCTCAGACCAATGACATCAGCATCTCCAGGGGAAAGACCCAGGTGTCAGGAAGTTTTACAGCTCCCCCAGGTGATTCTAGTGTGTGGCCAGTGTTGAGACTGGCTGCCCAAAGCAAGCCTCTGCTGAGTCATTGCTATGAACTGCCAGCTCGACCTCTCGCTGCTCCCTTGCCTGGCCTTCTGTGCTTGGACGTGTGCTATACTCCGCCTGCCTGTGGAGCCAGGCTCCCCACCTGAGGTTTGGGAGTAACAGCCATCAGCCCATTTGCCACGGAGAGTTCATCTCTCTGGCATCTAGGCCTATCTGTGCTCTCAGAGCTAACACAGACCTTGCTGTCTGCCAGGGCATGGCTCCCAAAGTCTGTTCTGCACAACACAAATTCCACAGGGATGCTAAATGATGCTATTTTAGAAGGAAAATAAATGTAGTTTTATTAAAGTAGTTTGGGCTAAATAAAGTCAACCAGATTTATTTACTTTAGGACTCCTCAGATCTTTTAATATTTAATAGGCCAGTGTACTCATCCCCAATAAGAAGATATGGCAGACAATATTTTCCACAATAAATTTGACCATAAAAGCTTTTTTAAAAAAAGCCAAATCCAGTAAAGAGTCTTTGAAATGTACTGCTGCAGGATAAAATTTAAATTTTAAACTTTCCTGGATAAGTTTCTTAATATTTTCAACATTGATGTTATCATGCATGTGTTTCACTCAACTGGCCAGAGTTTCATGGGTAACTACTTTATGCTGTGTGTTACATCAGGTACCAGGAAGTAGAAATTTGGTATCTGGTTTCATGAAACAATTGTAGAATAGCTGTGTTTAACTGTGTCGTTCTGTTCAGGTACAATAAAATTTAATTTAATTACAATAAAGAAATAGTAACAGAGGACTACCTAAGGCAGGGAGGTCTTTGTAGAGGAAGTGGTACCTTCCTTAAAGAGCTTGAAGAATGAGTAAGATTTAGATAGATATGCAAGAGAGCAGAAAAATAACACGAAACAGAACCTAAAAGCAGGAGAGAGTGGGGTGGGATGTGAGAGGGGGTAGGGCTTGGGGTGTGGGGGCCAGTGAGAGAGCCCACCTGAATTCACAGAGTGGGAATACTTGAGTATACACAAATAAAAACTCTTACTCATAAGGTGATATCCAATTTTCCCTATGAGATGGTTATTTTGAATCATTTTTTCATAACCAGCCTGAATGTATATCTGTGTAAGAATGTAGTTGAACTGGTCAATGTCTTTTTGCACTATCCATTCATGTAGTATCCTTACTGTCATAGGGTGAGTTCTCTGGAGCAAGATGCTGAAAGGGAGTTTGGTCTGCAAAATATTTACTAGAGATAAGCATTTGTGAAAGGAAAAGGGAAGAAGCCAGACTGGGCAGAGAAAGATGTTAAATTGTGATACAGGCCTGACAAAGCTTCTGCCAATGCTGCAGGAAGCTGGGAACGAATGTGGGCTCCCAGCACGATCCCAAGTGAAGCCAAAGGGGCCGGGCCTTGGTCCCTGCACCTCCATTGATCACTGGGTGGGGCTACCGTAGGACTGACACTGACGTTAGGCAGCGAGTTCACCCCTAAAGGTCTGGGCAGCACATCTGTGTGTTCAGTGTATGTGCCTTTTCAGAATCACGCACATCTCATGCAACATACATGCACTGCTTTTCTCCAGTCTCACTTCCTATCACCCAGCTTCTTAAACACTTCTTACATATCTTCATATGCATCATCATCATCATCACATACAGCTGTATTTTGAGTCATCCATCACAATTTTACAGAGCACACCATCTTTACTATCATCAGAGGTGCTGGACATCCCATGACACTTAAATCCATGTGCAAAGTTGTTACTAAATGTTTTGTCTAAGTTGCAAATTTACCAGTTCCATCCCATTTGGTCAGTTTTTTAAAAATCTTTTTAAAGTTACATACTCATGATCTCTACCAAGTAACCTCTTACTGTATTTGTCTAAGTAACCTTAAAAACATCACTTTAAAAATCTTAGGAGTAAAGTCATACTCCCAGAAATAATTACTAAACAATGTTAAATTTCTTTGCTTACCCATTTCTTAAATAATTCTAACAGGCAACCTCAATAAACATCCCAAGCTAGCATTAGTCTAATATGTATTCTCTAAGCAGTGATTTTGTTTCTAATAAAGTAGTTGAAAAAATAGTTATATTACAGGTGTTCTTTACAAAAGGCACCAAACTTTGTAAAGACTTAAATATAGAGCGACTTTTTTCTTTCCAGAGAAATGATGTTGGGGGAGAAATCTCCATTAGCATGTGGGACGTAAATGGTAAGTTTGTCCAGGTGACATGAGGCCAGGTCTCAGAAGCTCTCAAGTCCAAGGGGGGAAGTTGAGGTGGAACACCATCATGGTTATAGAGCAGGGAAATGGCCTATAAACATCATCTTAGGAAACTCTGTGCCGCTGAAGAAATTTTCAAGATGTGTTTGGGGAAATATTTTGGAAACAAGAAAGTCATCTACCAGCTATTTATAACGAGAAGCTGTAATAGCCTGGACTACAGGGATGGCACAGGAAGTGAGGGGGCAGGAGTGAATGGAAAAGCTTTTCTAGAAGAATTAATAACCTTGGAGATGTGGTGGGCATCGGATAGTAGGAAAATGAAGTGCCAAACATGGCTTTAAGTACTTGAACACTTTAAATATATAATTGATGTATTCCTGAGGGATGGTTTTATAACTGTTCCATAACTACAAGCTTCTAGTTGATGAATTTCTTGAAAGGTTGTAAGCCACAATAGGACACAGTACCTACCATCATCAAAATCAGAGTTCTTCCTCTACTACCAGGGCTGACCACCCAATGTGATGTAGTCACAATCAGTAATGGCAGGAGCCTAAGCTGACTCCAACTTCTGTGTTGGCTGGGACCACAGAATTATCAGATGCCTCCCACTTTACTGCCTTCCTGGGCCAAGTTTTTCTCTTTGATCCTGCAGCCATGATGAAGGAAGTTTTTACTTGAAAAGCCAAGGATTGCACTTTTATATTATTCTGATTGTCCTACAGGTAATCTTGTGTATTGGTTGTCATACTAAACATGGTAGATGTTTCCATGGAAATGTAGGATCAGTTGGCCGGCTAGTTGTTTGGCTGGATAGTTGGTTGGTTGGCTGGGGCTCTGTACAGAAATCCTGAATGTCTTCTGGCTGTTGTTCTCACATGTCCACCCCAGTGCTTCTCAAACTTTAATGTGCATGTGAATCGCCTGAGTGATCTTATTAAAATGCAGATTTGGTTCCAGCAAAACTGGCATGGGGCCTGAGATTCTACATTGCTAACAAGCTCCCATGATGACTACGTTTCTGTAAAAGGCTCCTTCCTCTCAAGGTAGCAGGGAACCACTGGGAACTGACCACACCTGAGAGTGTGTGCACATATTATAGATCACTGAGGTATCCATGATGAATTCAGAAAAGCCAGGAAACTGAAGACCAGGACTGCAGAGCAGGTAGGCACATCTGCAACCCCCACCTGAGAAGCCCTGATGGCCAGGGTGTGGATGCTATGTTGGCAGCAACATACTAGGACTTGGAGAGACCTGCAGAGCAACTGTCAGTCAGCCGCCTCTCAGAGGAGGCCACAGAGGAGGTGGTACCAATTTTGGCAAGAATGAGGACTATTTTATTATGGAGAACTCCCTAATTATGCCATTAGAAAGCCGTGTGTGGCACATTTCAGAGCCTCCACTGCTCTCATAAGGATTCCACTGTTAATTTTAAGAAGAGAAAGAGCAATGCAACTTACTCAACTCCCACACCATTCGCACATTGAATTTGTATGCCAACTCAAAGCATACCCACTGGAAATGAAAACAGAGTTAAAGCCAACCCTTAAACCGAAGCTGTCCGCTACGGAGATCTACAGGGGAAGGACTTTGTTTCCTTTCCTCCAATTCAAAACAAATTTTTTCTCTGCTGGTTTTAAAATTTATGTCAGACATATACTTGTTAAATCAAAATTACCAGAACCCCAGTAGCCTAACACAGAGCCCTCCACATAGTAGGTCCATGTTTATTTATTGCCTGAGTGGTCTTTCGTACATTTTATGATCTACCTAAGGAAGCATCCTCCAATAAGAGCCCTGGGTGAACATAACCACTGTCTGGATGCTCCCCAAGCAAGTCAGTCAGGTATGGTCCCTCCCTTTGGAAATATGAGCAGGCAACATGGACGGAACTATTAGGTCACAAGAGACTCAGGGGCAATGAGACAGCAAATCTGGTCCTCATTGCTGGCCTTCTCCAGCCCACTCTGTCCTGGAGGAGCACCGAACTCTGCGGGGTAAGGGCTTGCAAGTTTCCTTGACTGCAGCTCTCAGTAAGAAAAATATTTTACATCACATCCCTTCTCTTTCTTTCCCCTTCTCTCTTTCACACACACACACACACACACACACACACACACTCACTCAAACTTTATGAACTTTATGAGCTTTATGAACTCAGTCACCCTTACAATATAGGATGTGCCCTGTATTTGAATGACAGATGGTTCAAATGCATCATTCAGGCAATTCCTTAAACCACACCCTTTTTTCATGGATTTTTAACAAAGAAAAATAAATGGCAGTTTTTTTCTGATCTCACAATATTTTAAAGTACCATTTTAGCAATTCATTTTTCTTCATTATTGTTTTTCAATGCACTGCTGCTATTTCTCTTTGCCTTATCAATTACTTTTATTCATTAAAACCTAGTGAAGCA
>CM052541.1:153756988-153830033 GCA_028533065.1 Trachops cirrhosus | reverse complement strand
AAAACCTAGTGAAGCAATTAGTACAATGATGAGCACATGGAGTCTGGAGCCAGTCTCACCTCCCTTTTCTGTTGTGTAACCTTGGCCAAGTTACTTAAACTCTCTGTGTCTCAGTTCCTGCATCTGTAAAAGTGTGATACTAACAAGGCTACCTCATAGAGTTGGTGTGAGGATTTAATGTTTTGCTACAGATAGAGCACTTAGAATATCACTGAGCACAGAGTAAGGCACCTGCCACCACAGCTGGTGTTACTGCCCACATCCTCTCCTCTAGGAGGAGGCGGCCACTGTGAGTGCCTCCCTCCGATCTTTGCAGCCCTCTGCGCCCAACCAAGAGAGCTTTCTTCAGCCTCTGGGGAGTCATGCTACACTTATCCTGCATTTTTCTGACCACTGGCATCAACATTTTAAGTATATAAATTTCTCTTCTTTTTAACGTTTCCAAAATACATTATTTAACTTAAATGATTTCAGAAGATACTCACTGTACTTCGGGCTTATCAGATCACAAGTGGCCATTATTAAAAACATCAGTTACAACACTAGGCAGTATCACAGTGATGCCTCCTGGGCCCACGATAAACTGCACCTTCCATGTCCCCCAAAATGTTGCTGCGAGGCTGGGACCCCAGAGAAGCATGTTTGTTAGGAGAATGAACAAAATCATGAGAATACATGGATTATATCTGAGGACCTCTTCAGTGAACAGAGTGCATGCGCTTTGGTGCATGTGTTTCGGAACTTTTTTTTTTTTTTTCCTGATCTGGGGCACTGGTTTTCAATAACGTTTCAGATCATCACTGTTACCCACAAAGGTCATGTTGATCACTGAGGTCTGTTATCCAGTGTTCTCATGGCATTTCATGAGTATGGGCAGCTTCTCCCCAACCTGATGTAAATAAAGCGTAGAAACTGATTTTTTTCCATTAGAGAGGCAATTTATTTTTTCAATTATTTTTTAAATTAAAAACAAATTTAAATTACAGTTTACCTTATTATTTTGTATTGGTTTCAGGTGCACAGTATAGTGGTTAGAAGATCATATATTTTACGAAGTATTCCCCCTGATATTTCTAGTATATATACAATATTATTGACTATATTTCCTATGCTATAGTTATTTTTTACTTCACTAATTCATTCAGTGAATCTTTCAACAATTACCAAGAACCCAAGGTGCCAGGCATTAAGTCAGGTGATAGGAATAATAACTAGAGTGTATGTGGGACTTTGTAGCACTTTTGGGTAAATTATCTCATTTATTCCTCTAAACAGCTCTTTGAGGTAAGTCATCTTATCCCATTTACAGACAAAAAATAATAATGCAAAAAAAAGTAAAGAGAAAAAAAGAAGGTTTTTATTAATTGGCCAAAAGTCCTGAGCATCCCATCCCTGTTGGTGTTGATGGAAGGTCGACACACCCGAGGGGCAAGGGCCTTGCTCCTGCTTTGCCCAGCCCAGCGCTGCATGCAGGGCATCACTTAAGAAGTACTTGGGAGGACAATTTTGATGTTGGTGAGATTTTAGGTCATCTCTGGAGAAGGGAGACAGGATGGTAATGAATTCCAGGAGCCGGGAGAAAGGAGAAGATTAAAGACGCTGGCCTAAATAGGGGGTGGGAGAACGGGCAAGACTTAAAGGAACGTCATGAGGTTGATTTCAGTGTGGGGAAGAGGACAGCAACAAAAAGGACGTGGGCCCTACGAAGGCATTCAAGCACAGAGCACAGAGACCTATGATCCCGGGGCTGTTTCCAGGATGTTATACACTGGCCTCAAGAAAAAGGAAACACTTCTTCTTCATGCTTTCAGCAACAACTTCCAGCCAAGAAAGTGGTTCCAGATTTCTGGCAGCCTTTTAAATTAGCTTCGGTCCCAAATTCAAAGCAGAAACTGTCCTAGATTCCTGTTTCTCAAAATTTCCCTTTTCTGCTGCACCAGGCGGCTTAAGATATTCCTTATGGATGATCTTGTGTATACTTAAATATTGTGGCTTCACAGATGAATCAATGAGCCAATATTTATTGGAGATCTTGGTGCTCTCATGGTAAGGTGTGGTGTGATGAGGATCAACAATGAGTATCACAGATATAGATTGGCTTGGCTGACAGCCAACACTGCGTGCTGATTTGCTGCAGAACACTGTCATATACCCTTGTGTGTAGACAGTAAGAGAGTTTCTATCTGAATAGGAGGTAGGATCAGATAGGTAGGATGGGGCCATTTCAGAAAAAGCCTAAATAGAGAGGAAGATAGGTCAAAAGCTATAATTAAAATCTGGTGACATGGTAGAAGTCCAAATCTGTTCTATGCATGCATTCATGCATGATTTTAAAGATTTTATTTTTACTTATTTTTAGAGAGAGGAGGAGGGATAGAAAGAGGGAGAGAAATATCAATGTGACAGAGAAACATCGATCAGTTGCCTCTTGCACACACCCCAATCAGGGACCAAACCTGCAACCCAGGCACATGCCCTGACCAGGAAATCAACCGGTGACCTTTCACTTTCTGGGACAACACCCAACCAAGTGAACCACACCGGGCAGGGCTGCATGAATAATTTTAAATGAGCATGTTATCCCAGACCAAGGACACAGTCATCTTCTCTAAATGAATGGTCCCAGGGTGTCAAATTTTGTTGAAAAACAAGCATGTTTAGATATTTAGATCTTTGTAAAATTGTTTTGAGATTATGGGCAGATAGAGGTCTAACCTTTTCCTGGAGACAGTGACTTTTGATTCCCTGAATCTCTGTGATCACTTGGAAACTGAGGAGGAGAGCTGAAAGAGGACAAAGTTTGGTAGATAGTGGGCACACCCCATTAATTGCTAAATAACAGAGAAATGATGTGCGGAAGAAGAGGAAAGAAGCCACTGTTATTGCCAAGTTCTCCCTCTCCCCGCAAGAATGGCCCCAGGGACAGCAGTCTCAGAGAACAGGGAGACTTGGAAGCAGATTCACCTGCTCCATCCCTGCTGAAGCAGCCACTTCTCTAAAGGACAGTCCATGCTGACCACTAAGTCCTAGATGCCATGCTTCTTTATGCCCTCCTAAGCCTAAAATCCTTTCTAGTGTATTTTGCTCATCTTAACAGTGTCAAAGACATAGACTGTGCAGAAATCTATATAGTAAGGAGTAGATGAGACAGTCTCTGAATCTTAAACCATAAAGTTTTCTGATGAAAAGTGTACTGATCACAGAAGATGCTTCCAAACAAACTTCAGTGGAGGAGCTCTCATCTGGATTTTTCTGGAACAGAACTGTGGGCACCTCAGAGTTCCCTCATATCACTCCCGCTTTCTTTCTGGACACAAACCATGGCACATTTATCAGACCCTCAGATCAGTCCTAGGACAACTGCCATTTTGTATACTAGCCCGACCTTAATAATTTGAGCATAATAACAAGAGAAAATCTACTTGAGCCAATGTCATTGTCTTCACGAACAGGTAATCTGCAAAGAGTATCAGCAAGGGGAGTTGTCCAAGAGGGCTGTGGTGAGTTGAGCCTGCCATACACAACGTGTAGCATGATTCTTGCCATAGTTCCCTTAAATTTCTCTTAAATTTGTCTGAACTGCTCTTAGCCTCAGAGCAGTTAAGAAGAGCTAGGCATCTCTTCAACAGTCCTTCCCTTTCCCACAATATGAGACTCGAGCGGTAAGAATCTTGGCCTTGCCATGAGGACTCCATGCTTTTGTGTTTTCTTTGTGACTAAACCTTCATTTGGTGGTGGTGTAAGCCTGTGGCTTCTCTGGATCTCACACTTCTTAGCTGCCTCAGTTGGTTTGCACTTCATTTGGCCAATATAAAGGAAGGAGTTAGCAGTAGAGACTTCTAGGTATATACAAGTGCAATGACTTCAAATCCAAAACCCATTACTCCATTCAAGTTTTATTGATTCCAGTATCTGGGTAGGTATCCCAGAGGTCACTGACCTCACAAGGCACATTTTCTTAAAATGAGTTCTGAGGGCTGGGTAGAATGGAAGCGGGAATAAGGAAGAAGAGGGAGGAGAAACAAAGGCAGACTAAAGCTCAGATCTACTGGTTTTGCCTTCTAGAGGACAGTAATCACCCTACCACTTGGGAACTATCAACCCAGACACCTGATGATAAAACTTCTACTGGGATGGTGGTGGTCCTCTGACCCTTTCATGAAGGGCTGAAATGTATACCCTGACTGATAGTTGCATCCTTTATTTTTTTAAAATTGATTTGAGAGAGAGAAACATTGATTTGTTGTTCCACTTATTCGTGCATTCATCAGTTTGTTCTTGTATGTGCCCCGACAGGGGATGGAACCCACAGCCTTGAAGTATCAGGGCAATGCTCTGTCTGACTGAGCTACCCCGCCAGGGCTATAGCTGTGTCCTTTAACTGGGGATATTTACTGTGTGTACTAATATCTTGCCTCTAAGAGGAGAGATTGTGTAACTCCAATTGCAATGTGAGACTCTATCTATGAGAGCAGCTTTTGGAATGAATCTGCCTTCTTCTACACTCAGGAAGGGTAATCTGAGCTCACCACTGCTTAACCAACAATAACCACAGTAGATCTGCTGCTCTGGTAGCAACTTTCCAACATTATCATGGATAATCTTATATCACTTTAGACTTTAGTGGAGCCAACTACTTTCACAAGCACATGGCTGCAAGTATCCAAGCACAATAAAATGTGGTTAGGCAGTCAAAATTCATAGGTCTTGATAGCCCTACAGACCTAAATGGAACAGGGTGCCTGAAAATCCTTGCCAAAAATATGCAGGTTTTACTCATAATGTCAGAATATGTAGTTGAATTCAACATATTTTAATATATTGATTTTTATGTATCTATTTAATGACTGATATGTACAATGCTTGGTGCTGTGGGAAATAAATTCAGACACAGTACATGCTTTGTAATAAGGGTATAACATGTAATATACTCAGACTGAAATAAGTCCTGTTTAAGCTCTATTCTGGAAGGAGTGTGGCTTTCTGAATTTTCCCACTGGATAGATTTGAATTATTAGGTAGGTCAACTCCATCCAGCAAGCATAATCAAGGACTTTAATTGAGGACATACCCAAAGTATCTGCTGGGGAAAGACTGGACCAGTACATTAGAATGAGAACTGCATGCATGTTGCCCTACAGCCCACTTAGAAATCTCTAAACACACAGGTTCATATGATGGTATGCACTGGGATATGAGACACAATTTCACCTATTTATCATTTAGGAACTAGTGAAAACCAGTTTGCTGCCAACTCATTTATGTTCTGATGTGCCCAGTTTTCTCGCCTAGTGTTGCCCTGCCTTGGCTGCCCCTGCTGTGGGCTGGCACCTGTTTGGGCCTCTTGCCTGGCTTCTTGCCTCCTGCACACTCTGCACCATGCTGATTGCCAAGTGGGTCTTCCCTGCCACTGGAGGACTGGCTTCTCTCACACCCTCTCTCTGCTGTGAGAGCTGTCCTGGTTGTGTCCCCTGGACCCAGCAGTGCTCTGTGCCACTGTGCCCTTTAGTAAAATGGTAGAGGGGAAGAGTGTGATGGAAAGAGTGATATTCAGCATTTGGGATTGAGATAAACTTGGATCCTGCCTTGAGCAGAAATATGACTCCTAATGCAGCCTGTGTAACTGTTAACTGAGCAGTGTTGACTTGTTTTCCAGCTTGACCTTTGACTCCAGCCATCATGTGGGTTGGGTAGGGGTGAAAGTAAGAGAGGCTTTACACAGAGAAGCACAACTGAAGGGTCACAGAAAGCAACACCTGCCAACAGCCATGTTTCCAAATGAGGTCACATTCTGAAGTCCTGAGGACTTAATTAATTGTGATCTTACCTCACTCCATCCCCTTCCCATTCTCTTTATTGCTCAGTAACAGGAAAGCAATCTAAATGCTGCACACATGTATCCACAGTATTGTTTCTTTTATGATCTGAAAGTAAATTCAGGACTTTTCATGACTGATTTGGCGTTCACCAACATAAAAAAGAAGTCGGTTGTTCACCACCACCTTCCTTACATGGTTTTTGATCTTGGACCTTCATGACTCACCACACCTCCCCCCTCACCCCAGTGTCTATCTGAATTGCTCGTCTACTATAAGACTGAGCTTTGAGAGGGCAGGTCGTATGTCTGACGCAGTCCTGGCGCTATTCCTGTGCCCAGACACTCTGCCAAGCACAATAGGCGAGCTCAATGATTATTTACTGATTAATTAATGCAACAATAAGTCATTAGCTTCCAGGCCAGTCCCAAGGTAGGGAGAATCATGTACACCCACCCCCATCTTTTACTCCATGGTGTCTCACTGTGACATCCTAAAATCCCAGACAAAAAACATCAAAACTCTCAGAAATACAATCAAATAGTAAAAAGCACAGAAAACCCATTATAAAATTTGTAAAACATCTGCTACAGTTCTATTCTCCTATTTTTTTCCATGAAAATGAGGGTAAATAACACCCTGAGCACCACATAGTGGAAATAACTGCAACTACCATAATTAAGTATTGGGGTGGCCCAAAAGTCCGTATGGTTTTCTCTATAAAATATAAGACACATTTTTCATTTTCACCAATAACTTTATTGATTTGAATATTTTGAGTATATCAGCGGTCTCTCATGTGGCATAATGTTGATTATTCTCAATGTCTCGATTTGATCACTATCAACTTCAACTGGTCTACCTGACCATAGAGCATCGTCCAGCGAGAAGTCTCCAGCACAAAACTTCACAAACCATTTTTGACACGTTCAATCAGTTACAACACCTTCTCCATCCACTGCACAAATCTTTTTTTGTGTTTCAGTTGCATTTTTACCTTTCTTGAAATAATAAAGTATAATATGCTGAAAATGTTGCTTATTTTCTTCCATCTTCAGTATTAAAATGGCTTCACAAAAATTCACCAGTTTTGATAGTCTTTTAAAATGCACACTGATATGACAACTGTTACAATACAATCTAACAAAATTGTTTCAAATGAAGTTAAAAACAACAAAGTATTACTAGAGCCATCTTATGGAAAAAGCCAAATGAACTTTTGGCCAACCCAATATTTAGTGCCCCACCCCCACTCTGTACCACCACCATTTCTACTGTGCTCCATCGATGCATAGGACATAGCGTGCTGTGGTTTCAACAGCACAGAACTGGATTCAAGTCCTGGCTCTGCCACTGGGCAACTGTTATTAGGTAATTAGAGAAACTTAATTGAAATGTGTGTGGGCTGCACAGGTGCTTTTGGAAAGAGTGTAAATATGTATATTCTCCTGGCCAAAATGACCACCAGGAAATCCAATCAGTCATTCAACAGTAATTCATTTAGCATTTACTATGTCCTAGGTGCCATTTTAGGCATTAGAAATAGGGCAATGGCTAAAACTTAAAAAAAATAAAATCCATGTCTTCATGGATTTCATATTCTGGGGAGAGAAAAAGACAATCAACTCAATAACCAAGTAACATACATATACTATGTCAGATAGTAATAAGCAAAACAGAAAATGAAAGTGGGGACACATGTGGGGTGAGGATTTACACTGGCACACCATTTTAGACAGCATACCAGGAAGGCCTCATTGAGAAGATGACATTTGAAATACCTAAAGGAAGTGAGGGAGTAAGTGTCAGATATCTGGGAGAAGAGCATTCTAGGAGGAAAAACAGCAACTGCAAAGGCCCTGAGG
This sequence comes from Trachops cirrhosus, assembly GCA_028533065.1. NCBI lineage: Eukaryota > Metazoa > Chordata > Mammalia > Chiroptera > Phyllostomidae > Trachops > Trachops cirrhosus. Next base: position 153,822,352 of record CM052541.1, on the reverse strand, counting down.
CAGGAGTAGTCAAAGAACGAGGAGAAGGCAAGCATGGCTGGAATGAGAGGGGGTGAGGAGTATGAGGTGGAGAGGAAGTGAGGGAGCTCACAGGGCCAAGTCGTAGAGGGCCTTGGGTCGTAATGATAACTTGGGCTTCCGCTCTCAGGGCTACGGGGAGACGTAGGAAGGATCTGTGTGGGTGGTCTCTTTGCGATGTCAGGGGCAAGGGAGAATGCAAGGTGTCAAGTTAGAGGCTTTTGCAATGATCCAAACAAGAGGTGACAGTGGCTTGGCCAAGATGTCAGTGGTAATAATGATGCTTCTGGATATATTTTAAGGGTAGAGCAAGCAGGATTCCCTAAGTGGGGGGTGAAATAGGAAATAAAAAGAAGAGTTATGGATGATTCTAGGGTTTCTGGCCAGAGCAACTGAAAGAATAGAATTCTCATTCTATCTAAGACAGGGAGCACTATGAGAAGAGCAGGTTTACAAGGAATCTCAGGAGTGTGGGTCTGGATGCACAGGGTTCGAGATGCCTATTGGATGCCTATTGGTATTCATTTTCTATGGCTACCGTAACAAACTACCACAGACTTGATGGCTAAAAACAAAAATGTATTTCCTCATGATTCTATAGGCCAGAAGTCCAAACCAGCTTCACTGGGCTGAGATCAAAGTGTCAGAGGGGCCACATCCCCCTCTGGGGGCTTTTGGCTCCTGAAGGCTGCTGGCATCCCTGGCCTGATGACCGCATCACTTCCATCTCTGCCTCTGAGGGCACCTTGCCTCTCCTCTTCTGTGTCGCATCTCCCTGTGCTTCTCTCGTAAGGCTACATGTAAGTGCATTTAGGGTCCAACCAGAAAACTCAGATTGTCTCCTCATCTCAAAATCCTTAACACAGTCACATTTGCAAAGTCCTCTTTGCCATTTAAAGGTCACACAGATAGGTGGCAGGGACTAGGATATGGATATGTTCTGGACAACCATTATTTAACCTGCCACAGATACCCGAGAGAAGATGTTGCATAAGCAATTCCATGTAAGTCTGGGTTTCAGGGAAGAGGGACAAACTGGAAGCATAGATCCCTGCCTCATCAGCATATGGGTAGTATTTACTGTCATGAGACTGGACCACCAGGGGAGTGCATGTAGAAAAGATGTGCAAAACACGGGACATTCCAGTGTTCAAAAGTCTGGGATATTGATAGAAATCAGCAAAGGAAATGGAGAAAGGCTAGCTGGAGAGGACAGAGGAAAACTGGGAGGCTTGCTTCTGAGACACAAGGAACATTTCTGAAACAGCAAAGAGCTGTTGACTGTGTCAAATGCACTGAAGGCGCCAGTAAAATGAGATCTTGGAGCATTGGGTTTAGCAATGCAGAGTTCACTCCATCCCAGCAAGAGCGTTGGAATGCAGAGGTGAAGACAAAAATCTGATGGGAGAAGTCTCAGGAGAGAATGGGAGGAAGGACCTGGAGACAGCACTCACTGACAACTTTCCAAGGTGCTCTGTCCTGGGAAGCACTGTTGAAAAGAATCCTTTAGCTGCCCCGACCTCCAGAACAGTGGAGAGAACGCCCTGTGGAAGTGTTCTAACTGGAATTCTAGGGTCCAATAAAGATAGGATGGTTGCCAAAGACTTTACTTGCTTGGTTCATCCAAGGTCTATCTTGTGAATCCTTCCTGCTACCACTAAGGCTCACTCTGTTCTGAAAACTTGTACCTGAAGTTCAAACCTTAGTCATGGTGGTCAGATGAACCACACTCTCCCCAAAGCACCAAGCACAAGCAGAGGTTCCTTGACCTTTCAAGATGTGCTGCGATGTGGCTCCTTCCCAAGAACTGAAAGGTTTTTAAATAACAAGGTTTCTAAGTTGGTGGGAGCAATGCACCATTATGCACACACTCTGGAGATACAGAACTAATTAACCTTGAACTAGGCAAGTTTCCAAGTCTCTCAAAGAAGTTTATTTATGCCTCATATAACTGAGGGCAATGAATGCTGCCTCTGATTTTAATTCTAGGTTTGAGAAAGTGCGAGACATTACTTCAACGCTAATGAAAAGAGGCATCAGTAAATTAGCACCAGCTTGCAAGGAATTAGTTCAAGAAAATTATGATGTTCTCTCGTGAGTTTCTAGAAGATATCATGGTGCTATACTTACCTTTTTATAACCGTGACACCTAAGAGGACACAAGACCAGGCTCCAACAAGACTGGAGGGATGATACTCGCTGTCATTTATTGAGTGCTTACTGTGCGACAGGCACTGCACCAGAGGCTTTGTGTGTGCTATTACTTAATCCGCACAGGAGTCCTGGAACTAGTGACTTCTGTTGCACTCATTTGACAGTTGGGAAAAAATGAGGCCTGTTGAAGTCACACAGCTTCATGCCATCCTCATGGGAACCACAGGTGAATGCAGAAGCACGGCAGCTGGAGCCTCTCCTACGGAAGCCAGACGCCTGCAGTTCACCGAGAAGGAAGGAGCCAGGGCCTTGGGGAGATGTCTGGTGCCCTGACACCAATCTGCTTCACTGCCCTGCATCTCAAAATGCTTTGGCAATAGCTGACAACCTGTAAAATTCTCCATTAGAAAAAAGAAAATGAAATGCTTCCTTTGTAAATCAAGACCAAGCCGCAAATGACATAGCAGGTGTGAGGAAAGGGGTTGCTCCTTATATAGAAGACACCTTGTAAATACAGAGACTTTCCTGTCCAGACAGAGCAGTCCACTGAGTTTATGGAAGGAGAAGAGGTTTGGTTACAAACCAAACCATTGTACCTCTTAGGCAGAGATACAATGTGTACGTTAAAGAGGAAAATCAAAAGGCAGCCTCAATTACCCCACAGCCTATATGCCCAGAAGGAGTTTTAAAAATTATGACAGCTATTTTAGCGAGGTGAAATTAAACACCATGTCAGTACTAAATTCTCCCAAAGAATACCTGGTGCATGTGAAACTGAGATTTGGCCTATGAGGGCAGTCGATGTTGATTTCTGGAATATTAATGGGGCCACCCCAACCAGATCTAGGCAAAGTTGTAAACTAAACGTTATCTTCCACAAGCAAACAAAATAAAGTAAGTAAGAGAGGGCTTCCATTAGGAGAATATAAGCTCCATGCCCAGCTGGGAGGGAATGGTTCTGAAATCTGCAAGCTAAGGTCCACCTTTCTATAACGTTGTGAAACCGAAGTGGGGAATACACCCCATCAGGAATGAACATACAGTCACCGAGAAGTTAGGGACTGAAGAGACGCTCTATAAAAAGTCCTAATGAAAGAGGGGAGGAACAGGAGAAAACAGGAAACAAAAGGACGAAGGGAAGGGGGCAACATTCCTGGAGCCGCCGCTCGCCAGCAGCACAGGCACTGGCAGAGTGTGTACGGACAGCTTGTCTAGTAACACCCACCGCACACACGGCTCGGCGGCTTTGTTTGATGTGGAAATAGTCTCCTGAATGAGATTCAATGGGGAATTATTGTTGTTTGACACTCCTTCAAGTTTATAAGGCCACAGTGACCCGTGTGAATCACCGCGCGGCGAGGGCCAGCAGCGTTCAGTATACATGACACACGGTGTATTCATTCGCGTTCGAGTCTCGTCGCTGCAGTTTGCCTGCTGCTGTGCCTCGTGTTTAAATCACTCATTTAATGTGCTTGGGGAAGAAAAGGAAGAGGGGAAAGAAAGAAAAACCCTTTGTGGAAATTTGCCTAAAATATCTTTTTTATAACTCTAAGAAAAGTTTTTCCAATTCTTTTAAAAAGCATCTCGTCTTTAATAAAATCTCTCTAAAAGTGCATCAGAGGAGGAGAGCTGCACTCAGGAATTTATCAAGATAAAGTCTGGTCTGCTCCGCATTTAGCCTGAGGCTCCAAGGGCCTGAGCTGCGGACCTGGCTGACATTTCCCGAAAGAACAAAACCAAGCCCCGGGTCCACAGAGTGAGGGAAAGGTCTCCGAGGTGTCTGTGACTGACAGATCTGAGAGGTTACCTGTTGCCATAGAGACAGAAGCTCTTCAGTCCTGGGGAGAACTATTATTTTCAGCTGTTGGCTACATGTAGGGAAGAATTCTTTTTTTTTTAAAGATTTTATTTATTCATTTTTAGAGAGAGGGGAAGACAAGGAGAGAAATATCAATGTGTGGTTGCTTCTCATGTGTCCGTACTGGGGACCTGGCCTGCAACCCAGGCACATGCCCTGACTGGGATTCAAACTAGTAACCCCTTGGTTCGCAGCAGGCACTCAATCCACTGAGCTACACCAGCCAGGGAGGGAAGAATTTTTTTTTTTTTTTTTTTTTTTTTTTACAAAATGCACCTATAATTTGTACCAACAAACTCTGAAAATCTGTAACTATTTAAGAGTTGAAGGGAATGAATGAACTGTGTTTTGGTTCCTTTCTTCTTCTTTTTTGCAGTTGTCCCTTGTGAGGGAAATGATGAATTATAAAGTAGGAAAAGAGGTAGTGAGTTCTCATCCACTGTGAGATGCAAGCTAACTATCTACTCAGTATTACTGCCCTCGTATAACCCAGAAACTCTTCATTCAGGCTGCATTAGACCTGTGAAATGCTCTCGATGCTTCTAGATCCACTTGCCTGGTGATCTTAGAACTGAGAGGGGCTCCATGCCCCTGTAGACTCAACTGCTCCAAAGCTTCCTGCTCGCTGCCCAGCACAAGGCCAAGCCTCTGCCTTCTCCAGCATCTTTCTGGGCGTTGAGTTCCTAAAGGACTTCTTTGACCACACAGATAAATTCTCATTTAAATTCAGGCGCATATACCCACAGGCTGATCGACAGAGATGCGCCATGAATCGAATGATAAATAATACATGTGGACAAAGACAACACCAGTGCTTATTTGCAGATAAAAGAGCACTAGAAATTATTTCTGATGGAAATATAAAAAATTAAATTCAAGCAGGGAGTGGAGGAGGAAGTATTTTGTTTAAAGTTCCTTAAGAAACCACTTCATTATTTCACTTTCAAAAAGGTACTTTCTGTCTTGAGCTGGGAATTCAGTGGGCACTGGTAACTCAGGTCCCAATATGAGATGCTTGCCCACTAGGGACAGAGCTCAAGGGAGCAGAAGGGAGACTGAAATCTAAGACAGGGCCCCTGCTGGTCAGGTGGTCTGATATCCAGTTACCCTTTTTCTGGTAGTTTTCTGTTGGAGAACTATTCCCTCTCCCACCCCCATTCCAGAGAGCCAGTGGGTATTGTGTTCGCCTGTCCACTGTGTTGGGAGCAGGGTTGGGAATACGAACCAAGCCATCCCAGCAAGACCCAGTCGCTGGACTTGGCTCTCCTTTCACTGAAGTTTCCAGCCAGTGGGATGTAAGTCTGGAGCTGCTGGGGACTCATGAGGTCAGGAGAGTTTGTCCTGAACACAGAGGAAAACAGGCCAAGAAATGGAGAGCTACAGATTCCTAATCATGTAATGTGAGTGCCTGAGCTCTGCCATTACTGAAGCTTGGCTGCCCTGGACACTTAGGTCACATGAGCCAGTGAATTCACTTCAGTGCTTATGTCAGTTTCAGCTGGGTTTCTGTCAGTTCAGTTAAGCACCTAGCCAGGTAGATAGTGCATCCCACTCAAACAGCTTAGGAGGCATCACTGCGTAGTAGAAATAAACCTGAGTTTGAGTTTAATAAGAAAGGAGATGCGGAGATTATCATCCTATGCCTGAACAATCATAGAGCCCTGATTAGGCAAGTCCTCATTTCCCTGGTATGAGCCTAGCCTCCCCTTGTGATAATAAAGTACTCAAAAGGACTTGAGTGTAAACTTGTGTTAACACTGAGAGGGTTCAGCCTCATGCACTGTTGGTGGGAGTGCAGATAGGGGCAGCCACTGTGGAAAGCAGGATGGAGTTACCTCAAAAAGTAAAAAAAATGGAACTGCCTTATGACCCAGTCATTCCACTTCTGGGAATTTATCCAAAGAAACCCAAAACACCATTTCAAGGAAATATATGCACCCCTATGTTCATTGCAGCATTATTTACAATAGCCAAGATTTGGAAGCAACCTATGTGTCCATCAGTAGATGAGTAGCTAAAAAAGCTGTGGTACATTTACACAATGGAATACTACTCAGCCATAAAAAAGAAGGAAATCGTACCCTTTGTGAAAGTATGGATGAATCTGGAAAGCATTATGCTAACTGAAATAAGCCAGTCAGAGAAAGACTAGTATCACGTGATTTATCTTTATGTGGAATCTATGAACAAACTAAACTAACAGGCAAAATAGAAGCAGATTCATATATACAGGGAACAAGCTGACAGCTCTCAGAGGGGAAGGGCTGGGAGGCTGGGTGAAAAAGGTGAAGGGATTAAGCAAAAGAAGAAAAGAAAAAACCTCATAGACACAGACAACAGTATGGTGATTACCCGAGGGGAAGGGAAGTGGTGGAGGTAGAAGAGGGTTAAGGGGGGATAAATGGTGATGGAAGGAGACTTGACTTGGGGTGGTGAACACACCACACAATATACAGGTGAGGTATTAGAATTGTACACCTGAAACCTATATAATTTTATTAGCCAATATCAACCCAATAAGTTCAATAAGCAATTAAAAAATACTGAGAGGGTTTGGGACCCTGAGAATTATTCATGATACCCCTATCTTCAATTTTGAAGCATAAACCAGTAAATGTGCATAAATATGTGTAACAAACATATGTATGTTACACATAATATCTATAATTCACATGTGAATATGTATGTACTTATATAATTACTAATATGAAGGTAATGTTGTTGTGGGTGCCAGTAAGAAGTTTTATCCCACTGACAGGCAAAACCTACATTAGATAATGCAGGTTTATGAATTGATAACATCAGGAAGCAATTACTTCTTTGTTAAGGATTACATGGGCTATATATAAAGAATTACAGATAAGGCCCTCACAGGGGACCAGGAAAAACAGTTCTCAGGAGGAGATCATGGCCTGGGAGACACCTCAAAGATGTCCAATAACATATACAATGTGAATACACCACATAATACAACATAGGAAGTGCAATTAATAAAGGGCAAATTAAAACAAAAATGATAATCAGTCAAACCATGACATTAGAAGAATATTCCATGCTGGAAATAGGTGAATGCGAAAGGTATTCTTATAAATTGCCCCAAGCAGGAGGATGATTGTCCATACAGAAGAGGAAACGTGACTGACTTGAACCTTGACAAACTTTCAATCTTCTATCTCAGCGTTCAGGAAGATTCCCACCGAGTAGGGGCAAAATCCCAGTGTGCAGGAAGTGCTGGCACAGACTGCATCTGTCCTCATGTGGATGGTCCAGAAGCCATGCTCGGAGGATGAGCCCTCTTCCCCTTTCTCTCTCTAGCCTCTGGCCAGACTGCCTCAGACTCCTTACCCCACAGCCAACCCACCTATTCCTTTTGACTTTACCTCCAAAATATACAGACTCTAGCTCACTCTCACTCTTTGGGGTGGACACCATGGAGCCTCAGGTGGATTATTGTGTCTCCTGATTGTTCTCCTTGCTTTCACCCTCACCCTCCCACAGTCCCTTCTCCAAGCTGTGAGCCTTTAAAAATGCAAGTCAGCTCACCCTGGCCAGGTTGTTCAGTTGTTTAGAGCACTGTCCCAATATGCCAAGGTTGCAGGTTCGATTTTGGTCAGGGCATATACGGGAAGCAACCAGTGAATGCACAACTAAGTTGAACAACAAATCGACATTTCCCTCTTTCTCTCTCTCTCTCTCCCTTCCTCTTTCTCAAATCAATAAATATAAATGTAAAAAAAATACAAGTCAGATCAAGTCATTCCTCACCTTGAAAGCTCTCTCCATCTCCCCCAGTAAAAGCTGAAGTCTCACAGTGGCCTACAAGGCCCCCTGCTATCTGCCCCATAACACAGTCCACCCCTCACCTGTCTGATCTCCTCTAGTCCCACCCCTCCCCTCTCACTCTGCCAGCCTTACAGACCTCCCTGCACATCCTTGAACTTCTTGTTGTATTTGAAAATGCCAGGCACAGGACCTCTTCACTTGCCTTTTCCTTTCTTGGAACACTCCTCCCCCAGAAACCTGCAGGCTGGGTCCCTCACCTCCTGCACGGTTTTGCTCAAATGACACCTTTTCCATGAAGCCTTCTCTGACCACACTATTTAAAGTCGCAAACTCCTCCCTCTCCACAGCACTTATCACTATTCTATAAACGCAAAAGCAAAGTTCTTCAAGTTTTTTCTGAGCAGGCAGAAGTGTTTTAGTCCATTTATTAATGAGGAAACCAGAGGAAAGACAAGAGCTCATTCAGAGTATCCAAATAGAGACTCATATAGTCAGTCTGAGAAAAGAATGTTGAAGTGAGATTGTTAAATTAGATACAAGAGTAGTCAGTGTTCTGCAGGGCAATATGACTATAGCCTTTGAATTGCCTGATTTACCAGCCTTCCCCTCCAAAGAAAATACACAAAAAGCAAAAAGACGTCATTACATATCAGTTTTCCACAGGTCAACCTCCAAATTGACAGCCTGGTCAAACACCTGGGCCCTTGGTACTTAAAGTTATATCCCCCTTGAGAATCAGACCACTTTACCTAGGAATGTTCAATTTTTATCTCAACCACTGCTTATTTAATCTCCAAGCTAGTTGTCACACCTCCATTTCCTATGTTTATGAGGAATTCTCAGGAGGGGAGTAAAGTTAGCAATAATTAGCCTCTCCCATACACTGCAAATGGCCACACACCATGAGAACCTAAAGCCCCACGTGAAAGGTTCATCTTAAAATGATTCAGTGTGTCCAGGTTCCATCACCTCCTAACTGCATCCCCCACACCCCAACCTCAGCACCCACCTACTCCTTGGGCTGGGTGGGGACTGATGTTGTATTATCTCTTCGTCTCCCTCATCTTTTTTTTCCTGCTTCCAGTTACAAAATAAAACTCCCCGTGCGTTAGATGTGAGGCCAACAAGGCGGGAGTATGGGTACAGGGGAGAGAATGGCGCGAGGTTGTCCGATGGAAGCAGTCCATCCACTGTGCTCAGTTACAGAGCAAACCTTTCCTGGCTACTCTGAATGTGAACGGTGTCCAAGGAGGGGAGAAAACATAGACTCGGTTCCTATTGCGGTTCACGGCCAGTTAGGAAGGAGGAGCCCTGGCAGGTGCGTCCCCTTCTCTGTTTTATTCTCCATATCCTTGCATACAGTGGGATCTCAGTAATAACGGAAAGTGTGAGTCAATTAAGAAATCTTGTTTTAGCCAACTTAATGTGTACTTAAAAGATGTGATTTATTTTGGAGTTTTAGAATACATCTTACTATTTATTTAATGAAGTACGTGCTTCATTTCATAACACAAACGCGGCCAAGGCTCTGACTCTGCGACCGTTGGTGCATGTGTTTTGTACTTTGGAATTCTGTTTTGTGAATGTTGAAGACATGATTCTTGTCAGACCTAAACACTTTTGATGAAGTATCAGGGCACTGTAAAAGATGGCCCATCGTGTGAGAGAGCATAATAAAACCTGTATGTTGTCAGAGTTAGAGATCAGGTTCAGATCGGTAAATGAGACTCGGTAAAGAAACACAGAGTGGTTCCCGTATGAACAAACAGGGAGCAAGCCGGGAACTGGGACTGCTGGGCCGGCTGAGCACGGGGACAAACGGGCTGGAAGGCTGCGGAGGGCCCACGGCAACGGCAGACCAGGCGCGTCCGGCTGGGGTGCAGGCACTTCGAGGTCAGACAGGCATGTGTTTATCGCTCTTGATTTGGCTTTCAGTAAGGATGAACTCAGTGGGGATATTAAATACAATATATTCTTCAAGTTCCAAATTTCAAAATCAATGTAGAGTAATCAAAGAAGTTTCAGACGAAAATGAGAATGATAGAATTTTTGAAAAATAAGTCTTATGAGAACATACAAATAAGACAGCCTGTGTTTGCTTTGCAAGGATGAAATTAAGAGGAGCCAGGAGTCTTTGAGCGTGTAAAGTTATGTTGCAGAGAGGACAAAAATGATTTGTTCTCTCCATACACAGCAGACAGTAAAAACACAAAGGCATGGGGCTGACCCTGCTTTGTGGGCACTGACAAATCTATAAAATGGGCAACAAGGACAAGCACTGGCCTGGTCTGCTCCACCTGGTCAAACGCTGGCCTTTATTCAACACGCTGCTTGAAAGCCCTGCTTTTCCTCTGCTTGCATAAACAAAACTGCCCCTCCAGAAACCTCAGAAGGAGCAATTTCCTCACTTTTCACATAAAAGATACCAAAATAAAAATACCGTACTCCAGAAAAAAGCAATGTGGTGGGAGTGTGCGCTGTCACCACTGATGTCAGTTTCTGATTAGTCCTGTGTGTGGGGGCTGGTGTCAGGATACTGGGGTAAGTGAGGATGTCTGTCCTCTGTGAACTTTGTACACTTAAACAGGCTTAAACCTCCCAAATATAGGCCTGGGAACTTTACTATTTATACTAAAAAGCAGAGAAGAGGGTCTTTTATAGAATGCAGGGCAATATGGCTCTCTTCTGGACATTCAACAGCTCCGTCCCTCCGACAGAGAAAGCCTAGGCACTCTGACTTTCCTCCAGCTCAGGCCAGCTCTCCAGACACAGCCCCCTCAACCCCGAGCCACCCCCCACTCGCCCACACACACTGAGTGTATCTGTTCTGTCCTAGGTCTCTATTCTCTGTCTCATTGTCTTATACTGAGCTTTGGAGCACACTTCCTTACCGCTTTATACTAATGCTTCATGCGAAGTCTCTGCCGGCCTTCACGTCAGAATTTGCCTCAGTGCGTTTCTGATCTCCTTTGATCCCGTGCTCTGCCTCCTGAGAGTCACCCTTACCTTCCTCCCTGCCAGCTCAGATTCCTAAATCCCAGACCTGGTTAGAAGTCCCCAGACTCCCAGTCCAGGAAGGATAGATTTGACCATGTGATCCAAGATCACTTTGAATGGAAATGAATCCTAAGAATCTAGCAGGGTTATTTGGGATGAAATGTGTGGATTCAGAACAACCCGCCACTGTGTAAGACAGCGAGGAAAGTAGAGGGAGGTCACTTCGCCTCAGTCAGGAAGAAGCACACTCTCTGTTCCTGTGAGACATGGGTCACACACGATTTCTCCAGGGACCAGACAGGTGATGGGAATGGCCAAAGTGGGCCAGGAAGAGGACTGGTGGGAACCACAGCCCACTGGAGAGCAGGCCCATCTGCATTCATTTGCTGAGGCTGCTATAACAAAGTACCCCAGGCTGGGTGGCTCGAACAACTGAAATTCATTTTCATATCATTCTGGAGGCTGCATGTCCAAGACCAGGGAGTTGACACTTTTTCTCCTGACACATCTCTCTTTGTGGTGCGGATAGCTGTCTTTTTGCTGCGTGCTCAACATAGTCTTTCTTCTGCTCCTGTCCATGTCCTAATCTCTTCCTATAAGGAGCCCAGTCATATTGGATTAGTACCCACCCTATGACTACATTTTAACTTAATTGAAGGACCTCATCTCCAAACACAGTCATAACCACAGTTCTAAGACACTGGTGGTTAGGATTTCAACTTGCAAATTTGGGGGTAGGGCACACAATTAGCCCATGACACCATCTGGAGGAGCAGACGGGACTTGTCCTCTGCCAGTGTGTGCCATGACAATGTGAGTCCAGACTGGACAGAACATTGTATTCCTCAGGAGGGAGCAGAGTTCTGGAATTTTACATGAAGTCCTCAATGTTTAAACACGGACAACTAATTTTTATTTCATGTAAGCTGCGGGTGCCTCTGGAAAGCCAGTCTGTGGCCTCTTCAAAGAGGCCTATGGCTTCCTGTGGAACCACAGCTGAGGTTGACCACTCGAGATTCTTGAGATTAAGCAGCCTAAGTATCCACTGCAGAAGGCAGACTAACCAGCCTCTGGGGCCCCTTTTCTCCACAGCACAGTGTCCTTGGCCTGCAATGGTGAGAAGAGCTGAGGAAAAGAGTAGAAAGTGTTCTGGGTTTTTACACCCTGCCCAAAGCTCCCAAATTGATTCTTTGGCCTTTGCAAGTCGAGAGATAGCACCAAGTGACAGTAGATCAAAGAGAAAAGGGGAGAGTAAATAAACAACTATGTAGAAGTCAGAGTACTATTTGAACTTTTAACCTTTCACACCACAAACCTCACTCCAGCACCAGGGCTATATTATGTCACTGTCCTGCATCAATACTACTGTCCTCAGGGATAAAATGGTGAAGGAAGAGTTTTTTTTTTTTTTTTGTGGTTAGCACAGGAATACACAGAAGAGTTGGGCTGTCCAGAGAGCCTCATCGGGAAGCCCAGTTCTGAGTGACCCTCAGAAAATACTTAGACTCAATGGACCTGGCTTTGTCCCAAAGGTAATCCTATAAACAAGCATAGAAAAGAAACTAGTATATTTCAGAAAGTATTTGTGATCCTCTGAAATTATGGAAGCACCCCACTCTTCTCAATTAAGGGTTAACATTCCTAAGACAAAATTAATGGGTAGCCAGCAAGGATATTACTCAATCTGAAATCAGAAGAAATCAAAGATGAATAATCAGGAGGCTGAGGGTTGTTACCACACAAAAAGCCAGTTTCCAGATCAAGTTTTGTGAACTAGGAACCTAGTAATTGAACGAGAGGCTTGGTGTCTAAGAAGAAGGACCCTGACATACCGTGACAAGTGTATGAGTAATGATTCCTCCAGTTCTTCCCCAAAGATGTGCGTGGCATGTGCAGTGGGTATACCTAGGAAAGGGCAATACTCAAACATTCTGAGGTCTGTTAAACACAAGGTCTGGTTTGACCTTGATAACAGGGGACTCAAAGCATCAATATAGCCCTCCTGTTAGAGTGAGGACATAGGATTCCAGGTAATAAATGGAGGGAGCCTGGTTCGGGTCTGGCTCACACCTGGCCCACCGAATCCATGGACACATCAACAGTCATTCCCACAGCCCCCAACTGTACAATCCAAGGCGCAGACTCCCACATTAATTCCTTGGTCTCTGGGGAAAGCCAAATGGAAACATCTGAAATTTCCCTCCTCTCAAACAAGTTCAAAATAATAAATCAAAAGCAATATAGTTTCTTGGGAGAATGACAGATTAAAAACCCTAATGCAGGGTTGATGAACCTTACCTTCATTTAATTCTGGCCCCTGCAAAAACCAGAGAGATCCTAAAGGGTGACAGTAAATGACTGCCACTCAACCAAGACCAAGTGCAGCTGCTGCACCAGATGTGGTATCTTCGTTAGAGCAGATGTGCATGGCCTTGAGTCCATGGAATGCAGCCACTTATCCGCAAAATGCACTATTTTCCATCTCTATCAAAAAAGAGGACCATACATAGATAATAGTGTATATTTATACTCTGGTATGGGGACTATATCAATTCTCCCACCTTCTGTCATATATTATCTTAATATAGTCCAAAAAAACTGGGCTGGTCAGACATCCCACAAAATATCACATGGGCCCATCATACTGATTACATTATGTTAATTGTATGGATGAGCAAGAAGTAGCCAGTACCTTGCAGGACTAGCTAAGCCCATGTACACTGGAGGGTGGGAGATATACCCTATGAAGATTCAGGAACTCATCATCTCAGTCAAAATTTTAGATATGCAGTGATCTGAGGGATGCCAGGGCATCATCTCTAAAATAAAGGATAAATTACAGCATCTTGCACATCCCTCCATGAAGATAAAAAAGAAAAAAGGCCAAAAAGGCCTGATTCCAGTAATGTGTACCTGAAACACATTCCTCCCTCTCCCCATGCACGGTCAGGGAAAGTGGGCAATGAAAGTATTGCTGGAAGCCGCTGCCACTGAGAAATGGCTAGCAATAATGTAGCTATAAACAAAAGTGACTGTAAACCACTTAATCCAAATGCATCCCTACCCCCTACCAGGATCCCAAAAGGTTACTCCACACCACCCAACATAAGAAAAAGTTAGAGTGCAGATTTTTTAAAAAGTCCATGCAAGTGAACACATTGCTAGAGTCTCTCCCAGTGCCTTGGAAGGGGTCTGTACGTGTAGGGGCCCTGGAGTTTCAACACCGTTAACTTCCAGGTTAATTCACCAATGGCTGGCGACCAGGAGAATGAGCATCTAGGTGGGACTGGAGGAGAGGGTGTCAAGACAGGGCTGGAGCTGGATATGAGTGTGAAGTTCTAATGCACGGTCCAGGACCTCTTTTCTGTTCTTATGCATAGAAATGTTTTCACCACTGGAATAACTGCCAAGGGCTTTTTGTTTATTTTATCAAACTAGGTTCCATCACATATTCTTGTAATTAGGAACAGTTGGTGAAGTACAGATGCTGGGACAAGAGCCCACTCTCCCTCTTCCTCCAAAAAGAGAGTAATGAGACCAAGATTTTGGCTCCTTAGCCGCTGCTCTGGGTGGGAATTAGAAATACCTGGACGTTCTTGCCGCAGTCTAAAATTCAAGAGCTTTGGACCAAGGCACGAGCACTTGCCGCTTCAGTTTCCCCATCTGCAGCTCAGCGATATTTATTAGTTGGCGACTGCTGGGTGAATGGCACTACCGAACTGCAAAATGTTGGTATTATTGCTTTTCCTCTTTGATCTCATGGGGCAAGATAAATTCATGATATCGTAATTGTTTCCATGGCAGCAAATCATATTGTCCCAACCAGGGGATTTTATGACTTCATGGCTGGATTAAGAAAAAGGAGAAATCAGATTGAGAGCGAGAAATTTGCTCAAGCATAAATATCTTCAATGATAGCAAGGGGAATAGAGCAAATTACAGACAGGCGAAATTGCCTTTGGTTTAAATGTTCTTTGTACAAGTTCATCCCAGTGCAGAAGCCCCTTCTCCAGGCGTGTAATTTGTATAATGATGCCTCTTTGCCTGAATTCACAGAAGGCTAATGGTGAAGCTCATCTATTTCAGGAAAGCTTCAGCGATGCTAATACTAATTGTTTTCCAGAAAATATCTGAATCTCTGCTGTAAGTGATTTTGTTTGGCTTTTCTATTTGTTTGAGTATTTTTTGTTTGTTTGTTTTTACTCCCTCAAAGTTTTATCTACCTTAGTTTATTTGAAACAATCCAATTTCCGGATAAGAATTTCCCTTTGTCATCTGAAAATCGGTCCAGAGCTCCGTCTCCTCACTGGGGCATCTGCTTTGCCTTTCTTAGGTTTCTATTGATTTTATTCTCATATTTCCAGTCTATCCTTAGTTTCTGTCTATTGCCTGAGAAGAAAGCAAAATTTCTAATTTTTTGGTTGTTATTTCTGAAAGTTTTTTTCCCCATTATGGTTTAGACCCCTTATACTCCTCTACTCCCAGCAGTCACCACACTGTTGTCCATGTCCATGAGTCCTTTGTCCTTTTCGCTCAATCCTTCCATCCCCTAACCTCCCCCACCCCCCTTAGCTGTCATCCTGCTCTCTGGGTCTCTATCTGTCTGTCTCTCCTTTCTCCTCTCTCTCTTCTCTCTCATCCCCACTTTCTCTATCTCTCTAAATGCCCATCTCTCCACCAACCTCACCCCACTTCTTTCTTTGCATAGAGATATGCAGTACCTTCTAAGAGTGATTTCCTCCTCTCTTCCTTTCAACCTTCAAATACCCAGAATCTGCAAGTTTCTGCTGATTCATAAACTTCTTGCCAACCACCTCTCCTAGGAGAACAACATTTCCAATCTCTGCATACCCTGGAGATTCACTGCCTCCCATCAAGGTGTCTCAGTAATCCTTCTCCATTCTTATTCTAAAAACTCTACTTGTTGAATCTTATACTATGAATTCCTCTTCGACATGACTCCATTAGAAAGTGGTCTGTGATGGTCAGTTTTATGTGTCAATTTGGGCAGACTATAGTACCCAATTATTGAAACAAGCACTACTCTGGGTGTTTCCATGTAGCAATGTGGTTAACATCTTCAATAGTTGACTTTAGAGTAGATGAGCCTCAATAATGTAGGTGGGCCTCATCTAATCAGCTGAAGGTCTTAAGAGCAAAAACAGGCTGCTTAAAGAAGAAATTCTGCCTCAGGACTGTAACATCAACTTCCGCCTGAGTTTCCAGCCTCCTGCTGATTCTACAGATTTAGGACTTTCCCAAGTCCTAAAGATTTAGGACTTTCCCAAACTCCAAGATCACATTATCCAACCCTTAAAATAAATCTCTCTGTGCATGTGTGCGTGCACATTTCCTGGAAGAAACCTGACAGACAGATGTACATAAAAAACACACTAGGTGTTCAGTGACAGGCTAAGCAATATACTGCAAGAAATACGAAGGACACATAAAATGTGGTCCATTTCCCCGGAAGAGTTTACAAAAGAAACAAGACTAACTGTGCCTGAAACAACAGCAGATTGTTACAAATAATAACTTAGATGTTCCGTGTAGATGCCCGGGAGCTCATCAGAAAGAAAGATCAGTGAGGACTGGAGGAGTCAGGGAACATTTCATGGAAAATGCATTGAGCTGGCCTGCAGGAGATGGGAGGATTTTCCCAGCAGAGGCTAGATGAGAAGGCACCCGGGCATGAACAGCCAAGTAGACAAAGGTGCAGAGGTAGTGTGGCCTGGTTAGGGGACCAGGAGGCCAGTGTGACTGGAGCAGGGAGCGTTTTGAGAACTGGGAAAGCAAGGTTGGGGAGGCAGACCGAGATAGGTTGTGGGGAGATGCTAATAAAGCCTCCAAGGACTGTTTAGCCTTTGATGTGCTAAAAAGAGATCCTAGGATTTAGAAAGGAAGAGAACTTTTAGGCTGACTTCAGTTAACTACCTCTCCCAATCACCCATGGCTAGTTGGTGGGAGAGCCAGAGAACTGGGCTTCTTGACCCTTCGATCTAACTTTGTTCCCACTACATTGCTCTGCTTCTGTATAGAACAGACACAGGATGCCCTGAAAGTGGCATTGTGGAAAGATTGTCTTGTTGGTGGACTTCAGAGGCAGGCAGAAGTCAGAAGAGGAGGATCCCAGGGTATGAAGTGAGGGCCTCTGCTGGGGAAGTACGAGTGAGAGTAGAGTGAGGGGGGCATAGATCATAAACCAACAGCTTCTTCTCCACCTTCACCCTTTCCCATGTCTCAGGAGCATGTTCCAATGTTAGCCACTCTTTCCTGAAACTGCCATCCTTGTCTTCTCTAACACTCTCCTCTCCTCCTCCATTATTTATGTTCCTTCTCTGGATCCTTCCTTCTTTGGCCTGATCAATGTAGATGAGAGATAAGGATCTGAGAATACATATGATCCCCAAGGAATAAAATGGAGAAAGAAAAAAGTACAGGTTAAGAACATGAGCCTTGAAACTTAGAACAGAAAACAAAGACATTGCAAAGAGTAAGAGACGAGAACCAAGACTGTAAAGAGAACAGCAGCTCCAGAAGGAAGGAGATGCCAACAATGTTAAACATAGTGGCATTCATCACGCACTGAACAAATGTTTATTGAACATCTACTATGTGCTTAGTATGGTTGGATGTGCTGGAAATTCAGTGTTAAATGTAAGTGAATTGCTGAAGAGTTACAGTCCAGTAGGGAAAAAGAGAAAGCACAGATAAAGATATATCAGGTGGTAACGAGGAGCTATAAAGAAAAAAATAAAGGTGGGCGAGGGGACAGATGAAGACAGGAGTGTTACCTTAGATAGGATGGCTAGGAAGGGCCTCACCGTGGGGGTGACATTAAAGCAGAATGCTGGATGAAGTGAAGGAACAAGCCAGGTAACCCTCCGGTAAAGAGTCCGGAAATACCCAGACGGGGAAAGCACAGTAGCCTCCTTCTGGATGCCTGAACCTGCTTCAGGAGGTAAGTGGTGAGAGCACGAGATGAACAAGGAGAGGCAGCCTGGAGACTTGAGGGAGGAGAGAAGGCCTGAGACAGCCACCAGCATTGCTGGGGGAAGGTGCGTGGTGGGTGAACAGAAACCACACCAGGCGGAGGCAGGGGGGTGTCGTGGGGGCAGCGAGAATCAGAAGTGAGCCCGGTCTTTCCTCCACAGGGACTCTGCTTCCACAGCACAGTCCTCACCTGATTCACCGTCTACCTCCAGAAGAAGCCGGCCCTTCCCGAGTGCCCAGTTTGCCAATGCCCCCATTTGGCCAGCTCCATGACAGAGAACTTCTGGGAAATCTTCAGTTCATGTTCAGCCTTCACTTTGTACATCCAGTTCATTAGCAAAACCCGCTGCTCCTCTTCTTTCCCAACGTTTGGCCTCTTCCCCTGGTTTCTCTTCGTGCTGTCGCAGCCTGAGAGCACACTGGCCATTTCCCTCGAGAACCTTCTTCCTCCTCAGACTGTTTCCTCTAAACCTACGTCCCTCCTCTACCAAACCCCACCACCTCAGCCAGAAGTTCAATATCTTACCCAACCAGCACTATTTTGTCAAACCATTATTTTTTTTACTTCTTATCCTTCTTGGGCTGGGATTCTAACAGCTTTCCACATCGCCAAAGGTAGAGCCCAGGTGTTGCGCCTTTGTACACAGGACCAGGGAGCCCTTCCTATCTTAGCCTCTTCATTGTGTCCTTCCCCCTTGGCCCACGGAACCTGTCCCTCCCCCTTGTCACAAACCTCCTCCCAAGCTGTGCCACATGCTCAGCTGCTCGGCGACGCCATCTGGGAAAACTTGCTGAATTGATCCAATACAGACCACAGGCCTCCCTGGCTCTCTCCGGCCATGTCACTCCAGCCACTCCCTTCATCTTCTTGTCACCACATCTGTGTGCTCATCTTCACCAGTCGCTCCCCACTCCTGGCACATGAATGCGATGTTGGGGACACACACGGCTATGTATGGTGTGAGTCTACAGCTTTGGTTTGTCAGCTCTAAGGATGGCTCCTGCTTAGGTCCCTGATCTGATAGCACAGGGGCGAGGGGGCACTGGTGAGACTGGGAGAGCCCGAGCCCAATGCCGTGCTCGTATCTGAAAAATCAACAGCAACAAGATGCAGCATTTCTACTCGGAAGCTTCACTAAAAGGCAGCAGCAGGGTAAATCTGGTTATTACATGTGTACTGTGCGCCTATCCGCCTTCAATGGGTTGAAGTTACAGGAAAATGTATTCCCTTTCCAATCCCAAACCTCTATTCCCATCACAAAGCAGCAAAGTCATGGGTCAGGAACTGTGATTTTAGCCTTTCACTGAAGAATCTGCTCCTGGCTCCTGACAGAGCTTGGAGGTCATCCGCTGGCCCTGTTCTTCAAAGGGAATGAACACCACCCGCCCCTGAACTGACTTGGCCTGAACAGCACCCTGGAGACTTGGAACCTGGCTTCAGAAGAGTGGGAAGGGCAGAGGATAAGCGGGAACTGAGACAGGGCGAGAACCCTCTCCCTCTCATGGAAATACCATGCCACAGGAAGGAAGTCTTCAATAGCCGACAGCATCCAGTAGAAATGAAGAGCTGGCCACCCTTTGAGAGGCACTGCCACTGAGGAAGGGTGGGCCTGGGCCTGGACCTTTCCCCCAGCTCCCAGGGGCACTGCCCGTCCGCCCTCCCATCGTCTAGTCTGAAACTCTCTCTCCAGCTCACTCACTCACACCCCACAGTCAGAGAAGCTGATGCTGTCCTGGGTGAACGCTGTGGGTCTAAGCCCTAAGGCAACCCAGAAGTCTTCAGCAAAGAAATCCCAGTGGTCTTTTTGGAGGAAACAGGCTGGGGAGCGGGGGAGGGAGAAGCAACGTTTTGAATAGCATCTCCAGCACTGACAGTGGTGAGCTGTGCAAATGAAGCGAAATCTTCAGGTTTTTGTCCTGAACATCTCCACTGCGGAAAACAACAGGGAGATGTCTATCTTGTCTTTGTTTGCTGGGAAATTTAATAAGAACTCCCATCTCTGCTGTTTTCATTCTGTACACTTAGCCAAATGCAAATACTGAGGCACACACTAGAGGTCGCTGTTTATTGCAATCTGTCTTAACCTCCCAAGATAGGAGGAGAGTGGGGGGTGGAGGGAGGCGGGTTGCCTCTCTTCCCCTTAGAGGGCGCAAGGTGTGGTCAGGATGCACTGGCCTGCAGCTGTATTGTCCTTCATTACACAAGCAGAAGTGTAAAAGGGGGAAAAAGCAAAGTGTCAATCGTACTTCAGATTAATTTGAATTGTTTAATAGGGCATAACTTGAGACATTTAAACATTTCCCCTATCACTTTGCCTTCACCTCCCTTACTATCGAACCTCTCCCTTCTTCCCAGGTGACTCATCAGTTGATCTAAGAATGTACAATAAAAAGGACTTGAATGAAAGCCCAGGTTTAAATACAGACCATACTTGCAACTAGCCACTACCACTGACACCCCGGGGCTGGTATCCTTCCCAGCTGGTTCTGTGCCCAGAATATAAAACAGCTAAGAAATAAAATGACAAGACAACAGATCTGATAACACTGTAAGCAATTACAGCCTCTCTTGATGCTGAGATTTCTAGAGATGCTACTTTAAGAGCAGTTTTCTAATCAAAGCCGTTATTAATGAACCAGAGCTTGGCCTGGCTGACTCCTGTGATTTCTTTCCTAATTCTCCTGATTATGTCCATCTGTTCCTTCTTTAGTCCTAACTTTGGAAACTGCAGTTCTTTCATCACAGACCAATTCCAAAGGCAATGTAGAGGCCGGAGTTGACAGAAAAGTCAGTGGTATTATTGTTTCAAGGCAAGTCACGAACCATTTATGTATTGTTTGCTGCATTTCCCCTCCTGCCCTTTACTCTAGATCCAAAGTGGAACCTGGATGGTGGCACGCAGTCTTGCAGACACCAGTGCAAGACAATGTATGATTCAGCGTTAAGGTCATGGCTAGTCCTGGCTGGCATAGCTAAGTGGATTGAGTGTGGGCTACAAACCAAACGGTCACCAGTTCGATTCCCAGTCAGAGCACATGCCTGGGTTGCAGGCCAGGTCCTCAGTAGGGGGTGCACGAGAGGCAACCCCACCTTGATATTTCTCTCCCTCTCTTTCTCCCTCCCTTCCCCTCTCTCTAAAAATAAATAAATAAAATCTTTTAAAAAAAGAAGAGACCATGGCTAGGACTCCAAGCCTTAGGGAAACTCCTTAAAGATAGAGCCCACAGCACTGTGTAGTTGGCGAAGGTTTCTTGGTGAGGAGTGGGGCTTAGACCCTTCTGTATTGAGGCAGTGTGCAAAGGCTGAGAGCATGCAGGGCCAAGAAGTAACAGAGCAGGGGCAGAGAAGTAGTCATGAGCATGGCTTTTGTGAGGAGACTGGCCCACCTGCAGCCAAAAGAGTGCCCCTGCCATGGGCTGAGGTGCTGGTACTGTCACTGAGCTGGAGGAGGAAGAAGAGAACCGCTAACGAATGGTGCTAGGGCAGCAGGGACGTGTGCTCTTGGTGAGGAGTCTGGCTCTACCCTTTTTTAAAAGAATTTTTTATTTATTATTTATTGTTAGAGAGAGGGGAAGGGAGGAAGAAAGAGAGGGTGAGAAACATCAATGTGTGGTTGCCTCTTGTGCACCTCCAACTGGGGACCTGGCTTGCAACCCAGGCATGTGCCCTGACTGGGAATAAAACCAGTGACCCCTTGCTTCTCAGGATGGCACTCAATCCACTGAGCCACACCAGCCAGGGCTGGCTCTACACTTTTAAAAATTGTGTTAAAATATACATAAAATAAAACTTGCCATTTCAATCATTTTAAATGTACAATTCAGTGGATTACCGTACCACACTGTCGTGCAACCATCACCACCATCCATCTCCAGAACTTTTTCATCATCTCAGACGGAAGCTCTGTGCCCATTAAACAATAAGTCCCACTTCCTCCTCCCTACAGCTCTATTCTAGTTTCTATCTCTGTGAATTTGCCTATTCTAGGCACTGCATATAAATGGAATTATTCAGTATTTGCTTATCCTTTTGTGTCTGGCTTATTTCACCTACCATAGTGTCAGCATCACAGTTCTTAACGACCAGCTCCCACCTTTCCCTCTTACCCCCTAAGTACACGGAGGAGACCAATCAGAGTAGAAGACATGGGACTATGGGACCATCTCTCCTAGAGAGCTGACTCTTGGAACCCCCACGAAAGGGCCTGAGGGTGCGGGCAGCCTGGCTCACTCCAGATGATGGTCTGACTGAACAGACCCTGCTTATCTCTGCCCACCTCCGATTACTCAGTGCCGACCAGCAAGTACAGAAATGCTAACTGCATCCCATCCCCCACAGTGGTCGGTGACACAGAACTAGGTGGATAATGGACAGAACATGAGCTGAGATGACATGGTCTGCTGAAGGTCTTTACAGGAGCTCAGAAACAGAGAACTTGGCATCCCTGGTGAATCAGTGGGGCCTCTTCTCATAGTAGCTGAAGATGAAGTTCATTTCCACTTCCCCAAGCTGTCTGCCTCCGGCAGCAGAATCCATTAGTATCAGTTTTCCATAAACCCAGACATTCTGCATCTCTATCTCATATTTGGCTAATATGATTTCTCCTGCCCACTGCCCCTTAACCACGCAACGTGCGCTTCATCTCTGACTAAGCCCGTGGCCCACGGTCTGCCTTCTGATGAGTCACATTGAATTTCCTGTTTGGTTTCCTTTATAGATGCATGGTTCCTGATGATTTTACCCATCTTCTCACAGTGCATCCGGCCCGAGAACACTTACCGCAGGCTCAGCAGCTGTGCTTCTCCACCACTGCTACCCCAGGCGGGTGAAGACAGTTTCACATTTTACGAAAGTTTTATTTCTTCTTCCTTCTCCTTTTCTCCTTTTATTCTCATTCCAATGAGAGTGTGCTTTTAGAACTCCAGGGTCCTAGATGCATCATCTGTAATAGCATGTCTGATAAGCAAGAAGCACTAACAGGCCCATCACCAAGGCCTCCCCTTGGCAGGACGATGAGGCCAAGGAAACCCACAGCAGGAATGGTGGCCCTAAGGCTCTACTGGCCATTAGAAGGAAGAAGTCAGGGTTTTGGTTTTCAAACTGGGCTTTACAGGGATGCAGAGGGGGAGAGGGAGAGGGTGGGGGAGAGGGAAGGGGAGGGGGAGAGGGAGGGGGAGGGGAGGGGGAGAGAGAGAGGGAGAGGGAGCGAAGAAATGTGGAGAATGAGGAGAAGCAGGCTCTGGGCCTGCTCCCTTGATTCAAGCACAGCAGCTGAGTTTGTATTTACATTTTATAGAAGCTTTTCTTTGGAAGCAGGGTTTCTGCAGCCCCAAATATAAAAATCGAACATAAAAGTGCACCTGAAAGGTCACTGTCCTGGGAGACCGGCCTTGAGTCCCAACCCACTGCCATGGCCTTTGGCAAGACACTGAGATTCTCGAGCTCCCTGCCACATCCAAAAGTGAAAGACTTGGACTAGGAGACGGCCAAGCCCTTTCCAGTTTGATGGTCTCCTCTTATGTGGGATTTGTAACTTTTCGGTGACTGTGTCAGTTCCAAGTCAGAAAGACTTGGGACTGAATTCCAGCTCTGGAACTCAAGCTCTGTTACCTAGGTGGGAGCCTCATCCTGCCCAACTTTCAGTTCAGCCTCCCCAGTATTTTGCTGATTATGTTAATGACCTTGCAAGGTTGTTGTGAGAATTAAAACTAATTTATAAAACTTTTCTCAGCCCAAAGGAGTTGTTCAATAAGGGTACCTATGACCCACCTTGCTTTTTGTGCATGTACATTTAACTCGGCCATGCTAGTGGTAGGGACTTAGCCCATGGGCATCTGAGTGAAAGTTCACCAAGATGTTCATACAAGGGTATTTATAGCTACAAAAATTTTAATGCCAAAAAACGGGGTGCAGTACTCTGTCTTCATCAATCGGAAGCTAAATAAATAAATCATGCATTATGCCTCTCTGTATATTTGCATTTTGTGACCATGAATACACTCACTGATCTGTTTTATCAAAAGTAAGATTATAGCCTATCCTATTGTTTGTTTACCTCTTCATACTTCTCTGTCAAAGCTAAGTTCAACAATTTTTTTAATCCTCACTTGAGGATATGTTTATTGATTTTAGAAAGAGAGGAAGAGAAACATTGATGTGAGAGAGAAACATCGATCGGGTGCCTCCCATATGCACCCCAACCAGAGATCGAACCTGCGACCTTTTGGTGTATGGGATGATGCTCCAATCAACTGATCCACCTGGCCAGGTGCATACAAATGTTATTTTAATCCCAACATTCTCTATCCTGTATCTATTCATTAAATATATAAGTGTGTGCTGTGATGAGGCTGATGATGCAGGTGACAGGGGCCACTGTGAGACGGTGTATTCCTACACCTGTATACCTGGGAGTCTTTTAGGCCCACTATCAACAAGGATCAGGCTCTTCAGATGGACTTCCTCCCGCCAGTCTTTTTTCCTGACCACCTCTGCTCCACTTGATGAATTACTTGGTCCTCCCTGGGATCTTCTCCAAGTGAAATAACACTTTGAGCCTTGTTTTTATTTTTCTCTGTTTTACAGCAGAGAAACTAGGAGAAAGAAGAGTTTACAATTCTCACCAGGTCTCAGAATCTTTAACTGAACATTCGGCTGAACATCACCAGGGTTCCCTGAAGACGGAAACCCAACTTCTCAGTTTCAGCGTAGGTTTCTCAACAGTTGGGTGTGAGCGTGAAGAGGCTCTACTCCCCAGATAATCTGTTCCACTCACAGAAAAAGCAGTTTCTTAGTGTTCCTTTTCCTAACTACATTTAAAATAAAACACTCATTTTTCAGGAAAGCAAGTCAGTGCTAATAAATATTTCCATTATACAGATTAAGCCTTTCAGCCAACATTAGCCCAAAGATGCAGGATTTCTGGTCTAGAAAATAAATTTATAAGTAAAACTGTTTGGTCTCCTTCTCACCTGTGAACATCCCACACATAGCCACATTGAATGTCATACTACTTCCTCTGGCTTCAGGCCCCCTTTACGACATCCTTCCAGACCTGATTTCTTCTGAAGTGTGCCGAGCTGTTCACAGCCTTTTCCTCTCCTTCCCCCAATACCTTTACACCCCTCACACTCACCTAACCTCATATGAACTCAAATTTTCTTTCTTCCCACGTAAATAACAGGAGGAAAGTGAGGTGATTCACTAATTTAGTTTATAGTGTGAATGGTTGATGTCCTGATAATTTTCTCAAGGAAAGTAAAGGTTTTATCAGAGGCATTTAATGTAATTCTTTACCCTCCTGAGATTCTGAGTCCTCCAAATTCTCTTTCCTCCATCCCTAACCCCACCTAGAATCAGATGTTGGTCCACAGTCCTATTGGGGGAAAGATCCTCGGGGCTGATAAGATCTCAGTTCATCAAGAAGAAGGTGGCTTCTTTTTTGGTAGACTGTTCTCCTGTGGTCTCAACTCCTTCCTACTTTGAATACCACATATTCTTCACTTTACTTCTTTGCTTTCTTCCCCTATAGCCTAGAGCCTAGAGGCCTTTGCTCTTTCTCTCTGTTCTCTTTCAGGACAGCTGACAAGCATCCTTCTGCTCAGTATTACTCACTTCCCGTATTTTCTCTCGCTGGTGGCTACTGAGGTATCTTTGGACAGATCACAGAGAACCCTTCTCTTATCACCACAGTCTCCCAGAGGCCAATCTTCCACGCATAATCATGCATCCCCAGACTCGAAGAGCACAGGGGCGCAGTGCAGAGGAAAGTAGCTAGGATGTGAGCAGAGACCACAGCTTCTATCCATGAAACCACGCTTGCTGCCAGTCAAGGGCTCTCAAAGGGTCTGGAGTGTGTTCGTGAGCAACACTGACCTTTCTCCTACTCCTGCCACGCCCCACCCTCGAGAGTTTCCCTGCAGAGATGTCTGCCCCCTGCTATCCTGCAACAACTCTGGTTATTTCATTGTGTTTTTCTGAATCACTGTATAGGCAGGGCCTTTCTCCCACCATGGTTAACAGACCTTCAGTACCAAAGTATGAGGTGGGCCTAGCCAATGGTTTGGGGCTGCCAATGGGACCACTTTTTCATTGAGTACAATCTTTATTTTACTACAGCTTCCTTCAAAAGTTGGTACAAATCCTCCAGATCAGGAGATATTGTGGAATGGTGGTTGTGCGAAATACCACCTAAACAGCTTGTTGATAAGTCAAAGCTGTGTTTATTGCTTACAGCAGTAAAAGAGAGCACCCCCGCAGAGTCTGAGAAGCATCCCAAAGAAGGAAGGGCTAAGGAGATATATTTAGTGAGATTTCGAAGTCTGGCTTAAGGCAGGTGTTTCAATGTGGAATGAACTAAGGAAAGATCCTGATATCAGAATTTAGGATTGATGGACAAAAACAAAGCAAGCATTTTGAGGCAAGAGATTCAATGAGCCCTGGCCAGTGTGACTCAGTTGGTTGGGCATCACCCTGCCAAGGGAAAGGTCACCGGTTTAATTCCTCATCATGGCACAAGCCTAGGCTGCAGGCCCGGTCACCACTGGGGGTGTATGAGAGGCAGCAGATCGATGCTTCTCTCACACATCAGTGCTTCTCTCCCTCGCTTTCTCCTTTCCTTCCCCTCTCTCTAAAAAGAAATAAAATCTTTTTTTAAAAAGGTTCAAAGTCTCAGGGTATAAATGGTCATTTAATGCTTTTTTATTAAAAAATTGATAGGTCTTTCAGGAAGTTCCTACAATGATTAATAAAGTTATCTGCAACTTTATCAACCTGAGCAAGGGTTTCCTAGAATGACAAAGTCAGGTGATGAAGACAGAATAATAAAGTCATATGAAAATAGTAACCTGTGTAAGGAGACTTCATTCTCAATAGTAATAAGACCCTGTGGTGCCAGTAATGCTATCGTTAATTATCTCCTGCTAATCCAGTCTGTCACTACGCAGAATCTGCAGACCTAGAAGCCTCAGCCCATCATCCCTGCAGCAGTGCCTCCCTCCTCCAGTTCACTCTCGCAAGGTCAAGGATCCCTATGCTCACGCCCAGCTCACCACACACTGCTTCTCCTGGAAGTTCATCCAGATCTCATGCAAACAGAATTCCTTCCCACCTTCTGGACAGGCCCTGGCAGGCCTGGATGCCCGCACAGTTGGGGTGCAGCATCAGCCCCGCTCTGCCATTTTCACAGACACTTGAAGATTTTGTATAAGAAGAAATTGAAGCATGACACCCAGTTTAAAATAGAAAATAATCCACATTAATTAATTTTGTTGCTGAAGAAAATGAGGCAGAGATGGCTAGATGTTCACCAACATGTTTACTCACCCTGTTATAGTGCCGAGTCATCATTGGAAATTGGCTGCCCAGCCAGGGACCACATTTCCCAGCTTTGTTTGCCTCTGAGTGTGGCCATGTGGCTTGCTCTCACTAAAGGGATATAGGCAGAAATGACCTCTGTCCTTCTAGGGCAGAGCTTTAAGAAGTGAGTGTACCTTCTCCATGTTCTCTTTACCCTTCTGCCAGCTTGATACAGAAAATAGTAAAGCCCAGAGGATACCAGGCAAGATAACAGAGGCCTGGGTCTCAGGATCATCAAATGGGGGAAAGCCAGCTGCCACGCAGGAACTGAGGGAGGAATAAAAGCCTACTATGTTAACCATGAAAAAGTGTTTGGTCGACTTGTTACAGTAGCTAATACAGGAAGTAAACTGATAATGATACTCCCACAGGAAGTCAGATGAAAATGATACCTGTCATTGTTTTGAAGTGAAAACCACACCCAAGTGAAGAACACCAGGTTCAGGCTTGGAGTGACTATGAAAAACCAGGACAAGTTAATTTGGTTTTTGACTTATTAATAAAGGAGCAGATATTTATAGAAGGTGTCATTTGTTGATCATCTTTGGAAAACCAGTTTGCTTCCTGGGAAAAGTTTTGGCACTGCGGATAGGTTCATAAGAACCTACTGCGATTATTCTGATTTATGTTCTTCAGATGGAAAGAAAGATAAGGGCAAAGTCACAGTTGAGCCACAATCTCCGGGTCATTCTTCAGTGAGCGGAGGTGGCTGTGGAATCAGGAGAATAAGTTTTCCCAGTGCCCTCCTCAGTACCCTCGTGGTCTGGGAGAACTAATGTCTTGTGACAAAGGACACTTTACTTTCAGAGACTGTCCTGTAATTTTGCCCTCCTGAGTTGTATGTGTTCAGGCTGAGCCAAAGAAAAGAAGATAGAACCCGTCCACAAGGATGGGCAAGAGTCCTCTTCTGCCCACATTCCTATCATGTTATAGAGAAGGATTCAATGTGGCTGAAGGCAAAAAATCCCTGCGCGGTTGCCTGGGACAACACTTTAACAGGGCTTAGCCGGGCTGCTTCAGAGTGCGCCCCAGCCCAGGACACGGCTACTCTGCACGCCACGTCTGCGCAGTGCGCGTTCTAACCCCGACTCCATCCCGGCAAGCGTGTGATTGGCGGTAAGGCGTTCCAACGCCTTGTCCGCCTGCCCACCATTTTCTGTAAAATAAGGTTGGTAAAACTGGCCAATTTCATGGGGAGGGGCAGTTTATAGATATTAAGTGATTACAGACTAAATATGAGAGAAATACAGAACACTTGATATAAATACTATATACATGCTAATTAGCCTCGATGCTAGGACATAGCTTTCCATTACAAGGTGAAAAGAGTTCAGTGGGTTTTTACAAATCTCTTTTTCTATTTTCCTATCTTAGTAAAACTTTTACAATGGAAAAAGAATGTAGCATTTGGATCATTCAATCCTGAGTAGAAAAGGATTCCACAGGTGAATAATGTTATTGAAGGAAGCCATCCAGCTCATACTTGTTCATTCATCAGCAGGAGCGTGAGAGCTCTGT
Organism: Trachops cirrhosus; assembly: GCA_028533065.1. Lineage (NCBI taxonomy): Eukaryota > Metazoa > Chordata > Mammalia > Chiroptera > Phyllostomidae > Trachops > Trachops cirrhosus. The sequence goes on along the minus strand of CM052541.1, from coordinate 153,793,673 downwards.
AGCAAACTGGTTTGGTGGCATTCTCATTTGAGGAAGTCACACGGGCACCTTCAGCACATTTGCATGTGTGAGTCCTGGCTTTGGCGGAGTTATTTGTGGGCTACAACCACATGAAAGCAATGGAAGGGTTGGCTTTTTGAGATTTAGATGGGAGTGAGGAGAGACTTGGCTTTAGGGACTGGAGAGCCTGGAGACCTGATAGACTCAGCACGAGGTGCTATTTTTAGATAGTAATTCTTCAACCTTACTGACATGATAAATGCCAGCTGAACAAGATCCTCAAGGAAGGCACCTGATTTAACCATCAAGTGCAGCAGAGAATAATAATTAAAAGCCCTTCTTAATGGCCACCTTTACTCAGTTAGTTATACCTCTTAACTTCTGGGTAGTGGTTCGTATTTCAGTACTTGAGAACATAAATAAATAGATATACCTAAATTGGTTTTTGGTTCAAGTGTACTTTCTGTTTTAAGGTTTCCAGATAAAAATACCATCCTGAAACCAATACCAAATAATATTAAAAGTAAGTGAAATAAAAAGATATCCCACAAATCCACCAAATCTCCCAATCAAATGGAAAATAAAACAAACAAAAATGCAAAAAAAGTACCATAGAAATTTAAACCACTGAAACTTGTGAAATTGGAAGGGAGTGTCACCTTGAATAGACTTCTCACCTTGTGAGCTGTGGTACTGTCCCCTCACCTCCTCAGCTGTGCTATGGTTCTCTCACCTCCTGAGCGAAGGGTGAGAACAGCCCACCTTCTGCACACCTTGCTTGCTCTCCAAGAGTGGCAGCCATATAGTGAGAAAAAATGGCTCTCCCTGCTGTTTGTTTCAATTTGGGAAATAGAGTCCTACTGAAGATAGGTCACATAAAGGAGATTCACTGTGGGGAATAAAAAAGAAATGGCATTCCAAGGACATCCAACAACAGGAACTAAATTTTAACCATGACCCACAGACCCTCTATGATTTCTTCCCTGCCCTCTCTGTAGTACCTTCCCTGTCAGTCACTCTGCCTGGCCATGCTACCCACCTTGGGGTCCTTTATCGCTCTAGGGATGCTCCTGCCTCAGGGATTTTGCACTTGCTGTTCCCTCTGCCTGGAATGCTCATCTCTAGATGAGCTCATCTGCTTTTCACTTGTTTTAGGTCTTTGCACAAATGTCATCTTCTCAGTAAGGCCTGCCCCTGTCTGAAGTTGGAAGTCCACCCCAACCCAACAATTCCTATCCAACTTACCTGCATTCTCTTAACATTTTTTGTTATGAAAAATGTTAAACATACTCAAAAATAGTGTAATGAACTCCCTTTGATCCATCACCGATCAGATATCCAAATATTACTGGTCTTGTTTCATCTGTTCCCCTTCCATTGTTTCCCTGCATTATTCCTAAACCTTCCCAACACTTATCACTATGTAACATATATTTCTTCTTTTTCTTGGTTATTTTATGTCTCCCCCACCAGAATGTCAACTCTATGAGGGCTGGGATTTGAATCTACTTTGTTCACTGCAATCTCCTCAATATCACAAGAGTGCCTGATGCATAATAGATGCTCATTAATAATGGCTGAATGAAGCAATGAAGTAGTTGCACCACAGTGTTACCTGTTTTCTTCCCTACAACCTCCCCCACGAAATGACCTGCATAGCCATAATGCCCAAGCACCCTTCCCTTACTCCACCCAGTGATTGTCAGCCACAGCATCCAGCCATCCCCTTCCCAAACTCTCAATAATCCCTGGGTCACATTCCCGAGAGGCAAAACCAAATTGGCCCAGCTCTCTGTGTGCCATGCTACAGTATCCTGATAAGTCTGTGTATTAGCTTCCCTGGGGTGCTCTGGTCACCACAGGTCATGTGGTACAAAAGTGTTCATCCAAGAGGGCATTTCCCTTAGAAAGGGGTGTGAGTGGTTGACTTCCCTCTTTTACCATGTGGTTTGTCAGCAAATTTGATGAGACTAGGCTATGTTTTCTTTAAGTGGGTGGGTAACTCTCCAAACCAGTCATCCTTGGAGTTGTTGCATAGCCCATAAAGAGAGGATATATACATATTTGCCGGCTTCCACCTGTGAGGGAGGAAAGAACGCACAGGGAACACAGCTTACCTTGGTTCAATTTCTTTCTTCCACCACTTTCAAGGTTGTCAACAAGCAAAACCCTTTAGGCATCGCACACTATCCAATTAGGCCTTCAATAAAAGCCAGGGGATGTTGCCAGCCATGATGACAAGTTAGGAACCTGAAGGACCAGTAATATGCAAGCACCCTGGCAATCACAACTCGAATTGCTTGCCAGATGCTCGTTGCCAACAATATTTCTAGTCTACCTGCCAAAGAGGTGTGACTTCCTCCTTGGCCAACTCCTGTATAAACCAAGTACTGACCATGCAAGAGCAGATCCAGGAAAAAACATCACCACATCAAAGCATATCTGGGGGTTGTTGCATTCTTTTCAGTAAAGGCTGTTTATTTTCACAGGGGCCGGGTGCCCCTGATCACTCTGCTCCACCTGGCTATCACTTATGAGAAGTCCACCTTACTTTCAAAATCATTTTATAAGGTTGTGGAGACTCGGTAGCTATGGGTTCTAATTCAGATTTAAACTTAAATTAACAATAGGTCATCTGTTGGCTATTGATTATTTTAGCAATGAGTATTGACCAAGATCTTAGATGAGCAGTTCCTTTTTCTAGATTGTTTCCAGACTAAGATTAATATGCATCTGGTGCTGTCTTGTATAGCTATCCTGCAATTAAAGCATTGAAATATTTTCATACCACTTGATAAACAGCCAATGCCTCAAGCAACCCCACTTTGAAGTTCCCCACCATCTCAGCTACCTCAGCCCACCACTGAGATCTCTGGGCCTTGGCATGACCCAGAAACTAAAGGGTCAGTGCTGGCCCAGCAGGGACCATGGGTATCCATTGCGATGGGTCAGCACACGTGCTACACCACTTGCAAAATATTTTGAATATCCTCCACCCCTGCTTCTAAATTAAAAACAACAGCCTCATCCCTCTCATTTTAAATGTTTCATCCTTGCTGATTTATAGAGAAGCATGCAGTGGGAATGGGATTTGATCAAGGTCTTAATCCCACATAGAGCCAGGGCAGCCAAAATCCGGAATTAATCATTCAGGTGGTGATGCTATAAGCACTTCCCTCCACTGTGGACATTTCTCCACCAGAATAGTATCCAACAATGCCCACAGGATAGAAATTTTTGTCTGGTTTGTGCACTGCTATATTCCAGCCCCCAAAACAGTGCTTGGCACACAGAAAGGGTTCAGTAAATCAATAAAACTCTTGAATAAAGACATGCATTCCCTGATCTAATGGCCCAGGTGTTGCCTAACTTGACAAACCTGGGAGAAGCTAATGCTTTTCAGGACTTCACAGGTATGACATTTTTTCTTAATTATTCATTCTCTATAGACATCAAGACACAGGAGCCAGCATATCCATTATGCACGCCACTGCTGAATTCTCCACATACACAGCGATGTGACGTTTGCAGCATTCCTCTGTGATCTCCAAGCCAGCCCAGTTTCTCCTAGAGACTTTGCTTTTCATTTCCAGACAATTAGCCTTACTTATGACATCACTTTGACTAATTCAGAAGAAGCTGCTCCAGGATCTCAGCCAACACAGGTGAGGCAAAGAGAAGAGAGTGCAGTGCAATCACAGTGTTGTCACAGTACATGCTGAGGCTTCTTGTCCCAAGGTGCTCTGGGGCAGTGGAATGGGGTCAGGAATGGAGGAGGTGGCACTGGCGGCAAGCCTCTGAGAACTGGAGGAAGTGAGCTCTCATTCTCCAGCTTCTGAAGAAAGGCTGAAGAAAACCTGGAGAAGTACCAGGTTTCCTTCCCTGGGGAAGGCCGTATCCCCGACCATTGCCCAGCTGCGCTCACCTGGCTGTGTTTTCTGTCGGCGAAAACTCTATGGGGCTTAAATGGTAAAGGAGCAAAGTCTCTGAAGGAAAACTTGAAATACGTGACATTTGAGAATCAGCTCTTTTCACTGTTTACAAAACTACACATCCCCCATGCAAATCCATATTTTCCTCTTGAATTCAGTGATACCCATTTTAAAAGGAGACCTGTTCCCAAAGGAGAGCCTGTGTTCCAAGGCAAATTCTACCTGTCTGCTTCAATTCTGATCACAACACAGATGGCACGTTTCCTGCATGTGACAACACCTACCATGCATCACGGTCACACTTTGCTTTTAACCCCTTTCATCCCTGCTTTGCCACGCGGTTCACAAACTTTAATTAATACCCCCTTACCAAGTGGCGAGTATCATTATCCCTGTGTCAAGGTCTGACAAACTGAGTCACCCACAGGTTGTGAGCCACAGGCCACAGACTGAGTCAGTGTGAGAGGGACAGTCCAAATTCCTGACAGCCAACTACCTACACGCCTGGCTTGACACCCACCGCCAGGCATTTCTTATTGGAGCTGCCGCTTCCACACAGAGCCAGCCAGACGCCTCCTCTGAGGTCTCATTTTCATTCCTCAGCTAACAAAGATGCCCCTGCTCAGGAGAGGTGGCAAACAGGAGAGAGGAGTAGGTAAACACACACCAGAGAGCATCTGAGGACCTCAGACCTGGTCAAGAATCTAGGCCTGCTCTGGGAGTTTTCTCTCGAGAACATTCGGCCACAAAGCTCCATCTTGTTCCCAGAACCTTCCAGGTGCCTCTTGCCATTCTCGGAGCATGCTTAGTCCAAGCCTCCCTAGAGCCCCAATTTGTACATCATTGTCTCATTTCCATATCATCCTTCTGGAAACTCCACCCCTGCCCACCCTCTGCTGCTGGCAGTCCTTGCTCTGAGCAGAACTTGGAGCTGTGTCTCCCTGACTCTAGAAAAACTCCTCACACTCTATCTTCATTCTCAGCAACAGAGACAACAGAGGAAGGTACCCCACCAATGTGGGAAAGCCGATGACTCAACTCCCACATACACCCACAGTGCTGTTCTCTGACCTTATCCAGACAGCCTTTTTCAACCCTCTCCAAGGTGAGCCTTTTATATTTGACTAAATATACTTAATGTAGGTTTTGACTAAAACGACTTCATTTGGTGACTGAATGAAGGTTTTGATCTTTATCCCTTTCCTCCTATCACCTGCTTGCCATCAGTCCCCTCGCTTTTCTTTCTTCTTTACACAATACATGCCCTGCCTCCTCCTGCAAACCCCCAGACCCACACACCTTTGCTCGGGAGGCCTGGCCCCATCCCACCTTCTGTGTGTAGAATCACTCTGGCACTCTCTAGAAAAGGAAGCCTGGAACCAGCTCCGTAGAAAGCAGCTCTCGGGGCATGGGAGGTTGCTTGAGTACTGGGAAAGTGTCTTGATTGGAGGTGGGGTTCCCAGATGTTACATTCAGGGACATATTTTTTTTTCCCTGGAGGAAGAGAAACACAAGGAAGTAGAGTCCTGGCAAGTTCAGTCATCAGGAGGCAGTGTGGTGCAGTGACTAAAGAATTGGCTATGAAGCCCAGCTGCCCAAGAGCAAATCCTGGCTCCTCACATAGCAGCTATGTGACTTACACAACTTTCTTTATCACTTGGTGCTTCCATTCAAGCTTCTGTAAATTGGCTAAACTCATACTTTCTCATCAAGACCTTTGTGATAAACAAATGACTTAAGCATCTAAAATTCCTAGAACAGTGTCCACTTCTCAATAATTGCTAGAATCCAACTTTTTTCAACAACCATTTACTCAGTGCTAAACACTGTACTAGGTACAAGGAGCTGCCCCCTGCCGCAGAGGCCTAGTACAGGAAACAGATAAACAGATATTCATGGTACACTGTGGTCGTGGCAGTGAGGGGAACATGCACAGGTCATTATGAGTCTGCCTTTACACGAATTATGGAACAATTCTAGCCCTGAAGGCACATGCTAGGCAGTGGAACTTGGGCTGGAATTCAGGACTTGACTTCCTCATCTGGGTGACACTGTGCAATGAAAACCTTGCACAACTGTACATGGTGGCACCACGGAGCAGCATCTAATCCTCCCTGGAAGGAGAAGGAATGGGACAGAGATAGGTTTGGAGAAGTGATAGCTGAATTTCTCCTGATTAGGGATTTATTCTTTAAAATGGATGGGGGAATCTGGCATTCTAGGCAGAGAGAACAGAATAAACACAAGCAAAGAGGCTGGAAATAGCACATTATATGCAGGGAAACATAAATAATTTGGCACTGCCTCAAGGCAAGGAATGGCAGTCCATGCATTAGACAGTGGCTAAGGAATATAGGGGCATGTCCACTATGTTAACAGCAGCCCACCGTGTCTAAGAGAAGACAATTCTTTATGCTATATTGACTCTGAGTTACTGACTTGTAAATGGTTTTTCTTTCTTCATCATTCAGCTCTGGGGTTTCAGGGAGGGTTGCTAACAGCTGGACCGGTGATCTAACAACTTTGGGCTCCCATTCTTTCTGGCCATTAGGATTAGACTGGGACCCTGTGTCAAGAGGGAGTCTCTCAAATTTTTCAAGGAACACTAAATGAAAGCTTGAATTATTTGTATCTTCTCTCATCTACAATTTCCTCTGAAATCCCAGGAGGGGTCTGACTAAAATCACTTCAACAAAAGAAGAAATAAATACCTCTGAATATAGAAGTAATATTGCCATAACATTGTACATTTTTCACATGGTACAATTCCACTGAAAATGAAAGATATCATTTCATGGCAATGTGGACATTCTCATAACTTTGCTTTGGAGATTCAACTCATATTTAGTATTTTATTAATCAAATGCTATAGACTTACTGCATATTTATTTTCTCATTTTGCAATAAGGATAAGCAGAGTGGATAAATTTCCAGGGCAGCAATATACAGTTTATATACAATACACCATCCCAGACCAAAGAACTCCTTAATCCTTCTCAACCTAGAATTGGGATCTTTGCCCAAGTCTCTTCAATCATTTTATTCAATTACTCAGTAACTGTTTATTAAGTACCTCATGTAGGTCATAAGAGAGACATGAACTGAATTTCTAATCTATTAGAAAGGGTCAATATCTCAATGAATAAGTTAAAATTCTAGATGACCCATAAAAGGCTAGAACAGAATACATGCAAAGACAATGGAAATCAGAGGACAGCTTGGCTGGGAGAGTTGAGGAAGGTTTGATATAAGAGAAGGCTTTTGAGCTGACTCTCAGAGGCTGAGTTTCTCAGAGAATGTGGAAAAATTTCAGACAGAAGAAAGCACAAGATTGTGAAAGAGTCTGGTATTTCAGATAACAGCAATCCATTCCATCAGAATGACTGTAGTGAAGGGTTCAAGGTCAGAGTGACAGGAACTGAGCAATAGCTGGGTTGGAACTGGACTGTGGTAGGTCTTGGAGTCACAGGGTCACGTTTGCTTTTTAGAAAGACATTTCTGGTGGCATTACAAAGGGTGAACTGGAGTCCAGTGCAAGTAGAAGCAGAGATCCCATAGATGGGGCCATTGCAATCCCCCAGGTCAACAAGGGGGACGGCCTGATCTAAGGTGGTGCAGTGGGGTTACTGATGATGTGGAATTCTATGGCCTTGTGGCTGATTCGCTATGGTCATGAAAGAGAGGGATGGTTCAAGAATGACTCCAAATTTTCTGACCTGGGAAACTGAGGAGATGATGACACCATGAACCAAGACAGAGAACATTTCAGGAAGAGAGGTTAGGAAGCAAAGGGTCTGACTTGAGATGCATTAATTTTGAGGCAACTGAAGACAGTCCAGTTGGAAGTATCTGGTTGGTCTTTGGAAATATTTGTCTAAGTTTAGGAGAAAAACCAGGACTGGAAATAGAGATAAGGGAATTATTACAGGTTGAACCTTATAAAAGTGCCTACATTTGATCTCATTTTACCTGCAAAAATGGCAATCTCACTGGGAGAGTCTTTCATACGGGAAAACACGCAGAGTGAGAAAGAGACGAGTACCAAGGACAGGATATTATCTGAAAAACATTGATGTCTAAGGGTAGGCAGAGAAGGAGAAATTTGAAGAAAATGGCAAAGAACTGGTAGAAGATAAGAGATGTAGAGGAAATTCAAGAGGCAGTAATGGTGTAGAAACCAGTGTAGGAGCACTTATCAAAAAGGAGTGGGTGTTCAAGAGCCTCAGATGCTGCTGAGGGTACAAGTAGGAGGACAGAAGACAGGAGTCTGGCAGTTGGGAGGCGACTGTGACCTCAGCAGGAACTTCAGCTGAATGGTGAAGCAAGAGCTCAGCCATAAGAGGTTGAAAAGAAAGGGCTGACAACAAGGTTTTACTTGTATAGTTTGTTTTTTAAGGTTTGGGTTGATTTTTACATATTTGTGATAAAGAGGAAAAAGGCAGAGAAAAGAAATTGAAGATACAGACAGAAGGAATTACTGAGGAAGCCGGGTTCTGGAGGAGGCAGAGGGAGAGACTTGAGCGCACAGGAGAGGATTGCGCCAGACAGAAGGGATGGAGGTGACTCACTGAAGGCAGTTTTATGTCCCTAACCATCATGTACATTTCCACCCATGCACTCATACAGATCACATTTGTTAGCACTATTATGTTGTCATGGGACAAAAATCCTTCTCAAAGAAAGAGATGACAGAGATTTTAATTACCAGAACTGCTTTCCAGAAATGGATTCTAATGCCTTTGATGTACTGTTGGACACACCCACCTCACAAGCTGCAGCGTTGCAGCGAAGGTTTCTCCTCAGCCATCACAGGCCCGCCCTGACAGGAAGAGCCATCTCTGTGAAAAGACCTCAAGAACAGTCAGGTGGTTAGGTGAGAACTGAAGGAAGGGGTGAGAATTCACTCTGCTTGTCAGTCTCTGGGGGGATGTTTGGACATTTCTTCTGGCCGTGGAACTCATGGTCCTGTCTCTGAGGAGAGTTGGGGAAAGGGCCTTCTTTTCATTCCAGTTTCTAACACAGCCAAAAGGAGAAATTCATCATCCAGAAAAGCTATTTGCTTAATGATGCATCACAAACATAGATGCTGTCTTAAAATTCCCAGCTAATCCTGCCTTACTCCTCATCACTTTGAAGCCAAAGTACTAGGATTATGTTGTATTCATCTAATCAGAAAAGTAGGAGAAAGGGCAAAGAACACAAGTTTCCCCAACCATGAAGTTAAGTGAAAGACAGAACAGCCCAACCCTCTAACAAAAGACCTGCCACCGATGAGGCAAGGGACTCAAATTGCCAGCTGAGCTGCCCGTCAGCCTGGGAGCTTGGGGAATGTGAGCCCTGGTCACAGAGGGGTCCAGGGGAAAATGTTCATTCACTAAGCCATACATGCACCCTCAATGGGGAATGTAGGCATCTCTGAAACTAGCTTGGAGTAAGATGATCTCGAATCTTGATAGATTGTGAGAACATGGACACAATTTATACCTAGAAGCATCAAGAGGATTTATACTAGTCTTTTGAAATAAATAAAACAATAATAAAAATTTTCCAGTGTCTCAAGACATTCTGGCTTTGGCTCCTGCCTTGTGTTCCATTCAGGCTTCCTTTTTTTCCCCTGTGATCTTCCACAGGTTTCTTATACTGTGAACTGATTTTGTTACTATGGAAACCACAAGGTCTACATAAAGCTCAAATATAATGTCAACTTATAAAGTGATTTGGAATTTGTCCCATGGCTTGATAAAAAAACATTTGGAGGAATTAACACCCCCCAACAGAGTGATGTATCTATATAAAAACATGTAACTGGGAATATACATTTTTTTAAAAATATGGGCAGACATTTGGGTGTGAGCAAACATGATTAATGAAGAAATATCTCACAGATGCTACTCTGAATGAAAATAAAGCCTGGCTAGGAAATTCCAGGTTTATAATATCACAGTAATTATGAGTTATAGTATACGGAGTGTATCCCCCACGCGCAAAGCTCTGCCTTGTTTGTGAAGCACTTCAGTGCTAACCTTCTAAAAGAGCTTTCCCAAAGATATTTGAGAACAGCACACCACACATGTGAGGGGAATTTTTAAGTGACTTTCTGCCTGGAGGAGAAAGATAAGGAGGCTCACTTCTCAGGGTCCTTTCTAGGCCAAGGAAAGCCTCGTCTCCCCCGCCCCACCTCTACCCCTGGAGATCTGCTCTCAGTTTCCTAGGCCAAGTTCTGCCTTCAGACTCACACATATGTTTCTGATGTCATCCGCTGGCCTTGAGTTTGTATATGATTCAGTGGTAGTGGAATCTGCTCTAATACTCTGAAATCAAATCACTTATTACCCTGATAACCAGAGGGAGTCTGGGAACCCACAAGCAAAAATCCACCTAGTTTACTTGAGGAAGAGCCGTAGATCTGGGAGAGCTGTTAGACCACAAGGACAGAATAAGGACAACAGAAAGCGAGAAAGCAAGCAACACTCTGCTCCTCGCCTCTCCTCCTCAGCCACCCTCCACCAAGTCACTTGCAAGTATATCATCACAACAGCTCTCTAGAGAACATTCCTGTTGGAAATAAGAAAGCATAATTATAGGCTTCAGAGCTGTTGAGGTTTTCTCCTATTTTCAAAACAATGAATATCCTGTGGAAAGATAGCACCACTTGTGAATAAGCTGAGATTCCTTCCCTAGAACACACAGACGGTGGTTTGGAGAGTCCACCCTGAATAACGTAACCAGATTGTTCCATGGTGCTCCCAGGAACAAACCTCTCTGTTAACGTAATCAAAACTGTAACATCCTCAAAACTGAAATTACATTCTTCCTCCCCCCACTTCCACTGAATAGGCTATCCACTGCTGACAGAAATGGACTTACATAAGTCCACATTTTGTAAAACCATAGACCAACTTCCACAAAGCATCACCTTTATGCATTCAAGGATTCATAATTCTCACCTCAGATGTGATCGGTGAAGAGGTGGGGACTGTTTTAAATGTCCCCTTGAGTTACATGGTAGTCCTTCTGGATTTGGAATCAGAGTGGAGCCCCACGGATGTACTGTAACGTATGGTTTCCAGAGGCAGAGGTTCTTTCCTACGATTATCATACCAGCATTCTTCAAAGTCCAGCAGAAAGTCACTGAGCACAGTTGTTGCTGAGGCTAAAGGAAACAGCATGTAGCATTTCAAAAATGTGATTCCTTTTGAGAGAGTTCAGCTTCCTATATTGACATCTGATTTTACAGGTAAGAAACTGAGACCCAGAGAGAGCCCTAGAAAGGCATATCTGAGTGCCTGTTCAGACTGAGCTTCACAGTACCCAGAGAATAGAATATTCTCTTACCACTAACTCAAGCCGTCCTTCAGAGAAGCCTGCATCACTTCTAAAATATATGTGTGGTTATTTTTACCACAGCCCAGTAAACTCCCAGTTCCACTCAGATTGTTCCAAATACGTGCTTTCAAGTAAAAACATCACACCATTGCTTTTATAAGGCTTAGGTCAAGTTCTTTTGACCATATGGATTCTGTCTGTCATGTGGAAATGAAAATTGTTAGTAACCATCAGAAAATGTTGTGCCAGGAGAGGAAGCAAAGGATTCTGGGCCTCAAACAGCTTCTAGCCCCTGGCTCTCAGAGACCGCAGCCTCGTGGAGATTCTGAGGCAGGCACTGGACTGGATTCCCTTTAATACTTTAGTGATGGTTTGGGAAATACGATTTTTCTTCCTGAAAAATCAGTTCTTTGGCAGTAATACTAAACCTATGGGGCTGAGTCACTTTTCCTCATCTGACTTTGTGTTTTTCTTCTTAAGGAAGTGAGAAATTTTGGAAAATCCAATTTTTGTAAGTGTGTACATATGTGTGTGTGACTTTGAGAAGGAGAAGAAAATGTATATATTTATCCTAGAGCAAATTTTTAGCAGATAATTCATAATCTGTGGCCTTGAAAAAAAACTATCTTCTCCTGGCACAAATGACTTTGCTATGCAGTTTGTTGGGCAAGCATTTTAAAAAAAAATCCCCATCCAGCCAAATGTGGAAAATGCCTTGGCAGACAGAACACCTCTTCTCCAGACCCCACGTCCTTCACTACTGAGTGTCTTCCTCTTCTTGCTGTTGGATTCAATCACTGGTGCAGAAAATGCCAACACTTTTCCAGCAGCACCACTGAGGATTTCTGAAATGCAAAGGAATCTGGAAACTGCCTACATCAGCAGTAACGGAGGGTGAGCACTATACAAATGATGCCGTGTCTCCTCTGATCTGTGCTTGCTCTGAGCCTTGAGATGCAGAAATTCAGAGAAGTGGTTTGTAACTAAACTTCTCACTTGATTAACTTCCTTTTGCAAATCTGAAGAGAGACCACAAAAATAGGACTACACTTATAGGTAATGAGCATTCTCATTTTGTCCCAAAAGCAGAATATGAATTTATTTGGGAAACTTTTTTGATGGCGTATATTGACGGCGACACGGTCATGGACCTGCTAGCTCTCTTTAGCATCCGAGTCTCAATTTCCACAAGTACTCAATTAACACACACACATACAATTTCTGTTAAATGTTTTGAATCATGTAGACAATATGGGGAGATAAAAACATACAAGTTTCCTCTTGTTGATAAGCTAGCAGAGATTAGAGTTGATACACATGTGAATGGAGAGCTGAAAATACAAAGGTAACCAGAGTGAGGGGTCATAACTCAGCAGGGTATAAGCATACAATATTTTCATTTTAATTTATTCAGTCATTCAACAAATATCAAATTGGCATCCATTATGTGTCAGGCACTATTCAAGCTGCTGGGAATAAAGCAGAAAAGATAATTAGACAAAAAAATCTCTGTATTTCATGGTTATTACACTCTAGTGGAACAAGTCAGAGAATAAAAAATAAGTATAATATGCACAGATGAATTGGGTAAGATGGAATAAGTGACATAGAGCAAAATGAAGCAGAAGAGCAATGGAGAGTGCCAGATATGTGTGTAATGGAGGAAGGGTCTGAAATTTAAACAGGGTGGTTCAGGAAGCCTTGTTGAGGCGACAGTTGAGCAAAAACCTGAAAGTAGCAAAGGAAGGAGCCAGGGTAAAATAGGAGAGGGGAAGCATTCCTAGCAGAAGGAATAGCAAGTACAAATGTTCAGTGATGGGAGCACCCTGACATGTGTGCTTGAAACAAAGCCAACCACAGGGCAAGCATAACAGAGGACATCAAGAGGTAGGGCCAGGCGGCACTCCAACCAGATTCCTAAGGGTGATTAAAGTCATGCTAAGGATTTCTGGCCTTTAATTTGAAAAGGGGAATGAGTGGAGGGTTTGTTTTGTTTTGGTGACTGCTCACTAGCTGGGCAACCTTGGGCAAAGCAGTTAACCACTCTGAGCCTCAAGTTCCCCTCTTATCAAATGGGAACAGTAATAAAATAATAGTACCTATTCCGAGCATGGTGGTAAAGATTTTTCTATGGTTAAATATACATAAAATTTACCAGTTTTAATTGTTTGATTCAGTGTCATAAAGTACCTTCACATTATTGCTCAACCATCACCACCATCCGTCCCTAGAACTTTTTTATTATCATAAACTGAAACTCTGCCCATTAAACAGTAATTCTCCAATCACTCTTCCCCCCACCCCAGCCCCAGCTACCACTGTTCCACTTTTTGCCTTTATGATTTTGATACTCTAGGTACCACATACTGGTGGAATCATACAATGTTTGTCCTTTCATGACTGCCTTATGTTCACCCATATTGTAGCATGTGTCAAAATTCCCTTCCTTTTTAAGGATCAATAATATGCCATTGTTTGTATATATCACATTTTGTTTATCCATTCATCTGTCAATGGACCCTTGGATAGCAGCTATCACAAATAATGCTGCTATGACTATAGCTGTACAAAGATCTCTTTGAGCCTCTGTTTTCAACTCTTCTGGACAAATACCCAGAAATGGAATATCTGGATCATATGGAAATTCTCTGTTTAATTTTTTGAGGAATCACCATGGTGTTTTCCATAGTGAATCCACCATTTTGTATTCCCATCAGTAATGCACAAGTATTCCAATTTCTCCACATCCTAGCCAACACTTGTTATTTTCTGGGGTCGTTGGTAGGGCAATCAGACTATTTTTCTGAGGGCCTTCAGAGGCGAGTCCAAGAGCTGAGAGGTCAATGAGATCTGATGTCTTTGGCTCAGCTGGGATCTCCCTAGCTTCACATTCCTTGAAAATGTTTGTGTGTGTGTGTGTGTGTGTGTGTGTGTGTGTGTGTGTGTGTGTGTGTGTGTAATAGCCATGCTAATGTAGTATCTCAGTGTGGTGTTGATTTCATTTCCCTAATGATCAGTGGTGGTGAACATATTTTCCTGTGCTTATCTGCATTTGTCTAACTTCTTTGAAGAAATTTCTGCTGAAGTTTTGTTGCCCGTTTTTTAATTGAGTTGTCTGGTTTTTGTTGTTGTTGTTGTTGTTAAGTTGTAAAAGTTCTTTATATATTCTGGATATCAATACCCTATGAGATATATGATTTGAAAATATTTTCTCCCACTTTTTAAGTTGCCTTTTCACTCTCTTGATAGTGTCTTTTGATGCACAAAAGCTTAAATTTTAATGAGGTCCAATTGATCTATTTTTCTGTTTGTTCCCTGTGATTTGGGTATCATATTCACAATGTCATTGCCAAATCCAATGGCATGAAGCTTTTCCCCAATGTTTTCTTCTAAGTGTTTTGTAATTTTAGCTCTTATATTTAGGTCTTTGATCTATTTTGAATTCATTTTTGTGTATAGTGTGAGGTAAAGTCATTGGAGCATTTTGAATAGAGTAGAAATATGATCTGACTTCCATTTTTAAAAGATCTCTCCAGCTGCTCTGTGGGGACCAAACTGCTACCAGCTGTGCTTCATTCAATCCCTTCACATACCAAAAGGTGGATTCCCAAACCACATCTCAGTGTGATGTTAAACTTTTTAGTCACTTGTTTTGTTCAACCATTGTTTAATTTGATACTATTTTGGATGACTATTTGCATACCTCCCCTACCCCTCAAACACTCTAACCTATTATGTGGGCAATAAAAAGATAAATACTTTCCTGTAAATTAATCTTATGTTTTCATCACTATTCACTTCTTGACTCTGCACTCAACATTTTTTGACAAGTAATATGTAAATTTTTACTGAAATAGACTGAAGCTTATTAAAACATATTCAGTGCAATGGTAGATAAATATATATAGACTAGAGAAAAATAACTGTGATCTTTTTTTTTATACCATTACTGGAAGCACCCAAACATAAACTGGAGTTCCCTCTGAACAAAAAAAACCATTATCAAATCTTCAACGTATGACCTCTAATCTAGGTGCCAAGCGCTCTGCGACACTTACTTTTTAAAAATTTTTTTTATTTTAGTTTATTCAGTACAGTTTCTATCCTTTATTTCCATCCCAGCCCACCCACCCATCCCTTCCCTCCTCCCTCCCATTTCCAACCCCCTAGTTTTGTCCATGTGTCCTCTACATTTGTTCCTATAAACCCCTCCCTTCTCCCCTGAAATTCCTCTGAAATTCCCTCCCCTCTCCCCTCTGGTCACTGACAAGCTGTCCTCTATTTCAGTGTCTTTTGTTATATTTTACTTCAACAAGTATTTATTCAGTGTCTACCATGAGCCGGGCACTGTCCTAGGTCAAGGAGACATAATGCTGACAAAGACAGATTTCATCCTCCTGGAGCAGACATTCTGTCACGCATTTCAAAACTGACCTAAAAAATAAATGGCCCTCATATCCAAAAATTACAAAAATGATTAAGACCAGCTATTGAAAAATCAAAATTATCACCCTTTCTATTCTCAATCGTAGCCAAAGAGCCTACCAGAACATCGAAACCAGTGAGAATACAACTAGTAAATAATTTGTAGAAAATGATGTTGCTTAAACATGGATTTTTTATATCTTCTGTGGCTAGTCATCAGACTATATCCATGGATTCATTCAGTCCTACTTGGCTTTGAATTCAGAACCTCCCATGTGCCAGGCACTGTTCTGGGAGCTGAATGAATAAGACTGTGGAATGAGCTGATGTTGGAGAAGAAACAGGGGCCAGATCATGGAGAACCAAATATGCCACTGAAAAGACTCTGCCTGCCTGAAACATTGCCCAGTGTTAAATTATCCCAGGTGTGTTCTGTGGTGTGGTGGGGTGACTCGAAACCCAGCTGCATGTTATAACTACCTAGGAGATTTTAAAAAATATCATTGCCTAGGTCCTACCCACAGAGATCTTAATTTAATTGATTGGGGGTGGGGCCAGGGCATCAGTAGCTTTTTAAAGGTCCCTAAGGGATTCTAAAATGCAGCTGGGGCTGAGAGCCGGCACCGTGAAACTTTGTGGCTCCATTTACCTACTCAGGCATGTATCAGAGAAGCTCAGGGTAACTCTTTCTCTCTGAAAATAATTTTCATTGCTTTATTTTTTCTTATAACAAAAATGAACATTTGCTCATTGTAGAATAATTCACAGAACAGAGGAACATCACCCAAAATCCCACTCCCCAGAGATTTCTTCTATCAACATTTGGTGCGTTTCCCTGTATTAGTATCCAACTTTTCTTGTCATTTGATAATGTGCCCTAGAGGACTGACTGTCCAGTGCCAGAACTGAGGACTATTTTGACCCTGCCTGTAGATAATCTCTCAGTCTTTCAGAAATGGGATCAGTCTGGTCAGGCAGGTATGTTTGTTTGGCTTTTAATTTTCATAAAAAAGGGCTTTGGCCTTATCCTCTACTTGAGTGATTATCTAATCACATCTCTTTGTTCCTCATCAGCAACAGAGGGTATCCGTACTCAGGGACTTGCCTTGAACTCCACTTTCACATGCTTTGCAAAAGCCTGATTGCCAGAAATAACATCTATAGAGGATTTCCTGAAGAACATGAGTCTATTTACTTCTCTATATTCTAAAATTTACCCTTCCAACATACCAGGCCTTGGAGGACTGCACATAGAGCAACTATTTTAGCTCCTTGTAAAAGTGTTTCTACTGGATGCAACTTCAGCTGTGTATCATCAGCCTTTATTGTAGTGCATCATAATAAACAGTTCTCTGAAGCTTATTATCCTATCTATTATAAAAGTAGACACATTAGAATGACAATTATCACTTACGTATATCACTGAGCATTCCTTTTATGAGAATCCACAGGAGTGCTCAGGAAAAGAACCACAATTTTTTATTTTTTATATGTTTTTTTAATCTCACAGACCTTGCTCGTCTTAATTATTTGTTTCCATCTTTCCTGTGGCTGCTAGGAAGCTCAGTAAAACGGCAGGCCCACATGCGCCCAGCAACAGCACGTGCTGATGCATCTCCTCTTTACTCAGGCTTTCCTTTATCTCTGTCTCCTCATTTCCCTTCACTGTTTTCTTGTCAACTATTAATTTTAACTTTTTATGTTGGCTATATTTTTCAAGCTTTTGTGGGAGAATGGGAGGGGACAAAAAAACAGGAAAGGTAAGAAAGGAAAGATAAAGAAAATATGAAAGGAGGAAGAGAGAGAGATGGCGGGAGGGAAAGAAGAAGGCAGGCAGAAGGACAGTAAAGGGCAGCCTAAGGGCTGGTGTAAAAGCCGTGCCACAGAGATCTCAGGGAGGGAGAGATCAGCATCCTCTCAGCGGCGTGGACAGCAAAGGCCTGCGGAGGTTAGTGATAATAGCAAGCTCTTAAAGAGAGCCTGCCCTCTGCGGGGCCTCCACCAGGCCCTTTATTTTTATTTATTTATTAAATTAAGTAATGTTTAATTGAGATAACATTGGCTAAAACATTATATAAATTTCAGGTGTACAACATTGTAATTTGTTATATGCGTATCCTATTGCATGCTCACCATCAAAAGTCTAATTTCCATTTGTTACCATATATTTAACTCCCTCTACCTGCTTGGCCCTATTTTCACTCCTCCCCTCCGGTAACCACCATTCTGCTTTCTGCGTTTGTGAGTTTGTTCTGCCAGGTACTTTAAATGTATTTCTCGTTTAATATATATGTCAAAACCCTTTGAGGAAGTTACTATCGTCATACTCATTTCTCAGATTTAAAAAAAAGAAGATATACAGAGAGGTGAAGTAACTTGCCCAGGTTTACACTGAGTGATGAGACTGGTTTTAATCCACGTCTGTTTGCTATACACTACAGCCGGTAGTTTATGGGTAAGATGATGCTTTAAAAATAGACCATTAAGATCTCTCAGAGAAATCAAAACTCCAGCAAAGAGATATTTTCTTCTATTAACAACCCCTTGCTTTACCATCATCTTTTGTGTGGGTGCATGTGTGTGTGTGTTATGAAGGATGGCTTTCCCCTTCATCCATCTATTTCATCCCCTGAAGAAATGTAATTACATTGAAAATGAGATCAGGAATGGAGGGAAATAATACAGACTTGCTGGCAGGAAGAGCAGGCAGGAAAGCCAAAAGGACAAAGGGAAAGCTGACAAGACAGAAGGGAAAGAGTGGATGCTCCAGAGCAGACAAGAAGAGGTGCTTGCGAGGAACCGAAAACCTGACCGAGAGCCAGGGAAAGAACAAAGATAATCTTGACAGGACTCCTGGCATGAAAAGTGGCAGACCAGAGCTCGATAACACCAAGTGCTCAGGGAAAGTTGCAGCTCTCAGGGTCCTGGACCCTGGGCAGGGGGTGGCCAGAGCTCAGTGAGAAACAGTGCCTGCCCAAAGCCCTCAACACTCCAATCATAACTGGACTCTTACATTTTTTTTTAAATTGGAGATCCTACTATTTGTTTCTGTTTTTAATAATGAGATTTCCCCCTTATCTCCAATGATGCAATTGTTCTACAGAATCTTAACTTTCCAATGGCCCTATGATCCACGTAAAACTGGTTTTTTTTTTCTTTAAATCTCTAAATCCCTGAGGGAGCTTTCCACTAATGCGCAGATGAAGATGGATTTATGGACTCTCTGAAGCCAATGGACATCTGCGCTTTGCAACTAGCCTCATCGAGGCTAGTTGCAAATGCACCGATGCCGAGCGCCTCGTGCCGTGTGGTTCCATTCGCAGGAAAGAGGAAATTCATGGTTTTCCTGTGGGCAGGGGACAGTCTCTTTCACCTGGGTCTTTTTTTTTTTTAAAGGATCCCAGTCACTACACAGCCATACGAGAGTCGAAAGGTTCCATTCAGGAAAGCACTCAGAAGCCCAGCATTCATGCCCAGAAAGAAAACACTGACAATTCTTTTTTTCTCCCCTCCAATGTTTTATTTTGAAAAATTTCAAAGTCACCATATTTCAAGAAAAGTACAATGAATACCCATTTACCATTCACTGAGATTGGTCAACTGTTAATATTTTGCCACATCTGTGCCATGTGTGTGATACATATACAGACACACATACACATCCATGTTTGACAGAACCTTTGCACAGTTGGAAGGTTATTTGCAGACTAGGCCCCTTCATTCTGAATAGTTCATCATATATCACCTTCTTGCATAACCTCAGTACAATTATCATGCTCATAAAATTTCACATTTGATATAATACTATTTAAAGTACAGTCTATATTCAACCTTCTCCATTATCCCAATAATATTCTTTATGATTGAGTTTTTATACAATGTCATTAACCAAAAATAAATTAATACATAAATAAATATAAAGTGCCGGGCAGAGGGCCCCACAGACAGCCAGCTCTAAGTGTCTATTATCAGTCCCCTCTGCAGGCCCGTGCTGACCAGCCCCTCCAGGATCTTAACAAAGAGCTGTCACTGTATTTGGTTGTCATGTCTTGTTAGACTCCCCTGATCTAAAAGAGTCCCTCAACCTTACTTTTTTAAAAATCTTTTGTGATATTGCCATTGTTTTAAGAATCCAGGCCAGTTATTTTGCAGAAGTCCTTCCTCAGTTTGAATGTATTGCTTATTCATAATTAGATTCATGCTAAACAACAGAAATACTTTTAGGTCGAATCAGATCAAATTGTCATTTTTATAAACTAAAAACCAGTGAAATGTCAGCAATTTAATGTGGTTTAATTTAATACATAATAAATATTGTCCCATCCCTATTACATCATATCAGGATTCACAATGCTTATTTGCCCTGTTATTGCTGATGTTTGTGAGTATTCAGGGAATTATATATTCAAAGTGACTAGCTCAGTACTTGGCATACAGTAAATGCTCAGGTAGGTGGTAGCTATTATTAGCTTTTATTTTTTTTGCTTGTTAGTAGACTAAATATATTTTAATAGACATGAAAAAAGCCCTTATGTAAAGATTTTTTTGGTGCTGGTATGCTGAGTGATAAAGTGTGAACATTCACATTTCTCCCCCCATCCTAAATCAAACGCCGAAATTAACCTGCTTCTTCAGTGAGCAAACGTAAATTATCTGACTTCACTGGGCTTCTCCCTAAAAGTCACATTATTCTCCACTAGATCAGCTGTTACTCTGTTCAAGAAAAGGGTAATCTTTATTGTTTATAGCACACATCTCAGTGTTATAATTTTTCACCATTAATGTCATTTTTCTCGGGCTTTCATTTCTTTGCAGGTTTTACCCTCTCTTAGATAATTTTGCATCTCCTAAATTATTTTTCTACAGATGCATAATTTTGTGTTCCTCCAAAGTGAAAAATGATTTTATTTTTTTCCTACCCAGCTTTTATATTTATATCTTTTGGAATCTAATTGACTTTTCTTGGTATTTACATCCCCTCCTGAGCTGCAGCATCTGCAACTTCATTTAAACTATGTTTCTTCCATTTCTTTGTAAAATTTATAATCCTGAATGTATTTTATATTCTCCTTATCCTCGTCTAGGTACATCCTCTTCAAAGAAATTCATTTATAGTCACTCTATATTTAGTTAGAAAGTTTCCCTTCTCTCTTTCTCCCTCTCTCTCCTTCTGATTTTCTTTCTCTGAAGTGACAGATATGTTTTAGAGCACCTCCTAGGTCAAAGAGTGGGCCAGTGGAGTCCCTGACCTCAGCCGAGTAAGAAACAGGGACATAGTACTTGTAGCTATAATTCAGTGTAGACCTGATGGAAGAAAGTTAAGATGTGACTGTAAAACTTTAAGAAGTAAGACTTATAGACTGAGTAAAATCCAGACATGTAGTATCTTGGAAGACAAGTGGTAGAAGTTCAAAACCAAACTGTTATCTAATCTTAAGTAAAGTTAAAAATTTTTACCTAACACTGCAAACTCACCAGAATTACATGTGTTCATGGAGAGACTATTACATACGTGCCACATTTCATTCTGGACGCAGAAAAGTCCACTGCTATCATTTATCCTTTCCATACAAGACCTACAACACTATCTGATGCTATAAATACTTTTCAAAAAATCCTGAGTAATTTCTTCTGACCTACATTCTAATTTACTAATTCTCTCTTTATTATTTTTATCCAATATGATGAGCTTTAATTTCAATTATGTTTTTTCTAGAAGTTCTACTTGGTCCTTTTTCAAAATTGTATATTCTTTAAAATGTCTTACTCTACGTAGATATTTTCAAGCTTGTCTTTTATTTCTTTTAATGTGGTAAGCATGACGGTTTTGTATTCCTTGAATAATAATCCACTATATGAAACTTTTGTAGATCTTTCCCTCCCATCTGTTTTCCTATTGGGTTTACTTCATGGTGCCAATTTCCTTGTGTGCTTAGTTATTTTTTACTGTGAACTACTCATTTTGCATGGAAACTTTTTTGGGAATATTTTTATAGCCTATTATGAAGATGCTTTCATCCAGACAGAATTTGCTGTTGCTCCTACCCAGTTGCCTAAGGCCTCTGCTAGTCCCAGACCACTTTAATCTAAATTTAGGATTGAAGTTTTTTAACTATCCAAATGATATAAAATTTGTCCTAAAAAAAAAGATGCACAAGGGCAGATTTTTGTGGCTGAGATGCACCAGGGCCAGTTTCCCTAACTCCAGCTCTGCACAGAACCAAAGCCACTTCCTCACAATCACCTGAAGTCGGGGATGGGTAGGAATGATTATGTTTATTTCTGGTTGACCCTCATTCTTAGGGTCTAGTTCTTCCCCTGAGTCTAACCTCGATTTTATGAGTGGTGTCTCCCATCAGACCCCTACCTTGTTCAGGCCCTAGATTTTATTTTCTCTCCCTTCAGTTGGACCATTAAAACAAGTGATTTATCAAATTTTTGCTTTCACTAAGATTAGCCTGATAATTTTTTACAATAGTTTTAACCTTTTAAAATATTTTAAGGTACATCTTATCAATATCTTCTAATTGCTTTTAATAAGAGCATGCTAATACCTAGCCCACTGTTCTCTAAGAAATAGAACTCTAAATCTACAGTGACTGCAGTAACTTCTCAGATACCTTATGATCATTCTATTTTTAAAAAGCAAAAAATTTGCTTAAAAATTTTCAATCCATAAATATCCCAAGCAGTTTACTATCAATTGTAAAACCTCCTATTTAAAGTACATCCAATAATCCACCCTGGCTGCTGTGGCTCAGTGGATTGAGCATCAGCCTGCAAACCAAGGGGTCACTGGTTCGATTCCTAGTCAGGGCACATGCCTGGGTTGTAGGCCAGGTCCCCGGTGTGGGGAGCACAAGAGGTAACCCCATATTGATGTTTCTCTCCTTCTCTTTCTCCCTTCTTTCCCTTCTCTCTAAAAATAAATAAATACAATTTAAAAATAAAATAAAATACATCCAATAATCTCAATAATAGGTGTGTATTCTGGCAATTCTAGGAGATAAGACTTTAGGCATTGATGGTCTATATGCATTTATTTTTTTACAATAAAATCTAAGTTTCCTGGAATAACCAGAGAATAAAGTGTTCTGGGTAGTTACATTTTTAGGGATAATAATAGTCAAGGAAAAATTTCATTTGTTTTATTTTTATTATCAAAATCTTAGCTATGCAAGTCTATATTGGTTAAATGTGCAAAATACTGCTTAATGATTCAGATTCTTATAATATTTATGTTATTAAAAATATCAGAGGCATTTAAAGTCTATGTTTGCTCCAGAGTATCTTCTAGAAGTTGTAAAAAATTTAAATAGTATACATGTAATACCCAAATGCATCTAGTGTTTATTTGATACTTGTCTGTCAAGTAACTCAAAAGACGAGAGAGAGCAAATAGTGTCTGGTTAATTTTGGATAATAGATTAGATGTGCTTCAGCTAATTCTGGTTTTTATTTCCAAAAAATTTTTACTTTTTACAGACTATTTTGAAAATGGCCAGTATTATTCCTCTTCCACAGAGCAGCAAACAGAATGTTGCTGATTGATTCAAGTAGTAAATGATCAGTTCTATGTTTAGGTGATTGAACTATACTTTTATTTCCCCTGACACAGCTTTGGAGCAAAATTCAATCATTTAAAAAACCACAAAAGAAGCACTGAGTGGCATTTCAACTGGCAAGAAAATCCAACATGTAAGCAGTGGAGTAGGACTTGCAAAATCCTCCAGCTCCATGGATCATTCAATAATTGTTTACTGCGCACCTATCTGGAGTCGGCCCTAGACACACATTGTAGACACACTGTGAGAAAGACAGAGTCTCTGCCTCCCAGGAACTTTATCTCCTAAGGCAGTCTTAAGACCCCTGTCGATAGACAATGGTGATTAATAGCTCTCCATCTCCACCACTTTTCTATCCTCCATCTTCTGGTTACTCTGAACAATTGCCACTGCACCCACCAAGCCCAGGGCATGTTTGGGGGAGTACAATGGGAACTAGGAGGTTCCATCAGCCCCGAATTTGTCTTGTGGACCAAGGACCTAGCCTGGTTCCATTTCTTTGTCTCCCTCTCTAGATGCTCTTTCGTGTTTCTCATCCCCAAGCTCACACATTGGAGGCTGTGATGAACTGCTCAGTATAGCCTAAGTCAGGCTTCGTTCTAAAATAAGGATGCTTATACGCTGATCCTTTGTGCCATGGCAGCACTCAAGGCAGCCGAGTTCCTCCCGACAGAGGCAGCTTTACCCTCAAATGGGTTTGCAAGGGTTGATGTCACTGAAGAGGCTAAAGTAGAAGAATGTGACTGTGTTTATAAGCACATAGGAGGCACATCCTGTTAATTTCTAGAAATAACTGGAGGAAGCTTCAGCTGGGAGGCTGAGGTCCTTTTCAGTCAGTGGAATCAATGAAGCAGCAAAAGGTGGGCTTCGAATCTAATGAAATCGCATTGTTATCCAAAGTTAGTGAAAACTGGGACATTCGGAACACATGTTGCCTTCCTGTCTCCAAAATGTAAATCAAAAAGAGAAAAGGGATTGGAGAGGACAATGGAAAATCCTCAGAAAGAACCTTTTACTCTCTAATTCTCTTTTTGAAAAGCCAAGATTGGGTACTCTCTGTCCTACCGTGGGGCTTAGAGAAAAGAGCTTGTTTAGAAGAGACAGTGTTAGGAAATCAGAAGAGGCAGGCAGCCTAGTTCTGGATAAAGTCAGAAAAAAAGCAGGCATTGACCAGCACGGGGAAGTACGCCCGCATTTATTTACGCCCGTGGAAGCCTAAACTACCACCTCCACCTCCCACCTTCTCCCATCTCGTCCTACCACCACCCTACAGGCCTATTCTCACCCCTAATTCACCCACCAGCTACTTCTACTTCCTTTTAACCCAACAACCAATTTACAAATTTGAGTATCATGGCTCTCAACGTTGGCAGCATATTAGAAGTACCTGGAGAGCCTTTAAAATCCCCAATGCCCAGGCCAATTAAATCAGAAGTGAAACCCAGGCATCAGTAGATTTTAAAGCTCTCCTGGTGATTCCAGTGTGCAGCCAAAGTTGAGAAAGTCTGCTTAAGGAACACAACTTATTAATAATAAATTGAATACTGCCTAGCTTTCATCAAAAGCAGAGTGTCCAAGGAAAAACAGATAGGCGGGGATAGGGCAGGGGTGGAGTGCAGAAGACAGAATTTTTTGTGAGTAACGAAGACAACGTGTGTGTATGTGTGTGTGTGCGTGCCTGCGTCCTATGAAGAGCTCAGTTAAATTTAGAACAAAAATATTGAGAACTTACAAAGGAAATGCACAAAGGCCATGAACAATTCACACAGAGAAATAGAAGGAGTATACAAACATGGAAAAATCCTTTTTGCTGATAATCCAAAAAAGCTAAATTATAAGCAATTTTAAGATTACATTTTCTATCCACTGTATAAAAGGAAAAAGCTTAAATGACACAATTTTAATGAGATTGCAGTGAAACCAATATGTTCACAAATTCTGATGGTATTGTAAATTGGTTTTTCAAAACTCCTTTGGATAGCAAATGGCTGTAATGGAAAAAAATATAAAGGTGTATAGACCCAAGGACTACTAGAAGTTTAGCTTAGGAGATACTGAAACCAAAGCAAAAAGATACACACTTGAAAATGATCTCTGCAACATATTCTGAATAGCAAAAAATTGGAAACAACCTAAATTTCCAACATCAGGATAATGGTTTAATAATTCATGATATACCAGCACCATAGAACATTATGCAGTCATTAAGCTGACAGCTATGAAGGCTGTGAGGAAACATGGGGGGGGCAAAAACCTCTCCCTTGAGGGGGCCATGCCCAGGCTCAGCACAGCTTTGCCTCCCCCAGCACACTGCCCTCAGGGCCATCCAGGAAGGAAGCTATAATTTGACCTGATTTCTCAGCTTCCCTTGAGAGACCACTGGGAGTAGTTCCTGTCAGGTCTCACATCTCTGGTCCTGTCCATCACCGTGGGGAACCCAGCTTCTTGACACTTGGGCTCTGATCCTCAGAGTGATGAACACCCCCTCATCTCACCGAGACTTCCCCCTTCCCATCCCCCAAAGCCTTACATTCTGCCCTCTA
Organism: Trachops cirrhosus; assembly: GCA_028533065.1. Taxonomy (NCBI): domain Eukaryota; kingdom Metazoa; phylum Chordata; class Mammalia; order Chiroptera; family Phyllostomidae; genus Trachops; species Trachops cirrhosus. The sequence continues at coordinate 153,767,882 of CM052541.1, read as the reverse complement.
GAACCCATGAGGTATCATCAGCAAAACCCCTGTGTCTCCAACTTGATCTGTGAGCCTTAACTTGTCACTCTAACTCAGTGCTTGGGAAGCATTTTGGAAATTTGAAATGTTAGTCATCAAAATGATTGGTTGCTGCTTCTGCCAGGGCAATAAGATTTGCTGCAATTGAGCTTAACAGTCCCTCACAATGAATTGTTCTGTATCCTGACAGACAGTTGCAGGATTTAGGAAACTATTTATAATGATCTGAAGCTAGAATTTAACTCTATTCTACATACAAACCCAAAGTGTATTCTTCAGTTTTAAAATACACTGAATTTTCCAGAAATAAGACTTCCGTGTGAATGAGGGGAACATTGCACTTTGTTTTATGTACTCTTTAAGAGTTGTACAGCATTTGGGAAAATCGCATCTGGGCAGGCAACACACCGCTCACAGTCTGCCTGTGTCACTGTCATATTCGCAGCGGTCACTTAATGGGTCCAAATAGAGAACAACTTCATCAGGCCTTTTACAGCAGTCTTGACTAAACATTTTTACATGTCAAAATGAAATTATCTTAATGTAAGTTACTTTCCTTTTATCTTTGCCTCATATTACAGCTAGGGAGTTACAAAAGATTTGCCGTAAAAGGGGAGCGTTGGTCTAATAGGCACAAGCACCAAACTCCCAAGTAGCTCTCTCGAGTGGAGACTGATTTTCCTGTCACCCTCTCACGAGGGGCCTCAAGCTGGTCTTCCGAAGTTGCCGCCAGACCACATGTGCTACCTTCTCTATTTAAAATCTCAAGTCTCTCTGAAGACCAGGTCATCAGACAATAGCACCCATGACCCCTCTTTGGTGTTCTCACCACTGATTCCCAGGTCACGCCCCTTTATTTACTGATTTTTAGCATCTGGCTCAACCATCTTCTCTTAGACCGACACTTCTGTCATCATTCATGGAAACTCCAACCCCTGTGAGAACAATCCACATCACCCTGGCTTTGCAGGTTCTTGATCTCCTCACTTCCAAAGACCTCTTTTTCTAGCCCACTTTAGCCATCCACCAACATGGTTACGCCCCCAGTCCTCATTGTCACCAGTAATGGTAACACTCCAATGTCTCCCCTCCACTCTCTGACTACCACATCATGGCATTCCACATCACTTACTCCAGTACCCTCTCTCCAACGAGTATGGGATCCCAATTCCAACTCACTGGTTCCATCATCTTTGTACTTTCTTCCCCGCTGCCCACACTTCTCAATTCCATATATTTACCTTTGCTCTTACTCTTGACCATATTCTAATCCTATGGTATGCAATTTTATATACACACACACACACCGACTGGCATATCTATATTTATAACTATATCTATATCTGTAACTCCTTAGTTGCTTGCTTACTTCATTTTGTTGTCTGACGAAGCTCCCATCCCAGTTAAACACTTCACTTCCTGCTGTATGTAGCTGAGAAAAACATACCATCTTGCAAACTGGTCTATCTTTACATTTATGGCAAAAACTTTTCAAGTGGATATTTAGCTCATTCAAATTGATAATATAATTCTAAAATAAATCTCAAGAAAATTGACTTTCTCACTTTCAAGACAATTCTTTCATATGTTCTCCTTTCCTCAAATCACCGACACAGTCCTCCTCTCCTCACTCTCTGGTGTATTTGCTCTCTGTTTGGCTGTTCGGGCAGCTTGTGGTGTGAATGGCTCGTCTGACCCACGGGCATCTGCCAGGGAGCTGCCTGGCACTGGAGGATCTACCTCCAACGGCTTCACTCACAGGCCTGGCAAGTTAATGCTGACTATTCAACTGAGATTATCATCTGTTGACCTTTATTTTCCTTTATGTGGCTTCTCCCTGAAGCTTCTTGGATTTCTTCCAAGAAGAAAGAAGAAAACCTTCTTGGATTTCTCACAGTAGGGTGAAATACAAGAAGAAGGAAATAGAAATTTCCAGTCCTCTTAAAAGGTAATTCTGAAAATAGCAGAGGGCTACTTCTATTTTATTCTATTGGTCAAACAGTCACAGGGCCCGCCAGCATTCCAGGGGCTGGGTAATAGATTCTACCACTTAGGGAGGGCCAGTGACAAAGCATTTCCGGCCATCTTCAGTGTAATGTACTAACCAGCCCTTTGAACTGTGTAACTGACCTGTAGTTCATTTGGTTCTTTAGAACTAGTGGTGCACCAGTACATGTTTAACAACTGACTGGAGGGAAGGGGTTGTGGCTGTGGATTTATAGTATTGGCCAATTTCCATGTTGTCAACACTCCCACGAAGCTGATTTCAGGCAACCAATATGACATCACCAAAAGCAGCATTGGGAAGAAATGCACAAAATTGGCTCTCACAAGCTTGCTCCAGAAACAACACTGATCAATCAAAAAACAAAGTTCTACATGGTTGTAGAGGAAATAAATGTTTATTAAGGGTCTACTATGTATGAGGCATTAGAAATACCGAGATGACCAAAACAGATCCAAATTCTGCACTCAAAGAGCTTACATTTTAATGGAAGAGCCAGATAGAAAGCAACAAAATATCTACAACAATGATAGACGCTATTAAGAAAAACAAAACAAAGCACAGAACAGAGAGTGATGGTCTGTACTCTTCAGAAAAGCCCTTTCTGAGCAGGCGACCTTTAAGTAGCTGAGGGTAGAAGCTAACTCTCATTTGGCACATGCCACGTGCCAGGCAATCTTTTGATCAGATTATGTATATTAATTTATGGATTAAATTTCATAAGAAAATGTCCAAATAAGAACACATCTAGTTCAATAGAAGGCATTGTAGCCCTCCAAACATATATCTAGAGTGAAAGAAAATATGGCAAGAGCTGAACATTAGAAAAGGTAATGCAGAGACAAAAGCCAGCCACACGGGAAGAAGGGGATTCGCACTTGATTCTCATCCCACCCCATTAGCTGAGGTACCTCCTCTGATGGGGAAACCAGTCGTGAGAGGACAACTTCAGGAGTGTGTGGGGAAATGAAGACAAGATTTATGCCCATGTGCGTAGGCAGTTGAGGACAGGGTTTCCAAGCTGTCTTTAATTATGATGTCCCCTGTCTTCCAATAAGAGCCACATTTGAGAGAACTGGCTTCTATGTGTAGAACAATTTATGGTTCAGGAACTTTCACATTTATCCTCACCACCGCGCCACGTGGTAGCCAGGGCAAGAAATAACCTTTCGCAGATTAGGAATCTTGGGCTCAGTAAATAAGAGAGTCAGGGCAGGTTTGCAGGCTCTAAATCAAATTAAATCAGTAAATACCTATCGAGTGCCTATCATGGCTCAGGCATGATGCAGGCGCTGGGGGGATATCCTGCCCTCCCCACCTCCCCACCTCCCCACCACCCACCACCCACCCACTGCCCGGGGGGGCATGGTGCTGCACACTCTCCCTGGCTCCCCACACAAGAGCAGGGCGGCACACCCCAACTGATGGACATTTCGGGCTGAGGAGGGAGGTAGGGAGAGGGGGAAATCCTTCCATGCGTAGCCGTGGATGCAGGATCTCACGCTTCCCTGTGTTAGCCCTCTCCTTCATCAAGAAAGAGCAGAAATAATCCATCCCTGACTTTCTGACTTCCCCATCTATAAAGCAATCTCAAAACTACAGTCCCTCATAACTGAAAAATCTTTCCATAATACTATTCAACAAAATGCAGATTTTTATAACCACAACTTTTTAAGATCCTAAAAGATCTCTCTTTTAATACATGCTGTCATTGTTTTCAATTAAGGGAGTAAGAGCTGGAGCAGGCAAGGGGAGCCCTGCTCCCGTGCAGAGCCCTGGGTCTGAGGAAAGGCTGGACTCAGTGGGTCAGGGGAACACAGCCCCAGAGATGCCATCCGAGGGCACCCTGAGAAGTCTGAATTGAACTAGGTGTCAGAAGACCCAGTGAGCCTTTTAAATGGTTGAGGGGAGGCAGTGAAGGGCCGCTGAAAGATCAAAGGCACCGTAGAGTGAGAGACTGCCTGAATCAGCTGCGAGGAATAAATTTTCTTCCTTACGGAGCAAAGCACGCTACAGCTAAAGCCAGAATGAGTATATTCAGGCTCCATCAAATATCACAGGAAATACGTATGTGGATATGGGAGTTGGGGGAAGGGAGGTAGTAAAAAACTAGTTTCTATGATCCATAAACATTCATTAAATCTCTTCTGGAACTATGAAGAAAATGATTAAAATCAGGCTCTTCATTTTACAGCCAAAAGAACTGATGTTACAGGAGCAAATTGTTCAAACCCTATTGAGTAGATGAACAGAAGTGGAAAAAAAAATCAAATATTTTATTCCCTTGGCCTATCTGTCAGAGAACATATCCTTTACCTTACATGATGGTTACCTAGTTCCTTTCAGCTTGGGGAAAGATTTGAAAAATGGCAAACTGCCTAATCCATACACTCTCTTTGGGAAAGAGCAGGGGAGATATGGGGTTCTCCTATCAATGGAGCACCAAAGACAGCACTGAAAGACTGACTTTCAGCTAGGAGCCCAGACAGTTACTTCTTCCCCATTGTGAAGAAATGCTACAAATGAACACACTAAGCCCTAAAGCAGCTGGTTAGGAGGTGAAGAAAAATTGAAACCCAAGTGTAGGAAGGCAAACAAGCAGAATCAGTTTGCTCGGGGTTTCTATCCAAAACCACCTATTTACACATGAGGCTTGGCTGGCAGCTTGACGTTGGCTAGGCTGCCCCCAGGTTCCCAGGCTGAGCCTGGGCTGGTGGGTAGCATATCCCCAAATCAACCTTCTACAAGCAGCCCAGGTTTTCTGTCCTTCTGCCCAAAGGCAACCCCTCCAAAAATCTAAGTGTACTCTTTTTTGTTTTTTAAAGAATTGCTCTTTCTGAAGAATGGCCAAGACCCAGTTACTCTTTGTTCCTGCTTACTCCCAGCTTAACACAGTTGCTCCTCCCTGCCCTTGACCTTATCCTCTTCCTTTTCCCCGCTGACTCCACCCAGAAAGGACTGTATTTCATTGTCAGTAACCAACTCAGTCATGCTTTCTGCATCAAGGACACTTAAAAAAAATGATGATGATACTTGGTGGCATTTAAAGGAACAGCTGAAAAGGAACCTCAGTGTTGCTCTTCTCTCCAAGCAAGCAAAGCCAAGAGGGACTTTCTCCATCGTGGGTAAATTTTAAGGGGGCACATCTTCCCTATGCTTGTTCTCTCTCCCCTACTTCTTCTATTGCACTCCCAGCCCCACCCTGCGGCAGCAGAGTGAAAAGGGAGCTGGCTGTCCCAGCCCTCCTCCCCGCTGACTGACCTGGAGGATGAGGGTGACACCTCACTGCAGACTGGGAGTCCAGGCACGGGCAGATTCCCAGGCTCTGCAGAGTGCCCATGGCCTGCCCCTCCTCTTCCTCTCTGTCAATCAGCCCCTTCTCCTCTGCCAAGCCAGCTGTCTGCACCTGGATGTCTCTGTCATTCTGCTCCCTCACTCTGCCTGGCCCAGCGCCAGGTTGGCATGGTCCCTGCGGGCGGGCGTCTGGGCTGCACTGTGAGCAGCCAGCTGGAGCTGGGTGGGGGTGGGGAGGCCTCTCAAGGAACCTCTGGCCTCACCAGTGCCTGAAGCAGCAGACCATGCTCCGGTTTCACCTAGCTTTTCACCCAGTGTAAACTAATCTTCAGGCTCCCAGGGGGCTTCAGAGTGCATGCTTGAGCCAAATGAACAGACCTATTGCAAAGTACTCTTTTTAATGAACAATGTGGTTTGGCTTTATATGGGTGGGCCTATCTAATCAAAATCGATATTGTCATCACATCAAATAATGTCATTAAAATGCAATTAGAAATACTCAACAAAAATAGTAGATTTTTTTTTCAATAACCTTAAACCACTTAAGGTTCTGCGACTTCCCAAAGCTCATTTAATTTCTCATCAGTCTTCACAGAGCCGCATTTCCAGGCACCAGATTGACACTGTGGTACCCATTATAGCAGGACACCCAATCTATACCTCCTTATGTTAAGCCTTTTTGGTAGTAAGCAACAAAAACCAAATCTACTGACTTCAGCAGAAAGGGAGAATTTTATTGGGAAATACTTTCAGGGCTCATAAACCAAGTAAAGAAGACAAGGAAGGAATGAACTGAGGTTGGGCTGAGGCCCCGGCAGCGGGAGGTCCCCACCCTCTCCAAATGCACTGCCCCTCCCTGTGCTTTGGTTTTCTTTCTCTTGCTGCCATTAACAAATTACCATGAATGTAGTGGCTTAAAGCAACAGAGATTTCATAGCTCACAGTTTTGTAGGTCAGATGTCTCGCCCAACTCAACTGGGCTCTCTGTTCAGGATCTCCCAAGGCCAAAATCAAGGTATGAGCCATGCTGGGCTCTCTGGAAACCCTGGGGGAGATTCTACTTCTAAGCTCAGTCAGGTTGTTGGCTGAATCCACGTTTTTGTGATTATAGGAGAGAGTTCCCCGCTTCCTATCTCGCTATCAGCTCTGAGAGGCCACTGCAATTTCTGCACATCCAGCCCCTTCCACATTCAAGTCAGCAATGGGGTGTCACACACCCCCCTCTCCTGTTTCAGATCTCTCCAGCTTCTGCTGCTTTTAACAGACAGATGATTAGCTGAGGCTCCTCCAGGTAATCTCCCTATCTTAAGGTCAACTCTGCCACATAACATAACAATCGTGAGACATAAATGTCTTATCTTCTCATGTATTGCAGTTTGGGAGAAGGGGATTAGAAATTCTGCCTGCCACAGTGGGACCCAGTTCTAATAACTTAGTCCCCGTCTAACTGTTCTCAGGAGAGGATCTCAGATAGTCTAGTTCGGGTCAGATGTCTACCCCCATCATTCATCTGTGACCAGGGGACTGGCTCTTATAGAAGAGGGGCCAGCACCTGGATATCAGTGGCTCTTCTGAGAGAGGAGAAGATGACTAGGAGATGGGCAAAGATCACAAGAGGAATCCTTGAAGAGGGACAGAAGGGAAGCACTGAGAAAGGAGTCCCAGTATAGCACAGCAGGCAGACAAGCCCGCTGAATTTAGGCAAAGCCTGGGAGGAGTATGAGCATGGTTTATGTGTTCTCATTTTGTCTATGACAGAAGAATTGAAAATATGTAGAAGGTCCATACCTGAAATCCCTTTACAGTAAACATCTATGGACTTCACCTTTCCCCCTGCTCCATGCCCTGGGCACTGTGGCTCTCCCACAGCATGCCGTATTGCTGCCACAGGCAGGCAAACTTGCCAAGTTCCATGACGGGGCTATTTCACTACCTTTATATACCTTTCTTTTATATCCCCATCTGCATCTTCTATAACAAATCCCATCCCCACAGTCCCTCAGCCACCACATACCTACTTACCCACATAAATTATTTTTATGTGATTATTTATTGATGTAACAATGATGCAATGAGCAAAGAACACGACAAATAGGCACATAACACTCCCTTTCAACAATGTAATGACAAAGAGATTCTGGAACCCATTATCTAATGTTAGAGTAGAATTTTGCAAAATAATCACTAAAGACAACAGCAAGTATTTACTAAGTGCTTTCTCTATGCCAGACTCTAGATTAGATTGAATCCTTAACTTATATTGTGTCACTTTAATGTAAAATACGCTATTTAACAAAGCAACATTTCCTTCACCAACACAGCTTCTTACTAGATTCTATCTTCTCTGAAAAAACAGATTCTTTCTCTTCCGACAGCCTCAAGGCATTCCATTCGCATCAAGTATTACATTTAAATTCTCTTACCATTCATAAGAGGAAAGCAGGGGATTGGGTATTATTTAACCTTCTGTAGAGCTGAGGAAGCTACAGAGACATAATTTCCTCAAAATTTGCACAGCTTTCAGTGGTATCTGAACATCTCTCCATTTATTAAGAGCTAAAGGCATTGAGAGAACAATTCTTTTATTTAATAGACGTATTTTGTGACCCTACTTTGTGTCAAGCTTTGGTGCAGGGAGTCAAAGATTGATTCACTCATATCCATTCATACCGTGGGCTGAGGCCGTGCTATTTACCTGGAACAAGACGGACACAGTTCCAGTCCCCACAGTATTGAGGCCTTGCCTGTTCTCAGGGAGTTTAGAGTCAGAGGGTAAACAGGGGAGCATTTGCAAGTGAGAAATGTGGCTTAAGAAATAGAAGTGAAAGTTACGTTTGAGGAATTGGAAGTGTGCCTGAAAGTACCCAAGCAAAACCAAAAATATGGTACACATAGACAAAGAAACTCTTCAGAAAAGGTGAAAGTTACACGTTCAGTATGAGGATATGAGGAAGCAGAATTCTCTGTCCCTCGGGTCGAGATAATAGCCTGAGGACATTGCAGGCCACCTTGACAGGAGCTGCGCCTTCAGTGGAGGGACACAGGCACATCAAGCAAACTTGCAGGAGAGAGAGAAGAAAATAAAAACCTCACCTTCTCCCTCTCCCTCCTCTGATCGCCTGCCAGATCTCCCACTGCCTAAGCCAAGGAGAGAGGGTGTCTATTGATGCAGTCCAGGTGGGTCAGCTTTCCAGGCTGAGAGCAGGGTGGAGGAGGGTGGACGGTGAATCTGGAGGCTAAACAGAAGATGCCCAACACTTCTGGTTATGCTGCCAATCTGCTCTTTGACCAAGTCTTTTGTCCTCTTTTGACATCAGTTTCTTTACTCTTCACAGAAGACATGATTCAGGTCAACTCTAAGGCAGGTCCCAGGGTTAGCACTGTTTGAAGAAAGAAGAGTCATCCATCTGAATTAGGCTGGTATAAGAATTAGGAGGGATTTCCTCCTACTGTCTACCAAGAGGCATTATTTCCCACCACCTGAGGCATATTTGGTGTTAAACTTGTTCCATAGGAAGCCCTTGACTGGTGAATGGAAGAGTTTACATTACATGACAAAAATGCCTGTGAACTGAGCTCTGGTAATGTTAAATTTGGTGTGCACCTCGGGGGAGTCAGTCCCCCTCCTGCTGTAGCACCCAGTAAGCAGAGAGAGACAGAGAAGGTCATATCTCCCTTTTAAATGCAAATGATATTTTAAAACAAAATAATTGAGGAGCAAAGAGGTGAAAGGGAAGGGGAGATTATCATGATCACTATTGAAAGTGACCTCCACCAGCTGCTCTACAGACACTATGTAGTAATTACTATTGAGAAGTGTAAACCGCTGGCCGGCTGGCCAGCAGACAGAGCTGAGTAAAGGGAGCCTGCATCCAGGTGAAGCCCAGTGGCTCTGATGGGCCTGCTACTGTCCAGGGCAAAGCACAGTTCATTCAGCAATACTGAGTGTTTGCTGGGAACTGGCATGCTCAGTAATAGAAGAGGATGAGACTGACCAATGTAAAGAAAGAGAAGGGTTGTTTCCTCCATCAAAACCAATAAAGTGTTCATGCTATCCATGAATTCCAAGATACTTGCAAAACTGTGTACTTCCACTTCTTGACCTGCACAGATAGAAAAGGTGATGTAGTGAGGTTAAGCCATGGGCACTGGACCCATGCCACCTGGTTCTGTCCCTCACTTCAAGTGACTTTAATAAATTACTTAACTTTCTTCAGCTTAGCTTCTCATCAATAAAATGAGAAATAGGGCCTTATCACAGGACTGTTAGGAGGATTAAACTATTTAATAAAGTGCTAATAAAGTTAATAAAGGTAGAATATTACCTACTGTATGAGAGGTACTATATGTGTTAATAAAATAAATATTTCAGTGGGAAGGCAGAGAACAGAATGTGGAAACCCTTTAACTTAAACTAAACCTCTGGTGGATGGCACAGGTGCCTAAATAAAATGGAAAAGACAAAGGTAATTCTTACTGGGTTTAAGCAAGTTCCTAAGTAAATCTGAAAGGGGATTTAAATTTTTACAAATGTTAAAAAATATTTTGCCAATAATTTTTATCTATTACAATTGCCACTCATTTATATTTATGTGTATATAAATAGACATGTACACATGTGGGCCAAAAGTATCCAAGTACATAACCTACCTTCTGAGGAGTGTTCTTATTCATCTGCAGTGGGAAGAATAATAAATCTGAAAGCACATTAGAGTTTTAGGTTGAGGCATTTTTGGGGAGACCTTAGATAAACCAAGCTTTGGAACATCTTTAATCATTGAGATATGAAGTGATATCTCAGAGTTTTATGAGGATCAAATAGTTCATACGAGCAAAGCACTTAGAACAGTGCCTTGGATGGGGTGAACATTCAAAAGTATTAGCTATGTTTTTGTTATTATCTTCGATATCCCTTCCGGGTCAGATGGTGTCAGGTCACCTGTTCCTTGCTCACAAAGGAAAAGACTGACTAGAGAAATCAGCTCAATGGGTAGTTCTTCCAGGGCTGAGAAAACAGACTGCTCTAACCATGGGGAATAGTCATGAACAAATGTACAAAACAGAAAAAGACTCATCGAAAGAGATGGTTGCCAGATGGAAGAGGGGTAGGGGGCCAGGTGAGAAAGGTGATGGAATTAAGAAGTATGATAGTCACAGGGATGTAAAATACAGCCTAGGGAATATAGTCAATAATATTCTAATGGCTAGGTACGGGGCCAGATGAGGATTAGAGTTATCGAGGGGAACACTTCATAAGTTCTCTAAATGTCTAACCACCATGCTGTACAGCCAAAACTAATACAATATTGAATGTCGATTGTAACTGAAAAAATAAAATATATAATATAAAAATTAAAACTATTTAAAAATATAAAAATAAAATTTTAACAATAAAAAGAATTGCTAGTGGGGAGTTTGCTGGCATGTCCCTGGGTCCCACTACCCTACCTGGGCCCCTCACACGAGTACTGCAGCTAAGGGCTACGTTGGGCATCCCTGCCTCTCAAGTGGAAGCTTCGTGAAGACCTCCGGAAGAGTCATCCTGCTGGTCCCTGTGCTCTGTGAGAGTGGCCC
>CM052541.1:153730045-153756888 GCA_028533065.1 Trachops cirrhosus | reverse complement strand
TGCCAGCAGCTTTCCTTAAAAAAAAACTTCCTGATTTCACTCTTAGCCATCTATAGTTGCTGCATTACATTTTTTGTTTTCTGTGGTTTTGCCCTACGGCGCTTTAACTGAATTTAAATAGATGCCTTGGTATTAATTTAAACTAGTTGGTGTGTTATTCTTGGCTTTAAATGTTTTGAAAGTTAATCTATTCTCTCTCATTTTTTTTTTCTGTTAAACCAGTCAAACTGGTGTTCTTCAATTTTTGTGGCCGGGAAAACTTTGGAAAGTACCATATTTTACCATATATAATGTGTTCCCATGCACAATGCGCACCCATGTTTTTGACCCATGCTTTCGGGAAAAAATCTTTTGCTTTAATTTTTTAATTTATTTATATTTAGAAACAAAACCAATTATTATATTCTAGGATATTATTTTGCATATGGATATTGTTATTGCTTTCTATAGTTATACTTTAAATGCATAAGCATAAATAAAAAATTAAAAACATTTATGTAGATATGGAATTAATACTGTTCATGTATAATGTGTGTCCTTATTTTTTCCTCAAAAATTTGGGCAAAAAAGCATGCATTATATATGGCAAAATACTGGTAGATAATAACTTCAGTGTTAGTCAGGCCAAAGGAGAAAATATACTCATCTTCTATACAAGACACTGAGAGAAAAATTAGCTGTTTCAAACTTAACACTGAGAAAAATAGGGGAATACATCTTGAGAATTCATACTATGATCTGATTCTCACTTATGTTTTTAACCCCAGTTCACACTACCAAAGTGTCTGAAAATCCTTAAGCTGACACTGAAGCAAGAGTCCATTAAAATAACCAAGCGGATTTTTAAAAGAATAAATAGAATTTCTAGAAATAAAAATATAACAACTGAAATTATAAATTTAATGAATAAATTTAGCAGCAGAAAAGGCAAAGTTGAGAAAATTAGAGAACTAGAAGTGAGATAAATTACCTAGAATGAAGCTCAGAGATATAAAAAGATGGAAAATATAGGAAAAAAGGCTGAGTATGGAAAATACAGTAAGGATGCTTAACATAATCAGAATGAGGATGAGAGAGAGAGAGATTGAGAATGGTGGGACAGAGGTAATATTTGAAGAGATAACGGCTGAGGACTTTCAGAACTAATAAAATATACTACTTATTCAACAACCCCAATAAAACCCAAGCAGAATAAATAAAAAGAAACTTGCACCTAGAAATGAACACTGAAACTACAGAACACCAAATTTGATTAGTTGAATAAACACATTAAATTTTCCAGGGTAAGTGCTAAAATAATGGGAGTACAGCGGTTAGCTTCCAAATTCATAGGAAAAACTAGAATGAGGAAAATTATCAATCCAAAAGAAGTCAATAAAGAGGAGAAAATGCAATAGAAAAAAAAAGAATGAGAGCCCTGACTGCTGTTGCTCAGCTGGTCGCTGGTTTGGTTTCTGGTCAGGGCACAAGCCTGGGTTGCAGGTCCAGCCCCTGGCCGGGGCACACACAAGATGCAAGCAATCGATGTTTCTCTCCCTCTCTTTCTCCCTCCTGCCCTCCCCTTCTCTCTAAAAATAAATAAAATCTTTAAAAATACTTGAAAAAATGAGACACTATAAACTATAAGATTACTAAGTCCAAATATATAATAATTATATTAGACTAAATGTTCCCATAAAAAGGAGAAAGCAGTCAAACCAAAATTTTTTAAATCCACTTATATACATCTAACAAGAGAGACCTCTAAACTACAGGAATACAATCAAGTTGAAAGTAAAGGAATGAAAAATATATACCAGGCAAAAACTAATCTAAAGAAAACTATGCTATTAATATCACCAACATTGAATTTAAGACAAAACCATAACTAGCTATAAAGAGAATCACTGTATAAGAAAAAGGTTAAATTCGCCTGCAAAATATAATAATTCTAAATGTACACCTAGTAATATTACACACATATTACTAGCTATACATTAAATATACAAAGAAAAATTGACAGAATTACATGACAAAAACAGACACATTTACCATCATGGTAGGTGTTTTAACATAATTCTCTCAATAATCAATAGATCAAACAAAAAAATTAGTAAACATATCAAAGATTTGAAAATGCAATTGGGAAACCCACATATGGAATGTGGAACCCAATCATAGCTGTCTTTTTAAACATACAGGAGAAGCAGTTACAAAATTGAACACATAATAGGCCCTTAAAGAAGTCTCAAGAACTTTCAAAGGACTGAAACCATACAAACTATATTCTCAGACCACAATTCCCATTCTTTTGAGTATGAGCTAGACTTAATGACTCATTTCTAACACAGAGAAAAAAAATAAAAAAGTGAAAGTATGAGACTTTGAAGACTAGGTCATGTAAGGCATGGTGGCTTCCTGTCTTCTCTCTCTGCATCTCTCTCTCTGCATCGCTTTCTCTGGAGGAAGCCAGCTGCCATGTCGTGAGGAAGCCTGAGAAGCCCTGGGGAGCATCACACGTCAAAAGGCACTGAGGCCTCCAGCCAGCAGCCGAGTAAATGAATCTTCTAGGGAACAGAGCCTTCAGATGAGTGCAGTCCTGGCTGACATCTTGAGAGATTCTGAACCAGAACCACCCAGCTAAGCTCCCGGACTCCTGACCCATGAAAACTGTGTGAGATAATCTTTGTTGTTTTAACCTGCTAAATTTTGCGAATTTTTTATGCATAACAATAGATAACTATATGATAATGGGTGAAGTTGCTGGTCTATCTGTACTGGGACTCAGAATAACAAGATACAAACACAAATTAGAGAATAAAATCATAAAAAATAAGGTGCTAAACTGTATACTATAGGACAGCAGTCCCCAAACTTTTTGGCACCAGGGACCGGTTTCGTGGAAGACAATTTTTCCAAGGACCCCAGGGTTGGGGGTGCATAGTTTCAGGATGATTCAAGTACATTACATTCAAGCTCACCTCCGGCTGTATGCCCAGTTCTTAACAGTCTCTGACCAGTACCAGTCCGTGGCCCCAAGTTTGGGGACCCTTGCTATAGGAAACAAGACTATGCACATTGAGGTGGTAATTCTAAAATACAAAACAGAAGTCGGAGAAGAAAGACATTGATTTATCAAAAAGGAAGTAGAGTTGGAACTTAGTGCTTTATTCATTCACACACACATGCACACGCACACACACACACAGAGAAATGAGTATTAAAAATGTGCTATTCACTGAGTTAGGAAATTGAGCTACAAAGACAAGTGTCTTAGCAATGATTCCTGTGCTCAAAAAAAAACACAATTCAATGAAAGAGAGACAAATAAACACAGAATTGTAATGTGGGTGATATGTGCTCCCTGATAGTACCCTGTAATTTTTGCAGAGTAGGAAAACCTTCCTAGATGAAGCTTTGGGGTTGCATTAGCCAAGTAAAGAGAAGGAGGTGAGGAACAACTAGCTAAGCCAAGGAAACAGCATTTGAAAACGCAGGAAGACAAGCAAGCTCAGCACATTCAAGTGTTCAAAATAAAGTTCAGGAGGTCTGGAGGTTTGCACTGAGAGTCCAGAGTGGGGAGAGATAAGGTTAGAAAGGAAAGAGGCTGGATCCTGCAGACCTTGGAAAAGAAACCCTTTAAAGAATCTGTGGTATAACAAGAACAAGGGAGAGCCACCAACGGGTTTTAAATTCCAAAGTTTGGGAAGAATAAGAGGTAAAGGAGCACCATTCCAATGTATAGTACTACCCAGCTTACTAGGCCTTCAAAGATAGCACTCCATCTCTTTAATCCTAACAATGAATCCCTAGGAGGTTATTATTAATGCCTTCATAAGGAAGAGGCAACCGAGGCTCCAAGGGTTTTTGTGCCTCACACCAAGTTCCACACTAGTTGTAGGAGGCAGAGCTAGGGCTTAAAACCAAGAAGAAAAGAAGGAACAGGGAAGTAAAGAAAGGGCTGTTAGGTAGGGAACCTGGCAGGGCAGCATAAAAGACAGTATTATATTTTAAAAGCCAATTTCAACTATTATTGTAATAGAATTTCTTTAAAAAGCATGTTGCTTTTCCATAGGGGTGTGAACATATGGGAATGCAGGTTAGACCCACAGTAATTAAAGAAAACTAGAAATAGCTCTGACAGGTTCCTGCTGCTTTCTTTATGATAGCGTGTACCCTGCGACGTTTATCAGCGTCCCTGATCTAATCACAATGCACAAGTGATACAAGCCACTCACACGCCATTTTGTGCCATTCTTGTGAGTTCACTGCGGGCGAGCCAGCCACGCCTCCACCTGCCTGGAGAAGGAGCCCCTGCCCGGCCCTGCGGCCTCCACACTGTGCACCCCCCACCCCAGGAGTGTCGGTCTTGGTGTAGAGAGGAAACAAAAGCAGAAGCAGGACTACTGAGCAAAAAGACCTTTTAAAAACCCTTAACTGGAAAAAAAAAAAACTTAGATGCATTTCTGAGAGTGCTATTTATCATTTTTTCCAGGTCCTTTATTTACATAATTTACCTAAGTATAAATTCTCAATGATGGTTAAGAATTTCCACCGAGAGGTTTACAAAACAGCAATGGGAAATTCATTTGTATCAATAACTATTAAAATGAGCAGCAGATTGTCCCTGCACCAAATCAGATGCCTGGGTATACATTCGTTGTTGTTTTTGTTTTTGTTTTTGTTTTTTTAAGACTACTACTTTGCATTTTTCTTTAATGTTTCAGTGGTAGAAGCAGAAGAAAGTGAGTATCTACCATGGGAAATAGGGAAAGACTGAAGATGATGAAAGAGACTAGGATAAAGGCAGATACATTTACTCTGCTAATATGTAAACTAAAAAAGAATGTAAATAAAAAATAACTTTATTTATAATGGAGGGATATCTCTGATAATATCTGAACCCTCCAATCTATGCTAGTCTTAGAATCACAGAAAAAAAATGGCCAATCTGACCTTATGTGCCTCAAAATGTCCAGTAGAAATCACCTAGCTCCAGATGCAAGTTAAAAAATTGAACATGGATCTGATCAACCCTCTAGGTCTGCTAACCGATTTATAGGAAATGCAGAGGACGGAGGTGCAAGGAAAACAACACAGCAGGGAAGCAATTAGCTAAATCCAGAATATGGGACATTCTCCAAGACAAATGACTTGTTTTATCCCACAAATCAATAGCATGAGAAGAAAAAAATAGAGCCAGGGATGATATGGACTAAACAACCAAAACAATGTGTGGACCTTGTTTAGATCCTGATTCAAATGAATGAACTATAAAAAGACATCTTTGAGGCAATCAGTCAATTTGAATATGGTAGGGGAATACATACTATTAAGGAGTGGTGGTGAATTTTGTTTAGTGGGATAATGGTATGATTTTTTAAAATCCCTATGATTTAGAGATGCATACTAAAATTTGTACTGAAATAATAAGCTATCTGGGCTTTACTTTTAAAGTACTGCACTTTTTAAATTAATTTCTTCTTTTATTGTATTTTTTCTATTACTATTCTTCCCACTTACATCCCTTTCTCCTCATAATCACCACACTGTTGTCCATGTCCATGAGTCCTTTTCCCTTTCTGCTCCATCCTTGCCCCCTATGACTCCCCACCAATAGCTGTCATCCTGCTCTCCATCTATGAGTCTGTCTCTATTTTCTTGTTAGTTCAGTTTGTCCTTTAGATTCCACATATGAGTGAAATCATATGGTGTTTGTCTTTTTCTGAATGGCTTATTTCACTTAGCGTAATGTTCTCTAGGTCCATCCATGCTGTTGCAAAAGGTAAAATTTTGTTCTTTTTTATGACCAAGTAGTATTCCACAGTGTAAATGACCCATAGTTGTTTTATCCATTCATCTGTTGATAGACACTCGGGCTGCTTCCATATCTTGGCAATTATAAATAACACTATAATGAATATAGGGGTGCTTATGTTCTTCAAAATTAGTGTTTTGGGTTCCCTTTGGATATAATCCCAGAAGAGGGATTGCTGGGTCAAAAGGAAGATCCATTTTTAGTTTTTTGAAGTATCTCCATACTGTTTTCCACAGTGGCTGCAGCAATCTGCATTCCCACCAACAGTGCAAAAGGGCTCCCCTTTCTCTATATCCTCACCAGCACTTGTTGTTTGTTGATTTATTGATGATAACCATTCTGACTGGTGTGTGATGATATCTCATTGTGGTTTCCAGTTGCATTTCTCTGATGACTAGTGATGTTGAGCATCTTTTCATACATCTATAGGCCATCTGCATGTCCTCTTTGGAGAAGTGTCTTTTCAGGTCTTTGCCCACTTTTAATTGGGTTGCTTGTTATTTTGGTGTTGAGTTTTGTAAGTTCTTTATAAATTTTGGATATTAAACCCTTATCAGAGGTATCAGAGAATGTGTTCTCCCATTCTGTGAGTTGTCTTTTTATTTTGTTGACGGCTTCCTTTGCTATGCAAAAACTTTTTAGTTTGATGTAGTCCCATTTGTCTATTCTTTTCTTTTGTTTCCCTTGCCTGAAGAAATATATAAGATAAAATATTGCTATGAGCAACATCTGAGATTTTACTGCCTATGCTTTTTTCTATGATTTTTGGGATTTTGGGGATGATTTTCTATGATTTTATGTTCTTTATGGTTTGGGATCTAACATTGAAGTCTTTGATCCATTTTAAATTTATTCATTTGTGTCATGTAAGAAGGTGGTCTAGTTTCATTTTTCTGCACCTATCTGTCGAATTTTCCCGATGCCATTTATTGAATAATCTTTAGCCCACTGTATGTGCTTGCTTTCTCTGTTGAATATTAATTGACTATAAAAGGGTGGGTTTATTTCTGAGCTCTCTATTCTGTCCCACTGATGTAGGTTTCTGTTTTTATGCCAGTACCATGCTGTTTTGATTACTACGGCCTTACAGTATAGTTTCATATTAGGTAGCATGATTCCTCCAACTTTGTTCTTTCTCAGCATCGCTGTTGCTATGTGGGGTCTTTTGTGGTTCCATACAAATTTTTAAATGTTTGTTCTAGTTCTGTGAAATACATCATTAGAATCTTGATAGGAGTTGCATTGAATGTGTAGATTGCTTTGGGTAGGATGGATATTTTAATGATGTAAATTCCTCCTATTAATGAACATGGTATGTGCTTTCACTTATTTGTATCATCTTCAATTTCTCTCTTTTGTGTCTTATAATTTTCCAAGTACAGGTCTTTTACATCCTTGGTTAGATTAATTTCTAGGTACTTTATTCTTTTTGAAGCATTTGTGAATGGGATTGTTTTCTTTATTTCCCTTTCTGTTAGTTCATTATTGGCATATACAAATGCAACCAAGTTCTGGGTATTAATTTTATATCCTACTACTTTTCTGAACTCATTTATCTAGTTCTAGTAGTTTCTTGGTAGAATCATTAGTGTTCTTTATGTATAGTATCATGTCATCTGCAAATAAAGACAGTTTTACTACTTCCTTTCCAATTTGGATGCCTTTTATTTCTTCTTCTTGTCTGATTGCTGTGGCTAGGACTTCTGATACTATGTTGAATAAGAGAGGTGAAAGCAGATATTTCCTGTCTTGTTCCTCATCATAAGGGGAACACATGTAGTTTTTGTCCATTGAGTGGACAGGGGGTTTGTCACATATGGCCTTTATTATGTTTAGATAGCTTCCCTCTATTCCCACTTTACTAAGAGTTTTTGTCATAAATGGTGCTGGATTTTATCAAATGCCTTTCTTGCATCTATCAATATGATCATGTGGTTTTTATCTTACATTGTGTTTATATGATGCACCACATTTATTGATTTGCAGATGTTGTACCAACCTTGCATTCCCAGAATAAATTCCACTTGATCATGGTGTATGATCTTTTTGATGTATTACCGTATTTGGTTTGCTAAAATTTTGTTCAGGATTTTAACATCTAAGATCATCAGTAATATTGACCTATAATTTTCTGTCTTTGCAATGTTTTTATCTGGTTTTGGAAATAGGATAATGCTGGCCTCATAAAGTGACCTTGGAATTCTTCCCTCCTCTTTAACTTTATGAAATAGTTCAGAAGGAGAGGTGTTAGTTCTTCTCTGAATGTTTGGTAAAATTTGCCTCTGAAGCCATCTGGTCCAAGGCTTTTATTTTTGGGGAATGTTTTGATTACCCCTTCAGTTTCACTAGATGTAATCTGTCTATTCAGATTCTCTGATTCTTCCTGATTTAGTTTTGGAAGATGGTATGTTTCTAGGAATTTATCCATTTCATCCACGTTGTCCAAGTCATTGGCCTATAGTTGTTCATGATATTTTCTTACCATCCTTTGTATTTCTTTGGTGTCAGTTGTTATTTCTCCTCTTTCGTTTCTGATTTTATTTATTTGGGTCCTCTCTTCTTTTTACTTGAGAAGTTTGATTAAATGTTTGTCAATCTTGTTTATCTTTTCAGAACCAGCTCTTGGATTCATTGATCTTTTTCAATTACAGTTTACATTCAATACTATTTTGTATTAGTTTCAGGTGTACAGCATAATATTTATACAATTATATACTTTACAAAGTGTTCCCCTGATATTTCCTGTGCTCAGCCGCCACCATACATAGCTATTACAATATTATGGACTATATTTCCTATGCTGTACAAAATACTGAAGATTTTTTTTTAAAGGAAGGCTAAAGGAAACAAGATGGGCAAAATGTTGACTGGTATTGAAGCTGGTCTCTGGGCCGTGAGGGTTTGTTATACTATGCTCTCTACTTCTAATTTTCCACCATTAAAGTTAAGGGGGGAAATGAACTCAGTTAAGGATCAGTGTCTGTGGCAGGGTATGGCCATATGAGGCTTAATCTCATCTAGGTCATTTATGAACTAAGTGACCTATTTTTTCCCCTTTAAACTGCAGATGAGAAAGTTGATGCCAAAAGGGTGAGTGATCCAGGACATACAGCCAGCCTGTGGACGACCAGGAATAAAATCCAGATTCTCAATCCAACTTTCTTTCTTCTCAATCACATGGCAGACCAATCGCTTAATTCTGGAACTTGGTCTCTTTGTCCCTAAAATGAGAAGAACACTACCTACTTTTCCTAATTCATTCAGAATTACCCTGGGGAGGTGAAAGGGCTTTGTACAACTCATCACAACTGTAAGAAGCTATTGCTTTTAAATAATAAATATTGTTAAATGTACCCAGTATAGAAGAGCAAAACTTAGAGTTCACTTAAGAAGAGAGGGGGAGGTAATAATAAAGAACAACAAAACAACAGAAGGATTTTAATGCTGCCAAGACACATGCAGTGTAACTTTCCCGGAATGGAGCAAGACGATTAGAAGTGGAGCAACAATAGCTTCAAATTGAACCTGCATAAATCATCTTGCATCTTTACCTGAGAGATGTTTTCAGAGAGGGCCTCTCGGAGACAGGAGTTGCCCTCAGTGGTACTCCCCTGTTCCTCTCTGGTAAATCCTTTGCCCAAAAGCCATATGGCTCTCAATAGTGTGCCTGCCAACCAAGAGGTGTGACTTCCCTAATTGGCAAAGTCTGTTCAAGTGTCTGGCCACCAGCTGACAGACGCCAATGTTGACAGTGGGGAGGAGGAACCTGAGAGAGTGCAAGTGGGGAGGGGAGTGTGTGATGTCTGAGCAGCAGATTTCTCCCATGACATCTTTTTCCCTCCCCCCACTTCGGAGTCCAGGGACATCAGCAACATAATTGGCTGTTTGGGTAAAAAAACATTATAGTAACAAAAGTTGGATGCCCACTCAGGGACATCTGGTCTGCAGAACGCCTACAAAAATAGCTCTAGGACCCCAGAGAAAGGGAGGAGGAGGAAAGAAGTGAAGAATTAGATACCTGCTAACCACATCCACCACTCCATGCTGGCAAGTGACGGGCTGGTGGTGAGCAGGCCAAGCACACCCAGCCAAGTTTCCAGGGGCAGCAGGGGAAGCCTTTCTATGGATAAGGTTTGTGCCATGCTTGCAAACACTTGCAAAAGAGGAGTTCTCCATGGAGCGCAAAGAGCCCGAGTGTGGGAGTCCGACAGCTTTGTTTCTTTCATCCGTTTTGTCATTCCACAAACATTTGCTTAGCATCTA
This sequence comes from Trachops cirrhosus, assembly GCA_028533065.1. Classification (NCBI taxonomy): domain Eukaryota; kingdom Metazoa; phylum Chordata; class Mammalia; order Chiroptera; family Phyllostomidae; genus Trachops; species Trachops cirrhosus. The sequence continues at coordinate 153,746,828 of CM052541.1, read as the reverse complement.
CTCCATGCCAGGGGCCATATTAGGTGCTGGGGACCCAAAGATAATGTGAGGGCTGGGAGATGCAGGGAGTTTATAGGCTACTGAGAGACACAGAAAAGAACACCTTTTTTACAATATAACTAAACCCCAGTTTCTGTGGAGGCATCTAAATCAGCCATGAGTGTTTGAATCTAGACACCTCATTGACTTGCTGGGTGACCTTGTTTCAGCATCTAATCATCCTGAGCTTTTGTTTCCTTACCTGTAAAACAGGAATGAAGCTGCTTTTCTCTTTTACAGGAGACTCAAGGGAGACCGTATCTATGAGAGGTTTGTAGATGTCCCATGTGTAAAGTAGTCTTACTAATGGGGCTGTATCTTTTTCTCTGTGAGGAAGGCATTAGATTTCCTGAAAATTATGTTTCAATCTGGTCTCTATTTTCTGAAGTGTGTAAGACCTCACAAAACAGAAAATATTTACATGACAAAGATTCCCCACATAAAGACAGCTATACTCAGGAAGAAACAATTTTTCAAATGATGGGTCCTGCTTAAGTACAAAATCCACACCAAGGCAATGGCTGCCATTTATTTAGCATTTACTTCATGCCAGGTTCTTTGCTCTATGTGTTACACACAGAGACACATCTCATTTAAGTCCCCAAGCAGTTCAGTGGGTTAACTTTATTTTCCTCACCATACAGATGAAGAAATTAAGACCCAGAGAAATTAAGCAATGTGCCCATGATCATTAAACTAGCAAGTGGGGGTGCCTTGGTTCAAACCCAAACCTATCTGACACTGAGGCCCCTGTTTGAGCCCCACACTGCACCATTTCAGGCCACAGGACAAAACCAGGACCCTAGGGAGCCAGTAGAGCAGGGCATGGAGCTGTGAGGTGGCAAGGTTGGAGGACCGCATCGAGGTCATTTGCTCTCCCTCTCTACCCACAACTTACTTTATATAGGATAAAAATGGGTCACAAAAAGGTGAAGTATGCTTCTGGGAAAGGTCAATTTTCCATTTTTTGGTAATTCCATGACCTTCCCAACATAAGGCAGAGCCATGGCTGCAGGTCACTGAGCAGAACCTCAGGAATAGGGATTTATAAGGGGTGACTTCATAAGGACTACAGCAGGAAAGGAGCAGAAGCTGACCATTTCTGCACCTCTCCTTCTTGACTCAGGTCCTCTTCTAATGCCCGGCTTCCCTTACAGCTCTTGGGAAAAGCATACCCTGGACCAGTGGTTCTCAGACTTTAGCAGACACCTGGAGGGCTTGTCAAAATCCAGAAAGCTAGGCTCTGCCCCAAGTTTCTGATTTAGGAGCTTTAGGAAGGTGGGGTGCAAGAATTTGAGTTTTTATCAAATTTCCAAGTGATGCTGATGCTATGGTCGGAGGACCACATTTTAAGCACCACTGGTGTATAGCATTGATCTTGAGGCTGGACAGGGAACTAAATGTTTAATACAATGTTTAGTCAAAAACACTAGTCACTCCCCGTCTGTAGTAACAGAACCTTGATTATTTAGCTGAGCACATAGCCAACCAAAACAACAGACAATAATTTTTAGATCCTTTGCAGCTGGGTGGTCACTTGTAGACCAGATGATCTAGTTATAGCTGACTCATCACCTTCCAGGCTGTGTCCTTACAAGTGTACAGCAGACATTGCACCTTTCTTTTTCATTCTGTCTGGAATACAGACACGGAGGGAAGGCATCTTGGACTACTCAGAAGGAGCAGGGGCCACTGATCACAGTAGAACAGGGTCTTTAACCATCTTGGACTTTTATATAAAAGAAAAATAAACTCCTATCTTTATTCAAGCCACTGTTATGTTAAGTCTCTGTCACTTGCAGCCAAACCTATATCCTAACAGATCCAGGCATACCAGTCAATCTTAGAATGTCAGAAAATAAGGTATTTAGGAAGATCACTAGAACAGCTAAACAGATAGATAGGAAGTTGAAGGAGATTATTGTTCAATAGTCAGAGCCCGATACATAGCATGCATTTGATCTGGAGAGCTAGATTGTTACACACGTGAACCACCTGTCAACTCCAGTCGGTTTGGCCAAGGTTCAAGTTTGCCAAACGTCCTTTAGTTGTTTCTCAAGATTCCATTTTCATTTAAAATTGTAGAAAATGTTTCCCATTCATTTTAATGCCCTACTCTACATTATACCTATAATCTTTCTAACTTGGATTGTTATCTGATACACAATTATGTTTCTAGAAGACTAGAATCTCAGTGGATGATTTAAAATAAAAGTTAAATGGATATAATTTGTGTTTATTTTTGCCTTATTGTAATAAAATAGTATAGAATTGCCAGTGTCTGTTTCATGGGGCTGGTTTGAGTCAAGTAGATGTAGTTTCCCTTTAAATAACATCTTTGAGGAAAGCATATGGGGGTGAGATTATATTTGTCCAAGGAATGAAGAAAAGGGGAAAGGTCAGTTCTCACCATGGCCAGGTTCAGTCCCTGCAGATTTATTTTCATCTATATGTTATTTCCCAACACCTTGTTCCCTATATTAGTCTTTGAAAAAGATCAAATCAAGAATCAGAAGAAATGGCAAAAATCAGAGTATCTCAATGATGATGAATAACAAAAAAGCCCTATACATTTCTGTAGCTTTCAAAATTTGCACAGCATTTCATAACACATCCTCAGATAAAAGAAGCCAGAAGTTTTTTCCTTTTTTTTTATCCTTACCCAAGGACATGCATATTGATTTTAGAGAGAGGGGAAGGGAGAGATAGGGGGAGAGAAACATCAGTGTGAAAGAGAAACATCGATTGGTTGCTTTATCGTATACACCCCAACTGGGGTCAAGCCCACAACGTGGGTATGTGCCCTGACTGGAAATCCAGCCCACAACCTTTCAGTTTATAGGACAATGCTCCAACCAAGTGAGCCACACTGGCCAGAGCATATTTTCCTTTTTAAATAAATTTATAATATGATCACACACAATTATATGAAGTTGCTGGCTGATGATGTTACATAAAAATTTTTGGAGTAATAAACTTATTCACAAGATTGTCACCTCCCCCTCCCCCATCTTGAGTTATTCCAAATGGAGGTTGTTGGTTAATTGGATTTGGCCTGAAAACTTTGGGTAAGCTATTTTCTGACACTTCTGCCTCTTATCCTAATTCAGAACAATGCATGGCATATGGATATCATGGAAGAAAGGATGAGAGAGAGAGAGAGAGAGACAGAGAGAGAGAGGAAAAGGAAGAAGGAGAAAGAGGAGGAGGAGGGAGAGGGGGAATGAATAAACATAGCAAGAGGCAAATGAGAATTGAGATGAACTTGAAATTTTAAACATCCCACAATGCAATATACCTTATGAAGGATGACAGGGCTGGTTGAAAGAATCCCAGCTTTTCTTTTGTCATTAGGTCTTTGGCAGAGCTGTAGTGATTACAGGTGACCGTGTACGTGGCTGGCATTCAGTTATATGGAGTAATTATGAAGCAAATGTGTATTTACAAAAGCCATCAACAATTCTCATGGCATGAGAGAACATCCATGCTAATTATAATTCATAAGCAGTATGTAGGAATATTTAAAAGAATACACTAACTAAGCAGTTTCAAATTAATCTTCAAATTTCTTTAACGGTGTCTCTTGGGACATCTGGTATGATTTCATCAGATTGTCAACTGTTACTTTCAAATTAGACTGTGACAATGGACCTCCCATATCTGATGTCATCGATGGCAGATAATTTCACCGCTCTGTAAATGTTTACCTAATAAACTAAAAATAAAGTGTTTTTTACAACCTTGGAGATTATGGTGACTAGATGCCCTCCCAAAATATTCATCGTTCTTGCTGATTATATACACCTGTTTTTATTAAGGTTTAGAGAAAATAAACTAATGAGGAAAGAGACATAATTGTGAGTGAAGGGAAAGGAGGGCAGGTTGGGGCCAGTCCCACTGGGAAGGTGACCGAACTTTCCCACAATGCACTTCTTGTTGTGGCCGTCGGAGATGAACAGGGTGGGCTGTGGGGGCATCTTCAAGGAGTCTCTGTGATTATGCTATTGTTAAGAAAGTAAGTGCCATAAGAAAACACTGCTGAAAGTTATTTCAAGTAAGTACTAGTCCATCGTGAGGAGCTTTAAATAAATAAACTAAAGGTTGTTTGGCTAGAAGATACCACACTCCTCACATGTTTCTTGATCGTTAAGCAACATACATAGCAAAGCTCATTCTATTACAAAAAGATGGAAAACAAGAGGTAAATTACAGGGTGTTTTAAAAAATAATACTCAAGCAATTTTTTTATTTGTCAACTTGATTGCAAGCCATAAAAAGTGATTAAATACTTATTTCGCTATAATTTCTTTATAATTTGGTATTTTTAGATTCATGTTTCCAAATGATTACATTTACGAAACTCTCAGAATTGAAATGAAAAATTAAAAGCACTTGTACAACAAAACAAGTACTTACTAGTAGCTGGTTCTTACCAACACAAAAGGGAGCAGGTTTTGATTCTTATCGGGTGATAGGCAGTTAATTATCTCAAAGCAGGAGGGCTTTCAAAATGCTGCTTTAAACCAGGCTCCTAAATAAGTTGGTGACCAGCAGCCACAGGAACCAAACATTTGACTGAGCTCACAGATACTTACAAGCTGGGCCACAACATGTAGTCCTGGATGGGGACCTGGTGCTTGTAGACACTTGTACATGCGGAACAAATGAATGAATGTTCAGAAAAGGCTCAGAGGTCACTGACCCATGGAGTAAAAGGATTTTAGAGCCTTTCTATTTGTTTGTCGTTGGATATTTCTGCACGTATCGCAAGTCTGACTTGAATGACTAACTTTTGAAGTGATCCTTTCTGAATTGAATCCTCAAACACCCCTAACTGCCTGCCTGTCCCCCGAGTGTCACAGGCCTCTCCCTCACTGCAGTCACAGACTAAATGCTTGTGCCACAGGGCGAGCTTGTTCTCCTTCCACCTGCTCCCCTGGGTCAGGAAGTTGTTCGGACATCAGAGCCTAAGGGAGACGTGTACAGGCTTGTTCATCCCGGCTGACGAAAGGCTGCTGATTTTGCAGGTTCAGCTCCCTGAGAAGACACCGTCGTTCAGGACTCTTCTGCATCCTCCTGATATCTGACAGCCCTGGGCCATCCAAGAGATGCCAGATGGAGCCCCTGGACTCTGAGGACAGGTGTCACCATGGACAAAAGGACAGATGGATGCAGGTGGGGTCAGGTATAAGAGACAGGATTTGAAAAAGTGAAGAGAGGGTTTCCTTTGCAGTGCTGAGACCACCTATCAGGTTCATAGGAAGTTGCAATTTATGGTTTAAGTCTGAGGAAGTGGTTGTTTTACACAGTTTTATATTCTCTCTCTGGGCTACCTATTCCCTCCCTTCCATGATATAGGTTGAATTCTGGGGCTATGTCCAGTTGTCCATAATGCATAGGTGTTCGCCCATTTTGATAAAATTTTTTTATAAATCATGTTAGTGTTTTCTGGAGAGTGCTGTAGCCCTTACAAAGGAATCCTGTGTGTCCACAATTCCCTTTAATTCTACCATCCAAGGTAGGTATTACCCACTCCTCCATCCATAACCCTCTCCCACTCACACCACTTAACAGAAGAGAAAACTGAGGCCCAGAGAGGTTCAATGACTTTTCTAACCAAGACCACTCAGCCAGTAAGCAGCAATATCCCTGACTCTGAAAATCCAGGCCTTCTCCTCTATCCTGGTGAATTGTTCTTGCCTATGCATGAATATTGATTTGATTGTTTGTTTGGTTGGTTGCTTGCGTGGCTAGTTTTTCCTATGTTTAATAGTGTGCCCACGGAGATCAAATTTATCTGTTTTTCTTACTGTTTCAAGAAATACCAGAAAAATCATCTTGGACTCACTAAGAGTAGCTTCCCTTGTGGGGAGCAGAGGGAGGGGATTCCCAGGAATGACTAAAGGTAGCTCCACTGTGAAAGTCAGGGGCAGAGGGAGTGGCTCAATTGTCCAGGCAAAGCACAGCAGCCTGAGCCTTGCAGGGGCACTGAAGGAAAGACAGGCTCTGAGCCCTGTCTGGTCGACCGGTCCATGCAATCTATCTGTCATCTGCCCCGGTGGTTTTCTGCCCAGAGGGACTGAAGATGGGAGGGAAGAGGAGAATGACTATAGGAGAAAGACATGGAGAAAACAGTGCTGCCTCCTCCGCATTCAAGGCCAGCTTCTGCTCAGCACCTGGCCCTCTCCACAGCGGAAAATGGGCCCCATCATTCTTGGTTTGCCCCTGACAGGGGCTGGGCCAACCTCTGTGCACACCTGCCTTCCCTCAGTGGGCCGAGAGAGCTCAGCCAGGCCAGGGCTCTTGCCCTGAGAGAGGAGGGAGGACAGTAGAGCCAGGCTTGGCTTTGAATTTTGCATTTTGATCTTTTTCTGGACTAGCCATTGTGGTATGATACTCTCTCATGATTTTGGGCATTGTAAAATAGGTTTTGTGTTAGATGATTTTGCCCAAACGGAGGGTAAAGAAGTGTTCTGAGCACGTTTAAGGTAGGCTAGTCTAGTCTATGATGTTCAGTAGTTCAGGTGTATTAAATCTTTCTCAACATACAATATTTCCAAGTTACAATAGGTTTATCAGGATGTGACCCCATCATAAGAAAAATCCCTGAAGAATTTGCCCCTTAAAAAGTAGGATATTTTTTCACAGAGGGTTGTGTGACCAGGTGATTTTGAAAAGTGCAAAGGCAAGGTTGTCTTTCCTGAGAACAACTACAGAATATGCTCACAATCGCTCATGACACATGACTGAAGACCAACTGTGAGACATTTACAGTTTTAAGTGAGCATGTCATCCTTTCATTACAATGATTTTGCGTGTTCCAGGGTAATCTACTAAGCTATTGCTTCCCTGGCTTTTCCCTTGTTACCTGTCTCAAAGCCCAAGCCAACAAAAGAAGGCAGAGGCCTTGAGTTGACTGGTAACTCCAAAACCACGGATTTTAGGCGACATGAGTACAAAGGTTTTCTTGTTTTACTAATTATGTATGTACTTTAATATAGATTAGAAATATGTGTATGGGAAATATCTAGCCCCTAAAACCTGTGATTTCCCATATACTATTGCTTTGGAGGGGTGTCTGCCAGGCATCAGTAATGCGAATGGTGAGGACACTTGAATTACAGGACAGTGCGTGCCTGCAATAGGCACAGGCTCCAGGAGCCTGATCCTTGGCCATGAATGCTCAGGAGCACAGTTAAAATGGACTGTTCATCAATGACTTGGATTCTTATTCCCTAAATCCCTAGACACATCATTGTATTCTGTCCGCAATATGTCAAGCTATCACCTTCAAAATTGACATTCTGTTAGTGGAAAAAGTCTAGACCAATGGACATAAGTATAATTAGAGAAGGTAGATCATTTATCTTTGTCCTTTTCAACTAAATGCACTCCTGACTCGGGTTTCTTGGTGCCAGTTAGCAGCAGGTGCCAAATGCTGTAGATGGACGAGCCTGAGTTCAAAGCCTTGCTCTGTCACTGACTAGTTTGACCTCTGACAAATTGCTTCATTTCTTTAGGCCTGAGTTTCTTCATCTGTAAAACATGGAAAATGCTACTAGATACCCCATGAAGGTCTTGTGATGATTCCATACGCATTAGAACTCTTACATCGATGTCTGGTACATGGTAAGCCTTCGTGCTTACTAGCTTTCAAACCATTTTAAAATGTTTTCATTGATATAGAACCTCATTTAGTCTCACATTCAGCAGCTCACCAGTAATAGCCTTATTATTTTCACTGAGGAAAGTATTTAAGCATATATTTTAATAGATTATTACTTTTAAATCACTGTTAACTTATATGTTCTAATAACATTCTTTTGTTTAACTTATTTTTATAGTAATGTTCTGTTTTTGGGAAGTAATACTGGTTTTCACTCATGAAAATTATATACATTTTTATTTAAATTAAATTATTTCAGTTAAAAAAAGATAATTCTATGTAAAGAAGATTATGAGGTAAGAAATTACACAGGGGAAATGTCACTAGGTCCAAAATTACGGAGCTGCTGCACAGACTGAGTTCTGCAAACAAACCAACTGCTTCCTAGGCGAGCTTCCCTTCCATCACCCAATGTTTCACAGTCTGCTGTTGTCCTCTCTCTCCAGCTTTACTGAAGTGTGACTGGCAAGTAAAAATTGTACATATTTAAGTGTATAATGCATAATTTTTGGTGTACAACATGATGATTTAATATGTGTACACTGTGAAATAATTACCACAATCAAGTTAACACATCCATTACTTCACAAAGTTACCATTTCTTGGATGTATGTGGTGAGAACACTTAAGATCAACTTTCTTAGAGTTTCAAGTATACCGCATAGTAGTATTAACAATGATCACCATGTTGTACATTAGAGACCCAGGATTTATTCATCTTATAATTGAAAGTCTGTACCCTTTGATCAACACCTTCCCCCTTCCCCCTTCCCCTACCCAACCGACCCTGGCAACTCCCATTCTACTCTGATTCTATAAGAGTAACTTGTTTTAGATTCCACATACATTTAAGATCATATTTGTCTTGTTTTTTTTTTATATAAGTCCCTTTAACATTTTATATAATAAGGGCTTGGTGATGATGAACTCCTTTAGCTTGACCTTATCTGGGAAGCACCTTATCTGCCCTTCCATTCTAAATGATAACCTTGCTGGATAGAGTCATCTTGGATGTAGGTCCTTGCCTTTCATGACTTGTAATACTTCTTTCCAGCCCCTTCTTGCCTGCAAGGTCTCTTTTGAGAAATCAGCTGACAGTCTTATGGGAACTCCTTTGTAGGTAACTGTCTTCTTTTCTCTTGCTGCTTTTAAGATTCTCTCCTTAGCTTTAATCTTGATTAATGTAATTATGATATGCTTTGGTGTGTTTCTCCTTGGGTCCAAATTCTTTGGGACTCTCTGAGCTTCCTGGACTTCCTGGAAGTCTATTTCCCTTGCTAGATTGGGGAATTTCTCCTTCATTATTTGTTCAAATAAGTTTTCCACTTGTTGTTCTTCCTCTTCTCCTTCTGGTACCTCTATGATTCAGATGTTGGAACGTTTAAAGATGTCCCAGAGGTTCTTTAGCCTCTCCTCATTTTTTTTTTTTTTTTTTTTTTTGCATTCTTGTTTCTTCATTCTGTTCTGGTTGAATGTTTATTTATTCCTTCTGGTACAAACCATTGATTTGAGTCCCAGTTTCCTTCCTGTCACTGTTGGTTCCCTGTACATTTTCTTTTATTTCACCTTTCATAGCCTTCATTTTTCCTCTAATTTGCGACCATATAAAGCTAATTCTGTGAGCATCCTGATTACCAGTGTTTTGAACTCTGCATCTGATAGGCTGGCTATCTTTTCATTGCTTGGTTGTATTTTTTCTGAAACTTTGATCTGTTCTTTCGTTTGGGCCACTTTTTTTTTGTCTCAGCATGCCTGTTACATAGTAAGGGGTGGAGCCTTAGGTGTTCACTGTGTTGCGGGGGAGCAACCCACGTCACTGCGTTGTGACACTGTATGTGGGGGAGGGGCATGGAAGGGAACAATGGCGCTTGCTCTGTTCTCTGACAGTTTTCAGTCACTTCCCCCACTTCCCACAAGCAAAGTGGGCCCTTCTGGTGCTGGTTCCTGGGTGGGTGGGTTTGTGTACATTCTAGGACCCTGTGGGTCTCTCCAACAAACTGTCCTGTGAGGCTGGGAGTTTCTCCTGCGAAAACACCCACAGGTGTTTTCAGTCAGAGGCTTTGAGGCTTTATTTCCCAACTCTAGAACCCTGGATTGCACCGTCTGTCTCGCTCCCCAGTTGTTCCTCCCAGTTTATCTGCACACAAATGTGAAACCTCCCACTCCACCAGCCACCACCTTGCTGTGAGTCCTCTCCACCCAGGTGCCCATCTCTGCCCCTCCTACTGGGTTGGGTGAGTGTTTCTTCTTTAATTCCTTAGTTGTTGAACTTCCATACAGTTCGATATTCTTTCAGTTCTGGTTGTTTTTTGTTTTTAAATTTGTTGTTGTCCTTTTGGTTGTGTGAAGAGGCACAGTGAGTCTACCTATGCCTCCATATTTGTCTTGTTGCGTCTGGCTTATGTCACTTAGCTTAATGTCCTCAAAGTCTATCCATGTTGTTACAAATAGCAGGATTTCCTTCATTTTTTATAGCTTAATAGTATTCCTAGATAGAGAGATAATTTGATAGATAAATAAATATAGAGATATGTATCACATATTCTTTATCCATGCATCTACTGATGAAACTTAGATTATTTCCATGTCTTGGCTGTTATGAATAATGTGACAATGAACATGGAAATACAGGTAGCTCTTCGAGATTCTTATATAATCAGCCCTGGCTGGTGTGGCTTATTGGATTGAACACCAGCCTATGGACCAAAAGGTTGCTGGTTTGATTCCTGGTCAGCCCTCATGCCTGGGTTGTGGGCCAGGTCACCGATTTGGGGCATGAGACAAGCAACCAATTGGTGTTTCTCTTGCACATTGATGTCCCTCTCTTTTATAAAAAAATAATTTTAAAAATTCTCATTTAATCAAAATAGCCTGGCATTGGCATAAGAACAGACACATAGATCAATAGAACAGAATAGAAGGCCCAGAAATAAACCCACACCTTTATAGTCAAGTAATATTTGACAGAGGAAGTAAACACATACAATGGGCTAAAGGTTGTTTATTCAATAAATGGTGTTGGGAAAATTGGACTGGTACAGGCAATAAAACTAAACCACCAACTTACATCATACACCAGAATAAACTCAAAATGGATAAAATACAAATATAAGTCACAATGCCATAAAAATCCTACAGGGGAACATAAGCAGTAAAATTTCAGATACAATATTTTTGCTGATGTATCTCCTAGGACAGGGAAACAAAGGAAAAAATAAACTAATGAGACTACATCAAATTAAAAAGCTTCCGCACAGCTGAAGAAACTATCATCAAAATGAAAAGGGAACCCACTGTATGGAAAAATATATTTGCCAATAATACATTGGATAAGGGTTTAATCTCTAAAATATATGAAGAATTTGCACATTTCAACACCAAGAAGACAAAGAATCCAATTAAGAAATGGGCAAAGGCCCTGAATAGACACTTCTCCAAGGAGGTCATACAGATGGCCCAGAGACATATGAAGAAATGTTCAACTTCATTAACTATCAGAAAGATGTAAGTTAAAATTACAATGAGATATCACCTCACACCTGCCAAAATAGCTGTCATCAAAAAACCAACAAACAAGTGCTGGCAAGGATGTGGAGAAAAGGGAACTACACTATTAGCATAGTCCTTACTGCACTATTGATGGGAATGCAGACTGGTGCAGCCACTGTGGAATACAGTATGGAGCTTCCTCAGAAAACTAAAAATGGGACTGCCTTTTGACCCAGCAATTCCACTTCTGGGAATATATCCTAAATATCCTGAAACACCAGTTCATATGTTCCTATGTTCACAGCAGTGTTATTTACAATAGCCAAGATTTGGAAATTACTTAAATGCCCATCAGTAGATGAGTAGATTAAAAAATTGTGCTACATTTACACAATGGAATTCTATGCAGAGTAAAAATAATTCTTACCTTTTGTGACAGCATGGAAGGAACTGGAAACTATTATGCTAAGTGAAATAACCCAGTTGGTGAAAGACAAATACCATATGATCTCATTTATAAGTGGAATCTAATGAGCAAAGTAAACTAATGAGCAAAAATAGAATCAGAGGCATAGAAACATGGAACAGACTGACAGCTGTAAGAGGGAGGGGAGAGGAGGGGATTGGTTGAAGGGATTAGTCAAAGAACATATGACTCATGGACATAGAGCATAGTGTGGGGATTGATTTTGGGAGTGGGGTTGGACTGGCCAAAGGGGGGAGAATTGGGACAACTGTAATAGCACAAACAATGAAATATTTTAAAAGTTTCTTATTTAATCTCTTTTGGATGTATACTCAGAGATGGAACTGCTGGATCATCTGGTAGTTCTGTTATTGCTTTAGGAACATCTGTACTGTTTTCCCCATGGCTGTACCAGTTCACTCTCTCATCCATAGTGTATGAGGGTTTTTCTCCACATCCTTGCCAACAGTACACTTATCCCTTGACTTTTTTATAATAACTATCCTAACAGGTGTGTGATGATATCTCATTGTGATTTTGATTTGTATTTTCCTGATAATTAGTAATGTTGAACACACCTGTTCATGTACCCGTTAGCCATTTGTGCATCTTCTTTGTAGAAATGTCTGTTTGCCTATTTTTAGGCAGGTAAATTGTTCCTTTGCCATTAAGTTTTATGAGTTCCTTATATATTCTGGGTATCAGTCCATTATCAGATATATGCTTTGCAAATATTTTCTTCCATTCCATAGGTTGCCTTCTAATTTTGTTGATGGTGTTCTTTACTGCACAGTAGCTTTTTAGTTTGGCTTAGTCCCACTTGTTTATTTTTGCTTTTGTTTCCTGTGGTTTTGGTGCCATGTCCCAAAATCATTGCCAAGTCCAATGCCAAGAAACACTGTCCCTATATTTTAGGTTTAGGAGTTTCATGGCAGGTCTTACGTTTGAGTCTTTAATTCATTTTGAGTTAATTTTTATATATGATGTAAGATAAAGGGTCCAGGTTCATTCAATTGCATGTGGCTATAGAATTTTCCCAACACCATTTTTTAAAAAGAATACGCTTCCCCCATTGTGTATTCTTGGAACTCTTGTCAAAGATTAGTTGATATATAGCCCTTTTGAAGCTCTTTTGTTAGTGCTTTATAGCATCTGATGATGTGTGGTTGGGAAATAAAGGAAAAGCTTAAAAGGAAAGGAAGAGATGTGATTTTATTAACCTCTAAAGCAGTATTTCTCAAACTTTAGCATGCATACCAATTACCTGAGGATCTTGAGATGCATGTTCTGATTCAGTAGGTCTGGGGTGGAGCCCAAGGATCTGCATTTCTGACAAGCTCCCAGGTGTTGTTGATGCTGGTGGCTGGAGGCACACACTTTGAGTGCAGCAGGTGCTAAAACAAACAAACAAATAAATATTTTATACACACATACAATGAAAACAGATATGTCTTTGCTTTAAGATTAATCACAGTCCCTTTTTATTTTAAGTAGGAAAGTTCATTTTCTCTGTAAGACATGGCAAAGAAATGTTTTCCAAATCTCAGAGGTATTTTCAAATAACATTTCTGTATGCCTGAAAATGCTAGGTCATTCAACTAAAAAATTCAGAACAAAAGAGAACTTAGTTATATAGCCATCAATAGAAAAAATACATTTCCTATCAGGCAGTTAGGAAACATAACTCTATGCGTGTACAGGGTGGGAAAGAGGAGTTTCATTCACAATAGCAAACAAGAAATAAAAAGTACCTAATGCTTTACTTAGCCAAAAATATGCAGGAACTATAAGAATAAAATAACAAAATTAGAACTTAACCGAGGTATATCCACATGCAAAATAATGAGTTTGGACCCTTGCCTTACAACATATACAAAAATTAACTCAAAATAAATCAAAGACCTAAACTTAAGAGCTAAAAGTATAGAATTCAGAAGAAATCACTGTGGGAAAGCTTCATAACATTAGATTGGCAATAATTTCTTGTATGTAACACAAAAAGCATAAGCAAAAAAAGATACATTGGATTTCATTAAAATTTAAAATATTTGTGTGTCAAAGGAAACTACCAAGAGTGAAAAGGCACCCAATAGAATAAGGAAATAGTTACAAATCATAGGTTTGATAAGGGCTTAGTATTCAGAAAAAATAAAGAACTCCTATAACTCAACAACAAAAATAAACAACCTAATTAAAAATGGGTAAAGGATTTGCCCATTTCTCCAAAGAAAATAGATACTCAACACCACTAATTACTAGGGAAATGCAAGTCAAAACCACTATGAAATACCACTTCACAACTATTAGAATTGGTACTATAATAATAAAATAAAATAAGTAGGAAATAAGTTTTGGCTAGAATGCAGAGAAACTGGAGCCCTTGTATACTGTTGGTGGGGATATAAATGGTGTGGCTGTTGATGAAAAATAATAGGACAATTTCTTTAAACACTAAAAATAGAATTACCCCATTATCCAGCAATTCTACTTCTGGGTATTACGCTGTTGAAATCTCATTAGGAGTGTGTGTGTGTGCACATGCAAACAGAAGAAACCTGATAAAATGATTCTGAAATACATAAAAAACAGTCAATATATTTTGAAAAAGGAAACTAATAAAGGATGTGTCTAACTAAAAATAAAAATATTCTATAAAATAAAAGACAAAATAAAAACTGATGAACTAGTCTACAAAATTTTTATAACTTCCATTGTTAAAAAATAAACACACATAAAAGCAAACTATAAACTGCAGAGAATAGTTGCTATGAGCATAATAAAGGGCTAATAAGCTTAATATATAAAGTTTCTTACACGTCAATAAGAGAGACACAATTATACTCACAGACAATGAACAAAGGGAAAAAAGGGCAATTCATGAAGTAAAAAATACAGTGCCCAATAAGTTATGAAAAAGTTTCTATTTCATTAATAATCAAAGTAATGTATGTGCTTGCTTCCTCTGTTGAATATTAATTGACTATAAAGGTGCAGGTTTATTTCTGGGCTCTTTATTCTGCTCTATTGATCTATGTGTCTGTTTTCATGCCAGTACCATGCTGTTTTGATTATTATGGTCATATAGTATAGTTTCGTATTAGGTAGCATGACTCCTCCAACTTTCTTCTTCCTTCTCAGAATCACTGTTACTATGTGGGGCCTATTGTGGTTCCATACAAATTTGTGAAATATTTTTCTAGTTCTGTGAAATACATCATTGGAATCTTAATAGGACTTGTGTTGAATCTATAGATTGTTTTGGGTAGTATGTACATTTTAATGATGTTAATTCTTCCTAGCCATGAACATGGTATGTGCTTCCACTTAGTTGTACCTCCTTCTATTCATTTCTTCAGTGTCTTATAATTTCATGAGCATAAGTCTTTTACACCCTTCATTAGGTTTATTCCTAAGTATGTTATTCTTTTTGAAGCAATTGTGAATGGGATTATCTTCTTTATTTCCCTTTCTGATAGTTCATTATTGGCATATACAAATGCAATTTCTTTCTTTTTTAAAAAGATTTTATTTATTTATTTTTAGAGAGAGGGGGAGGGAAGGAGAAAGAGAGGGAGAAAAACATCAATATGTGGTTGCCTCTCACATGCCCCCTACTGGTGACCTGGCCTGCAACCCAGGCATGTGCCCTGACTGGGAATCAAACCAGCAACCCTTTGGTTCACAAGTCCATGCTCAATCCACTGAGCTACACTTGGCCAGGGCTAAATGCAGGATACTACTAAGTAGTAGTATCCTGCTACTTTACTGAATTCATTTATCAGTTCTAGTAGTTTCTTGGTGGAATCTTTAGGGTTTTCTATGTACAATATCATGTCATCTGCAAACAAAGACAGTTTTACTTCCTTTCCATTTTGGAAATCTTTTATTTCTTCTTCTTGTCTGATTGCTGTGGGTAGGACTTCCAGTACTATGTTGAGTAAGAGAGATGAATGCAGACATTTGTGTATTGTTCCCAATCTTAATGGGAACACTTATAGTTTTTCTCTATTGAGTATGATTCTGGCAATGGGTTTGTCATATATGGCCTAGTTTATTCAATAAATGGTGATGGGAAAATTGGACAGATAAGTGCAGAAAAATGAAGCTAGACCACCTTCTTACACCACATACAAGAATAAATTCAAAATAGATCAAAGAATTAAATGTTAGATCTGAAAACATAAAATTATAGAAGAAAACATAGGCAGCAAAATCTCGAACATTGCTCATAATAATATTTTATTGGCTTTATCTCCCTAGGCAAGAGAAACAAAAGAAAAAAAATAAACAAATGGTACTACATCAAACTAAAAAGTTTTTGTACAGCTAAGGAAGCCATCAACAAAGTAAAAAGACAACCCATGGAATGGGAGAACATATTCACTGATACCTCTGATAAGGGGATAATCTGAAATTTATAAAGAACTTACAAGGAGGACTTCGGCCAAGATGGAGGCATAGGTAGATGCACTGTGCCTCCTCGAACAACCAAGATAAGGACAACAACAATATAGAAACAAAATAACAACCAGAACTGACAGAAAATTGAAGTGTGTGGAAGTCGGACACCCAAGGAGTTAAAAATAGGCACGTTCATCCAGACTGGTAGGAGGGGTGGAGTCAGGCCGGGCAAGGGATGCGGAGAAGAGAGCTGAGCAACCAGGGTGACACACAAGTCCACAGCAGGCAGACCCTGGGCGCACAAGCAGCAGTGGCTGGTGGGCCCCCGGCCAGGGGGTGGTGACCAGCAGACCCAGCAAGGTGGCCATTGTGAAGCAAGGCACTGAGCACAACTCAGGGTCCCAGCACCGGGAAATAGAGCTTTGGGTCCCTGACTGAAAAGGAAGGTCCCGTGGGGTGCACAGGTCCACCCACACTGGAATTGGTGCCAGAGGGGCCCAGTTAGCTTACAGAAAGCGGCGGAAGGGTCTGAGGTCCTACAGAGAGCAGAGCAAGCACCATTATTCCTTCTTGGACCCCGCCCCCACATACAGCCTCACAACCCAGCCACTGGGGTGCCCCACCCTGGTGAACTCCTAAGGCCCTGCCCCTCACTACAGGAGCTCAACAAGACCAAAAAAAAAAAAAAAAACCAGAAAAACAAAAAAAAAAAACAGCAAAAA